>JACJUM010003259.1:489689-530438 GCA_020976665.1 Heortia vitessoides | reverse complement strand
TATATATGTGTGTGTGTGTATGTATATAAATCATATTTATTATTATATATACAATAAATTAATCAACACAATATCTCTTACATTGACATAATTTCGAGATAAAAGTAAAGAGAGAGATTTCGAGATAAAAATATTATTTTCTGGCAATTATGAGTAACAAATCGATTAACATTTTGATGACGTTCGGCATCCTGTAACTACGAAATTAATCTTAAGGAATCTCTCATCACAAGTAGCCAAAATCAGCTAGTTTAAAATACGTTTATTAAATTTATGTATTTTTTTTAATCCCTGGTGTATAATAATGTATATTATTGTTATCGTGATATAGTATATTGCGAATATAAAAGTGTATCGAAATTTGCGTTGAAACAGACAGACGGTAACGTTCAGGCAACCCAAACATAAGCCTGTCAAAATGTAGGATATTACGAAATGTAGTCTATTTTTTGAATCTGTCTATAATCAAATATTTAATAACCAACAATATAAAGATTAGCACGGAGATGTATCTAATACGTTTCAACATTAGACAAAGAAACACACGGCGCTAAGTCAACACGCTGTGTTCGCTGAGAGGCAGGCATTCCCATGTTATCTACCCATGTGAGCATTCACAAATCTAATCGAGAGTTTGCAGGATCAGTCGCTGAGAGGTTCCCGGTAAACACAAACAAGAGAGCACTCGGGGAGCAGGTGGGAACATCCTCGCCGCGCTGTGTACATGTCGCTTGGCAAATGCAACACGTCGTTTTCTAATATCCCGCTATTCCGTCTTTACGTGTATTCATTGACACTTTCCTGTTCGATTTGGTTTTTTTAGAAATTGAACAGCAGAAATAGTGTCAGTCAAGAAATGGGTGGATAAAACTGTTTTAAGTTGTTTTTGTCTTCACAAAGGTCGTGGATTCGATCCCTACCTATATTTGTGTTTGTGTGTTGAGTCTGGGTGTTAAATATGCGTATTTAAATAGTATATTTGTGATTCCTCTGGTGTCTGTCACACAAGTGCTTTCAGCGACTTATCACAGAATCAAGTCAATGTACGAGTTGTTATGGGAATATATTTCATTTCTAATTTATTTACCTCACTCTCACCTATTTCTACCACCAAATAACTATGTTTGAATTGGTGTTCCGGTTTGAAGGGTGATAGAGGCAGTAAAATTACTGAGTAAACTGACATAATAGCTTCAAGTCACAAGGTCGTCCACGCGCTAATAATATCCTTGTGATATTACGAGCATCTATAGCCATTTACCATCACGGGGACTGTGTGCTTGTTGTTAAATCTAGCGTATTAAACCTTTAAAAGCAACATCCAATAGAAATGATAGTGGACATGAAGAGTAATGGGCCTCCTAACAAAACGGACTAGAACATTTAAAAATAAAAATAAGTGAACGTCTAGGTCAAGTCATTCTGAAAACGAATGATCCCAAAGACAAATACTGATGAATACATGTAAATAAAAGTGGAGTGTTTGTTTGTAATATTTAAATTACCGCTTTCTACTTAATACATATAAATAAACGGTACACATACATAAAATATATTTATTTTATAATTTTAGTCTGCCTGTAAATTTTTTCCGGCTTATTTCTCGAATGGTTGAACAAGGAGTAACTTAGGCTATATAACACGACGCTACGACTAATCAATCAAAAATGTGGCAAAATACGGCGAAAAATACACTCTGAGGAGATGATGCTGCCCAAAGTTACTATTACACGCGAAGTCACAGGCACAGCTAGTATAAAATAAAAGCAAAGTTCGTTTTCAACCCGTTAAAATGGGTTTAAATTGTGCTATAAGTATTTTCCTTTGTAAGAACATTTCTTGGAAACAGAACAAATATTGTCCCTCCCCAAGCATTTCAAATAAATACGTGGCACATTTGCAAAAACCACATGACCGAAGGTAGGTCGAAAAATAACACAAATAGTAACTGTTGAGAATGAAGAAACAAGAAACATTCGCTGATCATTTACTGCGAAAATATAACTAAAATAAACTATAAACTGATTAGCAGTGCGTATTCTATCAAATGTACTTTTTTCAAGGAAAATAAGTAGAGGCTCAGGCAGCTGGCTTATTACGCGATCCACCAGAAAAGAACCAGTGAGAAAACCTGGTGGTGGTAAAGGTTCTACCTACACCACCGATTTAGTAGTTGGCCCTAACAAAACCTCTACCGGCGTCGGCGCTAACTCATCATTGTCTTAAAACTAGTGGTTAAAGCAGTTCTATCCCAAGCAGTTTTGTCGTTGACATGATCTTTAACGCAATGGTATATGTATCCAATACTATAATCTTAAACGAATTGACAGAAGATAGAATCAGTCCTCCAAGATTACTAGTTCACTATCATCATCATATCAGCATTGGAAGTCTACTGCTAGGCATAGGCCTCACCAAAAAACGCGCTGGGCGAGCGTCTTGGCAATCGCAGAGCGCAGCTTTCGCGACGGAGATGCTGCTGACCATCCCCGCCCTGTGCAATCAAGCTGCACTGTTACGGATAGATATACCGCCATCTGTCGATTCTGATAGGCATCTTGATATTCGGAACTCCAATTTACGGCGCAATATCAAAATCAATGAGACCCAAAATATTTTTTTATTCAATTTAGCCTAACCATAGACACCTTTGCATAGTCAAAAAATCTATTATACTACTGACTTAATGATGCGCAGACAGAATCACATATCACATCAAGTGACACTTCAAAATCTTCAAGAAAAATCAGTCTGTCTATAGATGTAAACTATAAAAAATCAAAATGTTATTAAAAATTCAAATAGAAATACACAGCGTGAGACTCCATTTCATAATTATTTAATGGTATTCTAATATTTTCTTTTCTATTCTCTTTTCTATTCTAGATTATTTAATCAATTTAAATGAAAATTAAAATTATTTAATCAATTATAAAATCAATATTATTCGTACAATGGAATGTTAACGTTACTGCATTGTAAAAACAAAATAAAAATTATATAAATCATTTTATAGCACGTCTTGTAGAGCGTAAAGTAATATATTAAATGAAAAAGTATATATAATTGTGTTACCAATTTCACAATAACTAGGCGGAAAAAAACAAATGTGGCAATTACTCTAAAAACCTAGAGCGAAGACATTTCATTTGGTACACAGTTAGATAGATTAACACGCAACTCTTCGACTTATCAAAAAACGATAGCGGGAATAAAAACAATGCTAGTTTGACTTGTGTACAGAGAATTCTATTGTGCTTAATTAAAGAATTCTGCTTTTTAATGTCTTCAAATAATAAATAATATTTTAATTTGTTTTTAATATTAATGTCGTGAGTGAGGTACCGGCAGAGTAGAATAGTACCTCCATCTGTACTAGGTGACTTAAGAGAAGACTAAGGTACCGGAACCGACAGATAGCGGTATTCATCATATGTCTAGCAGTTAACTTCCAATAGCTGTAATAATGATTAATTAAATCCATTATTCTTTAATATTGCTAGCATAAAATTTTACTTATTCCATAAATGAGCGTGTTCCCATCACTTCTGTTGATGTCCTCTACTGCGTACGCCATCACGTTGGAATGCAGTCAGAAATTGACTGATTAATTAAATTTGCTAGTTAGCAGAAAGTCGACAATTCAATGAGATAATTGACATATAAAATAATATAATAATAAGAAAGACAGACAGGAAACACAGTAATGGTTTCTCAAACATCAGCAAACATTGCAAAAAATATAATGAGATGATAGAATGCGGTCCGTACGAACGTTGCGTGCAAACATTAACGAAAATATATTTATCTCTGGAACTGATTTTTGCAATTGTTTCTCAGTAATCTAAATTGGTTCACTATTGTTCTCTACAAGTACCATGAGTTCAGTAACGTCGTCCCGTGATAATTAAATTAGCTGTGTCCAAACATGGCGGGGATGATAATTTCAGTAATTTCCCTAATGACATAGGGGGGATTGGTCGGCGGCGACATAACGAGGCCTAAATTAAACTAAGCTGATTGTGGACCGTAATTGAATAAACACCATTTCACTGAATTCATGACATGATGTGTTTACAATGGATGCGGTCGGCATCATGTTATCATCGTCATCACCTTACATCAGATGACGATGATTAAACTAGAGCCAATAGTTTGAAGTTGCATATTTTATGACTCTATGCTTTAGTAAAAGCACATCTGCAACTCAGTTCGAGCTGAGCTGGTTATCCACTAGGTTTCTAATTATCGCAGAATTCCTAAAAATAAAGCACAAATTAACTCTACTTGCGCAGTTGTAAAATATCAAACACATTTTGGACCTTCCGCCAAGTCAGTGGGCAAGACTGTATTTTCTAAAAAAGTCTCATTATGCCTTGTTTTATCAGTAATTGATCACTTTCGAAGCACAAAACGTGTTACCCAATAATTTTATTGATTCTCGCACCCATGAGAGAGATACAGACGATCAATGTAAGAGTTCTTCTTGTAGTTCTAGAAGCTTTGTAACACTGCCTTTATATTGCAATCAGCTGATCCTGCGACCAGGGTCTTAGCTGTGTTGGAAGGGGGCGAGCGATAGTTTCGCAAGCGACTGCGGTGAGGCAACCGTGGCGCGCTAGAACGCCCGCCCGGCCAACCGCAAGTTGGCCGGACCTGGCTGGCACCATCCATTTCTATAAATATGACGTTATAAATAAAAGTGAGCTTATAAAACTAGCGTCAGAATTTTCCTCGAAAATTACGGATGCCTGAGCGGTTTATGACGCTCACATCCTATCCGGTTACAATAGTATAATTTAATCAAACACGCAGGATTTATGAAAAACATGTCTAGGGTATGTGACGTACAGGGTAGAATAATATGTCCATGTACCGCTAGATGGCGATACATCCATCCGGAACTGCGTACAAGGCTTAATAGCACAGGGCGAGGATGGGCATCAGCGTCTCCGTCCTAAATGCTACGCTCTGCGATTGCGAACACGCTTACCTAGCGCGGCAATTATGGCAGAAATTTCCTCTTTCTTGGGGAAGCCTATGTTCAGCCGTGGACTTTCAATGGCTGATACGCTGGTGATGATATCTAGGGTGATTAGGATAGATCTCCATCATTATAGCAGCCTTAAAACGATCAGAAGACTTTGCTTATAATGGCATGCCTATAAAGCCTATAATGGCGTGAAGGCAAGCGTCTTCTGTAGCTCTTGATCTACGTTGTTTCGGGTTACACTGCCTACTAGCAATTCCGGTACCTCAGTCGACTATTACAACTCATGGTACGGAGGGGAGGTACTACCTTACGCTGATAGTGGTACCATAACTTATTTAAGAGAGTGGTAGTAACTATAATTGTCTTGTAATACTGCACACAGATACCTGATGCAAGTAAATTTGAAGATAAACAGTTGGTAATCAAATACGCGGTCCCATTTACATATATTTTTATGAGAATAGCATAGCACGCCACGGCTGTCAAAAGCTGTCTACAACCCGAAATGTTTTTTATTTCCTCAAGAATGACCTTGACCCAAAAACAGAACCTTGAATGGCGTCGTGAATGTAAACAATGGACTTGGACCAGGTGATTGCAGGGCATCAATTATTATCTCAATATAAATATGTGGCCCTTGGACTTTATATTGCTCGCTTTCTTCCTACCTTTCACTTTTATTGCTTATCTCTCATACATTTTATTCGTATAGTCTTTAATTCAACAATTTTTCTGTCTGTCCGTTTGACTTGCACGTAAAATCTGAGACAGGCTCATGAGAATTGACATATTTCATTACACTAGAAACTCTTTTTGTATCTTATATAAATTAAATGATCAAGTCTGTACTGGTTACTTCATTATAGTGTACTCTTTGAATTCTTTCATGAGTTGTGTAACTTATCTAATGCCAAATAAATCTGAAGATCTGATCTTTTCCCTTTAGATATGTTATGAAATAATGTGTCCCATATTATTTCATAAAATATTTCTCTGTACCAGGTGTCGTTAGAGACGATTGAAGGATTGGAACCATTATAGTTTAAACGCAATAGACAGGGGAGCATGCCACATTGTGATGTTCGAAATGTATAGAACGCGTGCGCGTGCGCGGGGTAACGCTTAGATCCGGCATCGCGGGCGAGATGTGCGGGAGTTGGGGCCAAGTGGTATGACCGGTCGCGCGTGCACTCGCGGAACGCTCGCGTACTTTACGTCGACAAGCTTCCACAATGTTTTGGATGATTTTATGCATAACATTTAGTTTTAAATGTAGAAAGTGGCTGACGTATCACGTGGAATTCATCATCATAACAGTCATTGGAAGTCCACTGCTAGAAGTAAGCCTCCGCAAGAAAGGAGGAAATTTGACCATAATTGCCGCGCTGGGCAAGCGTGTTCGCTATCGCAGAGCGCATCTTTCACGTCGGGGATGCTGCTGCCTATTCCTACCCTCTGCAATTGAGCTACACTGTTTCGGATAGATACACCGCCATCTGTCGGTTCTGATACCTTAGTCGCCTCTTATAATACCTGGTGCGATGAGAGGTACTATTATACTTTGCCGGTATCTCACAGCACTATATAAATACAATACTTTAATACACATTTTTAGCACTCCAACATAAATGTTTATTGGTGAGATGGGTCGGGATCTATTGATCGGTTCCGTCGATTAACTCATGAACACCGATAGATGCCGTTACTGAAACAAGATTCGAAGTTCATATAATCCGGCTAAACCGCCCGGGTGACTCGCGCCGCGCTATTTCGGGCTTTTCTGCAACTAACGGAACACTGCGCTTGCGCAGGCTGATTCACAGCTTAGGAACGCCACCGAACTGGTTATTTTTACATCTACACGTAATTTAACTGTCGTCCTTTAATTCCTTCTCAGATATCGAGTACGCGTCTTTACGGTATAACTGGATAACAATCCTGTACGATGACTAAGAGTTATTCGTGCTTGTAGTTGTAGCATTCAAAATTAAGTATTTAAAGAGATATCTGTATCAATAGATGATAGAACATTCATTGAGCTTTTGTCTCGATGGCGCAGATGTTAGTGATCCTATCTTTAGTGCCAACGATCGTGGGTTCGATCCACGCCCAGGACAAATATTTATTAAAAATATGTATTTAAGTAGTATTTACTTATTATAGGATATCATTAGTGATTCTTCTGTTGACTGACATCCGTAACGCAAATACTTTAAGCGACTTACTACTATAGAGTCAGATTTTGAGCTGAGCATAAAACAAACAATAACTCTTTATTTCAATTGTTCTGTGTAAAATTATTGTGATTGTTGCGACTATACCTAACTTTCTGTCGATTGAATATTCACCATTTACTTTTATGAGAAACAGATTGTAGTCATCCAAATTCTAATGCTATTTATCGGATCAATTAATGACTAAAGACCATATGCACCGACGCATTCAACCAATGATTCGTCCGTGTCTGATTCATCAGGATCGAGTGTTAAAAAAAGACAATAACAGCGCGAAGTGCAAATGACGTGAGGCGCCTCCGCCGAGCCACTAAAAAGGCGAACGTAACAGGATCGTTGGGCGCGCAGAAATAGCCCCGGCGCTCGCCCCCGCGCCCCGGCGCCCCCGCGCACTCCCCGCGCCCGTGACTCACTCCAGAGTTTCCAGGCGCACGGCTCATGTTACATCTCGTAAATATGACACTTGATCACCGACTCAACAGTCACTGGATGAGACACCGCCGGTCTGACGTTGAATGTTATTGTTTTTGGCGAACGCTTCAGCATCGGCGCCGGGGAATGCGGTTCATCATCTTGAATCATCGGCACTCGGACCAAATCGAAGAGTTTGTAATATAATAGCTGCTAAGAATAGATGTTGTTCGTTTTGATATTGTCAATTGCTGGTGTCGCTTGAAGTTTTGTTTTAATTCGGTCTTGATACAGAGTAAAGCTGGGTTATATTGCGTGAAGATTCCGAATGTAGTTAGACTAACATTTACCGTAAACATTAAACGGTAATGCGACTTAATTATATATACATATGTCCAGCGGTGGATGTCCTATCGCTGATATGATATGATGATATATACAAATTCTAGGTCTTCCGACAGACGATGTTTTGTATATATGCCTATGTTAATTACGAAGAAAATATTGGGATTATAAATTGAGATAAAATATATTCTAAATCACAAGTTCTGTGCACAGTAAGCACAAATTTATCAAAACCGGTTCAATAGTTTAGAAAATCATCACAACATTCTTAAAACTAAAGAAGATATACCCATCTATTAGCTGTGCAAACTTCGAACATGTTTAATTATCATGTATAGACGATGAGTCTTATTATATTTTATCTTATATCGCAAACTACGTTGCGTCTCTAATTATTATAGAGCGTATGCACTCTACGAGTCTATGATTTTAGCGGTTTTTTTGTATAGGTGTATGTACGTTTACGTAAGACACCCCGGTCAGCAATAAAAGTAATAATAATTTATTGTCCACTACAAGCACACAAACATCTTAGAGTACAAAACAATGTTACAATACAGTGCTTAGTGCTTACAGTTTCACTCGTTCCACGTTACAAATAAATAATAATTTATTCGTCTTGCAAGCGCAAATAAATACTTACAATTTATCTGACATGTCAAATAATAGTCATCTGCGCTAAGAAGAAGTAATTACGATGTCTGATTTCATTGTATCTTATTTTTCACTTTGATTTATTACAGTGGAAAGCAGCGGTGACCGGCTGCCAATCACGTCGGGCAGGCCCGGCGACCCCTCGCCACCGATATTCGAGCAGATCTTCAAGAATGCGAGGTTTGCGCAAGGCGGCAACGCCAAGTTCGAGGGTAAACTCAGGGGGAACCCAACCCCCGTCGTCTCCTGGACGAGAAAGAAGGCGCCACTAGTAGAATGCAACAAATACAGCATGAGTTACAACGAGCAGACTGGCGATGTGTCGTTACTGATCAAGCAGATAGGGCCGGGCGACGAGGGCGAGTACACGTGTGTCGCCCGCAACCAGTACGGAGAGGCCATTTGCTCCGTCTACATCCAGCCTGAAGGCGTGCCCGTGCCCGCGCACCACTCTGCCCAGCAGCAACAGAGCTACCGGCACCTCAGCGAGAGCGTCGAACACAAATCCTACGGCACCCAGGGATTCACCACCGAGCAATCCAGCAAGACACAGAAAGTGTCCTCCTACACCAACGGCTCAGATTATTCATCCACTGAGGACTTCAAAGTTGACACGTTCGAGTACAGACTCTTGAGGGAGGTCTCCTTCAGGGAATCCATTACGAAGAGGTACATCGGAGAGACTGATATCCAGATCAATACGGAAATCGACAAAAACCTCGGTGTTGTCACCCCTCCGAAGATCGCACAAAAGCCTAGGAATTCCAAGTTGCCGGAAGGAGCCGACGCTCAATTCCAGGTGCAGCTCTCGGGCAACCCGAGGCCGCGTGTCTCATGGTTCAAGAACGGGCAGAGAATAGTCAACTCGAACAAACACGAAATAGTAACGACTCATAACCAAACGACTCTTAGGGTAAGAAATACACAAAAGTCTGACTCGGGCCACTACACGTTACTGGCTGAGAATCCTAACGGATGCGTTGTGACCTCAGCATATCTCGCTGTAGAATCACCGCAAGAAACTTATGTTCAAGATCAAAAATCACAGTACATAATGGACAGTCAACAAACGGGAATAGAAGAGAGAGTAGAAGTTAGTGAGAAAGCTCTCGCTCCGCAGTTTGTAAGAGTCTGCCAAGACCGCGATGTCACGGAGGGCAAGATGACGCGATTCGATTGCCGCGTCACGGGCAGACCTTACCCAGAGGTCACGTGGTTCGTTAACGACAGACAGATCCGCGACGATTATAATCATAAGATATTAGTAAACGAATCCGGAAACCACGCGCTTATGATTACAAACGTCGAGCTGTGCGACAGCGGCGTCGTGACGTGCGTGGCGCGCAACAAGACAGGCGAAACGTCCTTCCAATGCAAACTCAACGTCATCGAGAAGGAGCAAGTGGTCGCTCCTAAGTTTGTGGAACGTTTCAGCACGCTTAGCGTGCGCGAAGGAGAGCCCGTGGTGCTCAATGCGCGCGCCGTCGGCACGCCTACGCCAAGGATCACATGGCAGAAGGACGGCGTACCAATTATACCCAATCCAGAGTTACGAATAAATACCGAAGGTGGGGCCTCGACACTGGACATCCCTCGAGCCAAGGCGTCGGATGCGGCATGGTACCAGTGCACTGCCCAGAACGTCGCAGGTTCCACCGCCACTCGGGCAAGGCTCTACGTCGAAGTACCGAAAGAGCCTCCGCCTGAACAGAAACGTCTGCACTTACCGCGGCCTACCAAAATCATAGAGCCAGAGTGAGTACCATAAATAAATGATGTTTTTTTTTATTTTTATTGCAAGTGCTAATGATAAATGTGTATTTCAGGCCTGCTCCTGGTCCAGAAATTATTTATTTAAGGCACGTGGAAAGAGCACGACCTTACATTCCTCCGGGTGAGGAAGACCGCGTCTATCCTCCGCCACAGTTTATTGTGCCACTGAAGAGCGTCACGCAAGTGGAGGGTGGCAAAATACACTTTGAGACGAGGATAGAGCCGGTCGGCGATCCAACGATGAAAATAGAATGGTTAAGAAATGGCCAAAGTATTGAAGCCAGTGAGTATCTATTTCCAGATTGACCTGAATAAGTAGGGAATAAATAAAAATAAACGGATATAACATTTTAGTTTTCCTTGATCATGTACTTGAATTATGAAAATGATTTTTATCAGAACTGTAATTTAGAGTGCCGTTGGGAAAGATCATCGCCGAAGTAGTTAGTTAGATTCTCATACTATCACAAACAACGATGATACTTTGTTTTGTGTATTTTCGGGGATCCGTACTTAGACACTTGTACTGTAAATACAATGTTGTTAAGTATTTGTTTATATATTGAAACATGTTTGTGTTTTAGGTTCGAGATTTACTTCAGTATTCCGATTTGGTTACATCTCTTTGGATATGCTCAGTCTAAATATCCAAGACAGTGGCGAATACACATGTCGCGCTGTTAGTGCGACTGGTGTCGCTGAGACCAAAGCAGTACTGCAGGTCACGCCACGAGCGACGATCGAAAGAACAAGTCAACATCCAGAGAGCTTACAGTACATTCAACAGCTGGAAGACTACTCTAGATACCAACATCAAGAGTCCGTTGAAGAACAGACTTCACAGAGGCCACAGTTCATTAGGCCCCTGCAAGATCTCGGCGAACTTCAGGAAGGAAGGAACGCTCATTTTGAAGCACAACTTACCCCAGTCAGTGATCCAACGATGAGGGTCGAGTGGTACAAAGACGGAAGACCTATTACAGCCAGCTCGCGAATCACGTCAATCTTCAACTTCGGTTACGTCTCCCTTAACATCATGCACCTACGGGCTGAAGATGCAGGTTCGTACACAGTGAGGGCTGTAAACAAATTAGGGGAAGCCGTCAGTACAGCTTCGATCAGAGTAGCAGCTAGAAGTACTGTCACCGCTGACCTCGGAATACCCGAACAGCGACGATACATTGAAAAGACTGAACAATTGGAAGCATATCAACAACAACAACACCAGAAATACTACCAGGAAGTACCTGAGAGTACCCAGAAACCAGAGTTCAAGACTCCTATTAGGGATCAAATAAATATTAAAGAGGGTGGTTTCGCTCATTTCGAAGCTCGTCTTGAGCCAGTGGGCGATTCCACTTTGAAAGTAGAATGGTTGAAGGACGGTCGTCCAGTAGAAGCAAGTTCTAGAATCACTACATTCTTTAATTTTGGATACGTCGCATTGACAATCAAGTCTGTGACTGTTCACGACGTTGGCCACTACACGTGCAGAGCGTACAACGCTCTCGGTCAAGCTACCACGAGCGCTAAGTTGACAATAGTAACGAAGAAAGATATCATCGCCGAGTCACAGCACCCTGGCGGACTTGAGAAGATTCAACATCTCGAAGACTCCAGCAGGTATATGAAGCGGTCAGACGAAGAAGTAAAAGTAACACAAAAGCCGCGTTTCTTGGGACCACTAAAAGGGACCAATAAGATTGTCGAAGGCCAAGGCGCTCACTTCGAAGCACGTGTAGAGCCGCAAAGCGATTTGACTATGACGATTGAGTGGTACTTTAACGGGAAGCAAATAAAATCCGCAAACCGAATACAGACATATCACGACTTCGGATACGTCGCATTAGATATCAGCAGCGTGCGCGCTGAAGACTCCGGTGTATACACGGTAGTTGCCCGCAATGCCTCCGGCGAAGCGCAACTTAGCGCCTCTATGGCCGTTGAAAGTAAGTATATAGTTTAGATTTTTGATTAATATTTATATCATTTTATTATACAATTACCTAACGTCATTTTGATAATTACAGCTCGCTCCAGCATTGATACGTCAAGTATTCATAGAGGTCTCTATGAAAAGACAAGACAGATCGAAGAATCGAAATTCATCGAGCCAATGTATGAGATTGAAGAAATATCAAAGTCTAAGCCAGTATTTGTACAGCCATTATCAGACCCGCAACCCGTATCTGAGGGTAAAAATATTCACCTCGAGTGTAGGTTGGAACCGATGGGTGACCCTACAATGAGAGTGGAATGGTTCCACAATGGCAGAGCCGTGACTGTAGGTTCCCGATTCAGAACATATTACGACTTTGGATTCGTAGCACTTGACATCATTCACGCGACGTCTGCCGATTCTGGCGAATACACAGTAAGAGCCATCAACCATTTAGGCACAGCGCACACGTCTGCCATGGTCCGTGTAATTGAAAGGTCTGACATCATAACAGACACGCAAAACGAGCAAGCCGTTGAACAAATTCAGATGCTCGAGGATGCAGCCAGAAGAGGCCGACAAACTCATGAAGATATCACGGTTATGCAAGCGCCTCAGTTCTCGAGGGCACTGCACAATATCGAAACCGTTGAAGGCACAAATGTGCATCTAGAATGTAGACTGCAACCTGTAGGAGACCAAACTATGCGAGTTGAATGGTTCTGCAACGGTCGGCCCATCAAGACTGGCCACAGATTCAGGCCGGCTTATGAATTCGACTACGTTGCACTTGATTTACTGAGCGTGTATCCGGAGGATTCCGGTGTATACACATGCCAGGCTACAAATCAACTCGGCGAAGCAGTTACATCATGTGCCTTGCGTGTTATTGCCAAGAAAGATTTGATATTTGAGTCACAACATCCTTCTGGTCTGGAAAAGATCCAGTATTTGGAAGACACTTCACGATACAAGAAGACAGAAGTGGTCGATGAGTCTATTAATATTAAACCACGTTTCGTCACTAAACCAAAATCTATCGAAAACGTCATTGAGGGTCATCATGTACACTTCGAATGTAAATTAGAACCAGTGACCGACTCCAACTTAAAAGTAGAATGGTTCAAAAATGGACAACCAGTAACCATAGGCCACAGATTCCGGCCAATTCATGACTTTGGGTATGTAGCCCTAGATATTATTGACCTGATCGCTGAAGATTCAGGTATTTACACATGCAGGGCGGTAAACCTCGTTGGCACTGATGAAGTCAGCTGCAGACTGACTTGCCGTGGCACCACCGATATCGTTAGGACAACACAAAACGAGGCTGGCCTAGAACAAATTCAGGTCCTGGAGGACAGATCGAGATACCAAAGGGGCGATGTTACCGATGAAGTCACTACACAAGCGCCCATATTCACTACATCTTTGAAAAATATCGAAATCAAGGAGGGTCAGCGAGCTCACTTCGAATGCCGACTGATACCTGTTTCAGATCCTACCATGAAAGTGGAATGGTATCATAACAACAAACCTCTCAAGAGTGGATCGAGGTTTACTGAGACTAACAACTTTGGGTTCGTAGCCCTTGATATCATGTCGTGCTTGCCCGAAGACTCGGGCACATACACGTGCCGAGCCATCAATGCTCTCGGCGAAGCGGTCACCTCTGGAATTGCAATGGTACATTCTAAGAAATCAATTTACCTAGAGTCTCATCATGAAGGAGCGTTACCACGATTGAATCAATTAGAAGACACATCGAGATACCAGCGGCACAGCGCTCAGGAAGAATTCACCACACAGGCACCAGTATTCACAATGCCCATGAAGGATATTAAAGTAGCTGAAAATCAAGCAGCTCACTTTGAAGCAAGGCTCATCCCTGTCGGTGATCCGAAACTAAGAGTAGAATGGCTTCGCAACGGTGTGCCGATAGAAGCTTGTGAGTATTGTACTAGCATAAATAATAACATGAACATGTAATTTTGGATATGTTATTTTTAATATTACTTGTACTATATTTCTATTTTAGCAAACCGTTTGACGACCATGCACGACTTTGGCTACGTAGCTCTTAACATGAAATACGTTAATCCTGAAGACTCGGGCACTTATACATGCCGTGCTATCAACGAGCTTGGTGAAGCAGTGACGTCATCAACACTCATCGTACAATGTAAGACACCAAAACTTTTCGACAAGTACTTGTGATCTAGAATGTAATGTATACACAACTAACGAATTTCATTTCTGCAGCCAAAGCATCCCTGCAATTGGAGTCACAGCATGAGAGTGCTTTAGAGAAAATACAACAACTAGAAGACTCTTCAAGATATCAGCGCCGAGAGGACGTCGAAATCGCAGTAAACCAAGCTCCTAGATTCATTACCCAACTGAATGGTCCATCGCGATTGGTCGAGGGCCAGAGTGCACACTACGAGTGCCGCATCGAGCCCTATCCAGACCCGAACATGCGTGTTGAGTGGTACTTCAACGGGAAAGTGCTCATGAGCGGCCACCGTTACCGAACTGCATACGATTTCGGATTTGCCGCACTCGACATTCTTACCGTATACGGAGAGGATTCAGGCGAATACACTTGCAAAGTTATCAATAACTTGGGACAAGCTACATCATCGATAAAACTGAATGTGCAATGTAAGTCATTATATTTAGACATTTATCATCATCATCATATTAGCCATTGAAAGTCCACTGTGAGGACATGATCGCTTCGCTGGGCAATCGCACAGCTTAACTTTCACAACAGGGATGCTGCTGTCCACCCCGCTTTGTGCATTTAAGTTACACTGTTTCAGGTGGATATACCGCCATCTGTCGGTAATTTAGTCGCCTCTTACATCACCTGGTATTGGGGGAGGTACTATTCTACTCAGCCGGTACTCCACGGCTATACCAGTACCCCATAATGCCCCCACCATATTACCACCACGGCCCTTACCACTCGGCACTTAGATGCCTGAGATAAATTTTGAATAGTGCACATATTTAAGTTCCATTTCTTATTACAGCCAAGGAATCTATTATAAGGGATACACAGCATGAAAGTGCTCTAGAAAAAATTCAATACCTGGAAGATGACAGCAGGTTTAAGCGTGTTGTTCGGGATGAGAGCTTCGTAGCTGAAAAGCCACAGTTCGGAAAACCTTTGAAGAACGCGCAAGTAGCGGAAGGCCAGCCTGTTCACCTGGAAGCAACACTTACACCCGTCAACGACCCAACTATGCGCGTGGAGTGGTATTGCAACGGAAGACCTATTCAGCAAGGCCACAGGTTCAAGACCACTTACGACTTCGGTTATGTGGCTCTTGACATTTTGTACGCGTACGGAGAAGATACGGGCACTTACATGTGCAAGGCTACAAATGCCGTCGGTGAAGCTGTCACCACGAGCTCTGTAAAAGTAGACGGTAAGTATTATATAGTAGAACAATGTCTGTCCGTTTGTAAACTATTTATTAGGACCGATGTTTCACACGATCTTATGATTTGCAGCTAAAGCTGGACTTTACCTTGATACCCTTGACGAGCAAAGGCTCAAGAAGATCCGGGAACTGGAACAATACGAAAGACCTAAAGCAGTCGAGGAGGAGAAACCGGGCCAGAGGCCTGTGTTCTTAACAGCTTTGACAAGTCTTGAGAACTTGAAGGAAGGCGATAGAGCCCACTTTGAATGTAGAGTTGAACCTATTAATGACCCAGATCTTACAATTGAATGGTTCCTCAATGGAAAGAAGATCAGAGCCGGGCATAGGTACAGGACCACTCACGATTTTGGTTATGTTGCATTAGACATCCTGTACACTTACTCGGAAGATTCTGGAACTTACATGTGTAAGGCGACTAACAAGCTCGGCGAAGCAGTTAACACTTGCACGTTGAAGGTTGCAGGTAAGAGTTTATTTTTGTTAAACGCAAAAAATATGCTTAAAGTAAGTACAGAACATATTATAAACCAACTTTACTGTTTTAGGGCACAGAAGCATTATCCTTGACACTCAGCATCCAAATGGTCTCGAGAAAATAAGACAATTAGAAGCTCAAGGACATCACACCAGGATGGAAATTGAAGAACCTAAGATTAGCCCACCGAGATTCACCACTGAACTCAGAGGAACAACACATGTTTTCGAAGGGAAAACAGCCCACTTCGAATGCCAGGTTGAGCCGGTACAGGATCCTAACCTGCGCATTGAATTTTACCATAACGGAAAAGCCCTGCAATCTGCCTCGCGGTTCCATATCACTTTTGATTTTGGTTATGTGTCATTAGATATTCAGCACTGTGTACCCGAGGACGCTGGCGAATATTCTGTGAAGGCTATCAATGCTCTCGGACAATGTACATCGGCCATATCAATGACCGTAACCGCAAAAGGCAGTATTATATCGGAATCTCAACGTCCTGAAGGCTTAGAGAAGATCCGAGAATTAGAATCTGCGGAACCATTTAAACGTCCCGAAATTCCGGAACCGGTTACTAGACAGAGGCCTGTGTTCACGCAACCATTACAAAACATTGACAACATTCAGGAAGGCCAGACTGCACACTTTGACTGCAGACTCATCCCTGTCGGCGATCCTACGCTCAAAGTGGAATGGTTTAGAAATGAGAAACTCATTGAAGACAGTTCTAGAATCACTAAGACACATGACTTCGGTTACGTTTCAATGACGATCACGCACGTGCGTGATGAAGATGAAGGTGTCTACATGTGCAGAGCATCTAACTTATTAGGTGAAGCAGTTACAACGGCTGCTATGAGAATAAGAAGTAAGCTTGATTTTTATGAATATTTTGTTAAAATATATTATTCGCACAATATTTTGGCGTTATAATAAAAATAACACCAATGTTTTATTTTATCAACAGCAAATGCAGCTATCCAGATGGATACTCAGCATCCCGAGGGTATGAGAAAGATCCAGCAACTGGAGCAACAACAACCTCAGCGGCCAGAGGAACCAGATCGAGAATTTGAAAAACCCATCTTTACACAGGTTCTGACTGGACCCTCAGAGTTGTGGGAAGGACAACACGCTCACTATGAAGCACGTGTCGTACCCATTGGTGACCCCAGCATGCGTTTCGAATGGTACATCAATGGAGTGGAACTTAAAATGGGTATGTTTCTTTTAAATTAACTGAAATCAGTTACACAATTATAGTTGAATAAATGTAATTATTTATTATTCATATTCTTGCAGGTTCACGATTCCGTACAACTCATGACTTCGGTTTTGTAACACTGGATATCAATTCCGTTGTGGCTAATGACGCCGGTTTATACATGTGCAAGGCTATCAATAGAGCCGGTAGTACCGTTTCGTCGACATCACTGAAAGTGAAAACAAAGTCTACCATTGTAGATCAGACGATGAGGCCAGAATCATGGGAACAGATTCAGTTGAAGGAAGCTGCAATGAACAAGGTCCCAGAAATGTTTGTCGACACTGGAGTGCAGCAGGCACCTATTTTCACAACACACCTCAAGAGCTACGACAAGCTCGTTGAAGGGCAGCACGTGTATCTTGAGGCCCAGGTTGAGCCCCGAACTGATCCTAACTTAAGAATTGAATGGTTCAAAAATGGCGTGTCTTTAACAACTGGTTCAAGATTGAAGAGCACCTTCGACTTCGGTTTGGTGACACTATCGATCAATGGTCTAAGAATCGATGATTCTGGAATCTACACATGCAAAGCCACTAATTTGATGGGAGAAGCTGTTTCCACTGCGTCTATCAAGATTGAAGATCGTCACTGGCTTCTTGGAGAATCACTTCATCCCGAATCATTAGACAGGATTGGAGCACTAGAACAACCAAAGGCTACCAAACCTGAGTCACCCGAACCAGTCTATGAAACACCTGTCTTTATTTCACATTTGAACAACATTTTGTGCAAAGAAGGAGATAACATTCACTTTGAATGCAACGTTGAGCCATCAAGAGACCCGACGCTGAAGATTGAATGGTTCTTTAACAATAAGCCATTGCCTTCTGGAACGAGGTACAAGAGCACTCATGATTTCAGTTATGTATCACTTGACATTACTCATACTTATGAAGAAGATTCAGGCATCTATACCTGCAAAGCCACCAACAGTAAAGGTTCAGCTACAACATCGGGCTCCCTTAGATGCACTGGCGACAAACACATTTACTTTGATACTCAACATCCTCAAGGCAAGGTCGGTCTTGAAGCCGTGGAACAAGCTGAGGAGGCTAGGTTATCTAAGGGAAGGAGGCCTTCAGTTCCAGACACGGAGTATCCTAAGCCAGAATGGGTTGTTCCTATTGCTGCAGAACATCAATTAGTTGAAGGGCAGGTACTTCATCTCGAGGGACAAGTAGAGCCTAAAAATGATCCTGATCTCAAGATTGAATGGTACTTCAACGGTAAAATATTGGAACAAGGAGCAAGGTTTAAGCTAACTAGTGACTTTGGCTTTGTTACACTCGATTTAACAGATGTATACGAAAGGGACAGTGGAATTTACACTTGCAAAGCCTACAATAAGAGAGGCGAAGCATTTACTTCTTCAACAATCTATTGCACCAGTAAGGAAAATCTTATCGAAAGGACCCAACATCCTAAGGGCACCGAAGGATTGGAAAAGATTCAGAATCTCGAAGACTCTCTACGTCGGGAACCAGGCCAGAAACCTGATGATGATACAGGAAGAGCACCTGAATTCACTACAGTCTTCAAAGATATTGTAGACATAAGTGAAGGCCAGATTGCTCATTATGAAGCGTCATTAATACCAACAGGTGACCAGAGCATGGTGATTGAATGGTTCTACAATGGCAAGACTATTGAAGCTAGCCATCGTATTCGAACTGTATACGCGTTTGGTATGGTGGTCCTTGAGATTCTTGGAACCAAGACTACTGACTCTGGTACGTACTCGTGCCGAGCTACAAATAGATGGGGACAGGCCGAAATTAGTGTGAGACTAGAATGCGTTGACAAGAGTAAAGGACAAAAACCAAGATTTACAACGCACATCCAGAGCATCGAAGGTCTTAAAGATGGTCAATCTGCTCACTTTGAATGTACGGTGGTACCAGTCGACGATCCTGACATGAAGATAGAATGGTACCACAATGGGCAGCCTCTGCGGCACTCGACAAGAATTAAGACAGTCTCCGACTTTGGTTTCGTCGTCATGGACATTGCATACACACAGAACCATGATGCGGGCGAGTATGTCTGTCGTGCTTACAATAAGTACGGAGAAGATTTCACCAAGGCTACCATTAACTGCTACAGCCGAAGCGGTGTCTACTTAGACAGCTTGCAGCCTGATTCTCTAGCTAAGATTAGGGAACTAGAGAGTTTACAGGGTGTACAACAACAAACCCCTGCGGCAGCGTCCGCTGAACCACCTAGGTTCCTAACGCAAATACAAGACGTCACAAAACTAGTTGAAGGCCAGAGCGCTCACTTTGAGGCTAGATTAGTGCCAGTAGATGACCCAGACCTTAAGGTTGAATGGTTCTACAATGGCAAGAAATTACCGCATGGCCACAGATATAGAACCTTCCATGATTTCGGTATTGTCATATTAGACATCTTATATTGCTATGAAGAAAACTCTGGCGTCTACGAATGTGTTGCGACCAATAAATTGGGACGAGATTCAACAAAGGCTACTCTGAAATGTACATCGAAGGAAAATTTGATCTTGGACTCGCAACTCCCGCGGGTGAATATAAAATTATTTAGCAATTTTTCTAATCAACTTTTCTCTAGCGATGATACTATATTCACTATTTACTTTGTTATTGCAGGGCATGGAAGGTGGATTAGAAAAATTACAGACCTTGGAAGATTCGATGATCCGCAGAAAAGATACCGCAGTCGAAGAAGAAAGGGGTAAAGCACCTGTATTCACAGTGCCCTTGTCTAATATTGAAAACCTCAGAGAAGGTGAAAATGCTCACTTTGAAGCTCGACTTACACCAACTGATGATCCTAACCTAAAGGTAATATCCACATATTTGGTTTTCATTTTAATTAATGTTGTATTTTATATTATTTTCAATTTAACCTCAATTATGAATAAAATTTTAGGTGGAATGGTATTGGAACGGAAAATCCCTCAAGGCCGGTTCTAGGTTTAGAACATTCTGCGATTTTGGATTTGTTATACTAGAGATCTCACCGACTTATCCTGAAGATTCTGGAGAGTACCTATGTCGTGCTTACAACAACTACGGCGAAGCAGTCACGACAGCTACAATGAAAGTGCAAGGCAAGCGTAACATCATTTTGGAATCTCAACTACCTAAGGGTATGGAAGGTACTATTGACAAGATTGCAGCTCTCGAAGGCTACACGGGTACAGTGGACTCAATGACTCCTGAAACCGAAAGTGGCAACCCACCCGAATTCATCACCACACCTTCAGACCTTGTGCTGCAAGAAAACTCATCAGCACACTTCGAGTGTCGCCTAGTTCCTGTTAACGATTCAAGCATGAGAGTCGAGTGGTTCCACAATGGCAAACCACTTTTGACAGGATCGAGGGTAAAGACAATTAACGATTTCGGATTTGTTATCTTGGAAGTAGGCGGTGTATACCAGCGTGATGCTGGTTTATACACTTGCAAGGCTACCAACCGCCATGGAGAAGCTACCGTATCATGCAAACTGCAAGTTAAAGGCAGACAAGGTATTATCCTGGAGCCTCAGCTACCTTCACATTTCAAGTCTGGCACCGAGAGCATTCAGAAATTGGAAGAAACTCTTCACAAACGCGAAGAAATTACGATCGAAGATGAAAAACCAAACCCACCCAGGTTTACAGTAGAGATCAAGGACAATCTTGATGTGCCAGAAGGTGGTCCAATTCACTTCGATTGCCGCGTGGAGCCAGTCGGCGATCCCACAATGAGAATTGATTGGTTCTACAATGGAAGGGCTTTTGCAACAGGCTCACGAGTACACATGCTAAATGACTTCGGTTTTATCGCATTAGACATCGATTACATCTACGCGCGCGATGCAGGCGAATACACCTGCCGGGCTACCAACAAGTGGGGTACCGCGACTACAACCGCTAAGATTACATGCAGTGCTAAACGTGACATTGTTCTAGAATCTCAGCTGCCGCAAGGCATGAGTGGTGAGAAGATCAAGGAACTCGAGAAAGGTCGTGTCAGTGATGCTCCCAAGGAGGAGCCGACGGTGAGCACGCCGCCCAAATTCATTACGCAGATTCAATCGCACACCGTCGAGGAATCAGAGGGCGTTCGTTTCGAATGCCGAGTGGAACCTAAAGAGGATCCAAAACTGCGCATTGAATGGTACCGAAATGGAAAGCTTCTACCATCAGGTCACAGATACCGAACCGTTTACGACATGGGTTTCGTATCGCTGGACATTCTGTATGTATACGCTGAAGACTCCGGAGAATATGTATGCCGGGCTGTGAACGACTTTGGTGAAGATTTCACTAAGGGAACCGTCTCATGTAAACGTAAGTAATAATAAATTAGTAATTATAACTTACAACAATATACACAAGTTAAATATGAAACATGTCTTATAATTTTTGCTTATTTTCTAGAACTGCCCGACATCATCTTGCAAAACCAGGTGCCTCGCGGCATGAAGAGATCTGAAGCATTAACTCAAATGGAAGCCACAATCAAGAAGTATACTTCTGAAATCTATTTGACCGAGGACGATCTTTATGATGTAGACAAAAAGCAACCACCTCGCTTTGTGACCCAAATTCAAAGCCAAACAACTTTAGTGGAGATGGAATCGACCAAGTTCGAGTGCCAGTTGGCACCTGTCGGAGATCCCAACATGAAAGTGGAATGGTTCTTCAATGGAAAACCACTATTACACAGTAAGTTGAAATTTCATTTGTCTCATATATTAGACTACAACGACGAATTATCGAATCGTTGTTATAATGAATATTATTTTACAGAAAACCGCTTCACTCCAATCTATGACTTTGGTTATGTGGCAATGAACTTCGGCTGGGTATACCCTGAGGATAGTGGCGAGTACGTATGCCGTGCTACCAACCTGTACGGTATGGATGAAACCAGAGCTGTCATCAAGACTGCTGGCAAACCTGGTATCGTCTACGACTCACAGTTGCCCAAACACATGAAGAGTATTGAGAAGATTCGCGAAATGGAAGCAGCATGGCAAACGTAAATATTTACTTCAAGTCAGATGTTTTTTTTTTGTAAATATCATTTTCATTTAAATTACTCTTGTTTAATTTCCCTAGAGCACCAGAGCAAGCCATTGAGGAGGCAAAGGCGCGCTCTGCGCCCGTATTTGTCAGTCGCCCTGACCCGGTGACAGTCGAGGAGGGAGAATGGGCTCGGTTCTGCTGCCGCGTGACTGGACATCCCAAACCACGCGTCATGTGGTTGCTAAATGGAAACACCATTGTCAATGTAAGTTTCCAGAATTTATTTCTATAACCTAGTACTAACAAAAATACATCTACTTTATTGGTCTCTTTGTCCAGGGATCGAGATATAAACTGACCTACGATGGAATGTACCACTTCGATATACCGAAGACCAGGCAATACGATACCGGTAAAATCGAGGTTATCGCTAGGAGCTCCGTCGGAGAGGCTCTCGCTACGACCGAACTGAAAGTAATTCCGAGACACGACGATTACAGAGGTGTACTGAAGAACGCGCCAAGACGTAAGTATAACATACTATTGACAGAACTATATATGTGACATGTAATTACAATTATTTGATAAAAAGCCATTAGAAAACATCACAAAAATTTAATGCAATGACTATAGCTTTAAACACTGCTATTTTAACACACTGAGCAATTTCACGCACACACCAACAGACCGCTTAAGCACAATTAAATACCCTTCGCTTCCTTGTACCCCCCTTTCAATCCGTATAAAAGCTGCAGCTATATCACCTGCTTCTACCGGCTTAGCAGTGGATTCATAAGGAGGTATGTCTTGATATTTCAAGTAGGACACGTAATTTTTCCTCGTATTAATATATATTTTGTACAGCTTGGTATGATGAAACAACACAACACCAACGCACTGAAACTGAACTAGAGAAAACATTCGAGGAAAGACAGACAATGCAGCGACAAGGCGTGATCGATCACAGGCCTGAGTTGAAGCCTAAGATTATCAGAGAACCTGAGACCGAATGGCAACAAACGGTTAAGAAGAAGAAGAGTGAGGAGTATTACAACAAGCTCCAGGAACTAGAGAACGAACAGGTCGTTAAAGAAAGTAGAATGAGGGAATCGACTCACCAATATGCTATCCCTGGTGAAAAGATTGCAAGCAACTCTATGGCCAGAGGCATGGCGCAAAAATATGAAGACAGCTTGTAAGTAATCGCATTCATATTATAGTATATTATGTTCTAACTAGAAAATGTTTGAAAATTATTTAAGCATTTTGGTAATTCTTTCAGGGAACAAACCGAGGAAGTTATAGAGCAACAACAGCATGTTCAAAAGAAAATCATCCAGAAGCCACGTGTTCCTGATCCTTCAGAGTCTACAGTCCATGGTAAAGAAGTCCATGTCGCGAAACAGAAACAAATTCAGAAGGAAGTGGTCGGCGACACAGAGATAACGCGTAAGATCACATCCACGGAGACAACTGAGGTTGAGCACAAAGCGCAGACTCACGAGAGAGTCGTGGAAGGGCCAGTAAAACCAAGTAAGCCACCAGTATTCACAAAGAAAATGCAGCCGTGCCGAGTTTTCGAACATGAACAAGCACGATTTGAAGTTGAGTTCGATGGCGAACCCTTGCCTACCATTAAGTGGTACCGTGAAAATTTCCCTATTAAGAACTCACCAGATTTCCAAATTCATACCTTCAGCACTAAATCTATTCTCATCATCAGGCAGGTATTCGTAGAAGATTCTGCCGTTTTCGCAGCTGTGGCTGAAAACAGGGGAGGCACCGCTAAGTGTAGTGCCAACTTGGTTGTGGAGGAGCGTAGGCGTCAAGGCAGAGGTGGAGTCACTCCGCCTAGCTTCACTTTGACGGCGCAAAACGTAAACGTCACTGCAGGCCAGCTGGTGCGTTTCGATACCAAAGTGACTGGAACGAAACCAATTGATGTTTACTGGTTGAAGAACGGAAACAAGGTGAAGCCAGACATTAGAAACAAAATATTAGAAGAAGACGGTACGTTCACCCTACTTATTCTGGAAGCGTACCCACAAGATTCAGGCAAATATGAATGCGTCGCTATCAATAGCGCCGGTGAAGCTAGGTGTGACGCGGAGTGCGTAGTCAGCACTCCCGCTACAAAGGAGAAGCCTAAGCCCCAGACCAAGGCTGCAAACGCTCCCCCAGAGATCATCGAACCCCTGAAGGACAAAGTAGTAGCCGAAGGACAGGCTATAGAATTCAGCTGCAAAATTGTGGGCAAACCTACGCCTACCGTGCAATGGTATAAGGGGGAAAAAGTCATAAAGCCATCGAAGTACTTCCAAATGTCGCGAACGGCGGACGAGTACACTCTAAGAATCTCAGAGGCATTCCCTGAGGACGAGGGTGATTACAAGTGTGTGGCTTACAACTCGGCAGGCCGTGTCACCGTTGCTGCCAAGCTGCGCGTGACACAGCCCGACCAGGCCGACAGCCTTCCATCGCTGACACCGCTGCGTGACATCGTGGTCTACGAGGGACAACCAGCCCAGTTCAAAACTAACATCACGAGCAAGGTGAAGCCGACAATACAATGGCTGCGTGAAGGAGCTCTTATACCTGAAACTCCTGACTTCCAGGTATATTTCCATATAATTTATTCAACAACCTACTTAAAATAAAATAAAAAATTAAGATTACTCTCTAAATTTTATATTTTGAATTAGTATAAAGTTTTATTTCATCGTCATTATAACAACCATTATAAATTCACTACGAGGTCAGAAAAGAGGGGGTAATTGCCGATACACCGCTATATATATACCGCCATCTGTTGATTTCTGGTACCTCCCCGGTTTATTTGAGAGAAAGTACCCTACTCTGCCGGCACCCCACGGCAATTAATAAAAACAAGTTTTCTATTAGACGTCTTACAAATGGCTGCCAATGTCTAACCGTGTCATAAACAATTGCAGATGATCCACGAAGGCAATAATGCCGTGCTGCTGATCGGCAACACGTACGAGGAAGATACCGGCACGTTCACCTGCCGCGCCACCACCGCTGCCGGTCAAGTCGAGACCTCGGCAAAGCTAGTCGTCAAAAGTAAGACATAGATACAGGCAGCGAGCTCGCGTCGCGCACTTTAATCCATTAATGTAGTGTTTCTTTGTTTCATCACTATACCACAATGAGATCGGGTGAAAACTACTGTTTAGATAGACATATTCGAAAGTTGACAAGCGAATACACTGTTTAGAATGCTTTACACAGTCGTAGCGGTTACCGCAGTAATGATTCCCGCCCGCTTCCTTGACACAGCCCGCGATCGCCAGTCGTGGTGTTATGGCACATAGACGATCGACGTTCCGCCGAAGCCTTGACGCGCGGCCGGTGAGCTCGCGCGACCGAACCTCCTCACCGGCCACTCTCACGCACTAGACCGCGCCCCGCCCTCGACACCGCCCGCGCCCGCCCGCGCTCGCCCGCGCTACCGACCGCACCACCGCCCGCGCCGCGCCGACCGACTTTATTTGTTAACTCAGTAGTATTATTTGGGCGAATTTCCGCATCTAACAACGCTGTACATTTGAGCTTTTTGTGTAAATAGTCTATTCCGAGCAGGCCCCGAGGACGCCGAGCGACGAGCCAGGACCACCGTATTGGGGACACGTAACATGTGATTAACACGACACAAAACATTCTACGACTGTTTTGTTTTGCTTTACCGCTACGATGTTTACTAAATGATGTAATTATTGTCGAACGATTTTGATCTAGAGACACTTAGCGAATACGAGATGCGTCCTCCGACGTACTGTAAAATGTATTTTTCACCCAATACTCTATAATAAAAATAATTGAAGCCTGCGCTAGTTAATGATTTATTTGGCCTTATTAACCTTAAGAATTGTTAGATCACTACGCTTTTTGTGTTGCGACCGACCTGTGGCACTGACGCCGCGCCCCAGGCGGCACCCGGGGCGCGGCGAGGTCGGCGGCCGAGCGGACTCGACGAGCGCTCGCCGAACTGGGGCTGCGTCGGCTTCCGTGGTCAGCGCTGAACACTCGTGCTTCCCGAGTTCGCTTACTGTGTAAATACAACGACCACAGCGAGGACGAGGAGGTCCCCACTTCAGCTTTATCCTTGGCATGAGTAATGTTTGAATTGTCCAGTATAGATGTGCCGTTCCGACGAGTCCCATTAAATCTAACAAGCTGCACGCAGGCAGGCTGCCGTCTTGTCACCTAACAGCTAAGACTAACTCTATCAGTGTCACGCCGCGCTCCGCGACTAGGCCGCTAGCCGGAAAAGTAGGTCCGCGTCTCCGGCACCGCGAGGGTGGAGGGGGGAGGGTCCAGTAGGCGAGGGGTGGGGAGGGCCGCGCCCGTACACGTCCGCGTCGCTGTCAACTGTTCGGTGACAAAGAAACATAGCAGTAGTAGAGACCGCCGCCCGCATCGGTCCGCGCCTCTCCAAGTACGCACGCATCACTTGCCTTGCCAGTTTCTATGTTTTGAAAACACTGCCGATGTTAATGACCTAATGTTTTCTGCAAGTACAAATCCGAATTGAATGAGATTTTTATAGTTTAACGTTACAGTGATTTTAACTTAGTTTGTTTTAAGTGCACGATATTGTTAAAATTAAATTGTGTTGTATGTTTCACCTAATTGTATTAAGTTATTAGGCGTGGCAATATTTGATCACTAAATATTTTTAGTGCCTATCCATATTTAATAATATATTTATGAAATAATTTTTTGTATGTTACCTTTATGTGAAATCTGTTTAATAAACGCTATAAATTAATGATAATCTCGCATTATTCAATACACGTATAGAACGAGGACGTTAGCGAACCTGATATATTTAGGCAAGACAATCTGGGCAACTCAACCTCATCAACGACCTACACGCACTGACACTAGCTAACGCCACCATCATGCGGTCGCGGCGCAGGCGGGCGCACGCGCTCCCTGGGCGGATCCGAGCGGACTGCGGAGCGACCATGTGCCGGAACAACTTATAGAGCCTCACATGGTTCATGACCGCCCACAATGACGGGATTCTATCAGAGCGCTCATCCCTGCTCCGGCCCGACAGCTTCCGAGTGGGGACCGGCGCGTGCCCCGCTTGCGCTCGCGGCCGATGGCTGGCTGGATACGCTTCGTCTCATCGGCTGTCACCACTCTAAGCCTCTATTCTCTTCATATCATTCGAATTCGATCTGTGATCTAATGAGACACACTTTCCTTGCTACTGTCGTAACTAAACAGTTGATTAGCTTTAATCTAATACCTTTTTTTTATTAAACCTATTGAATTAATGTTAACTAATAATATTGACGCAGACGTCACAAATAATCGCACAGTCCGGACCAGACTTCAGTTTTTTCAAAATTCAGTTTTCTCTTGATATAGTTGTATTCATGTAAGTATAAAGAATTAATTAGCTTGGTTAATTTGACGGTTTAAAAGTGGTCAAAGTAGGTCTCATGTAAGCGTTGATGTTTAATTTTTAATATTTTTTTTATGTATGGAAAATTATAAAAAAATATAAAAAAAGCAATTAGGATACATTGACACCATGACACACACACAAGAACACACAAAAAGATTGTTTTTGCCAAAATATTACTGTGGGCGGATTGTGAGAAGAGAAGAATCCAAGTGGCGTTTGCACTCGATGACGTGAGTCTAGATTGTTTTTATATAGGCAGTTGATATGTCATGAGAGTGCAAACATCACGGTGACAAACGCAATAGACAAAGCACGGGTGCTGTGCCTGAGATCGGTCCTGTAATGGGTAAGTACAGAGTACGGTAAAGGTATATAACTATCTAGTAATAAATTAAGCATTTACAAGATGAAAGAAAATGATAAGACTCTATCGATGAACCCACTAGTTCATCAACAGGAGTATAAGGACAAAATTGATCCTTCTCCCTGTTTATGACAGTTAGACAATCCGTTGCTAACGAAAAAAAATACAAACTATGCGAGGAAGGCTTAAATGTGTTTCTGAAAATATGGTTATGAAAGGCTGGGAATTGAAAATGTATCAGGCAAAACTGTATATATATAATTGGCAACTCAAGACGGAAACACACACACACAACGAACAAAATTTTATATATTCAATTGATATATTGTGTGGTTTGGCATTCAGTGCATTGACGGTGAAAACCGATACCTGAATCGTCATATCAGTTGGATGACAATTGCTGGACATAGATTACTTAAAGAAATGGGAAATTTTGCTCGTAGCTTTAGTTCACTTTAGATACCGCCATCTGCCAGCTTGATCACCTCAGTCGCCTCAAGCTAGCTGGTACTATTCTATTGTGCCTATAACCTATATAATCTATAAAGGCGTTCTGAAGCTGCTTCTTCAACATACTTATGTTGAATATTCTCAACCAATTTAGAAGTCGATTGCCAAAGTAAAGACCACTTGAGAAAACCAATCCAATCGAACAAATCGAGATATCTTTGCGGATTGGTTAATTCTATCTATAATTGCGGCCGTGTTAGCATTGCGGGAAACCCTAATTGAATCTTGAACTTGATCAACAATTTTCATTTATATGTCTTATTTATTTTTATTGTTTTTATTTCGTAGACAAATTAAATGATCTATTGAATGTTATTTTTAAATTTGTCTATCTCCCAATAATTATTTATATTATCTTCAAATCAAATTTGTCATCATCATCGGGCACAAGACAACTGCTAAGGGCTCACTTCCCTCCAAACATTTTGGCTGGGCCAGCGTGATGGCCAATGCAGTGCGTAGCTTTAAGACGGGCATGCTGCTGCCTATATCTGCTCTGCCGTCGGGTCCGGTACCTCAGTAATTTATTACGACACATGGTACAGACGGACTATTCCACTCCGCCGGTTGATAACAAACTAAGTTATTATATATTTAACGCCTGTCTAGAAATTTACTACTTAGATTGTTGTGTGTGTGCGTGTGTTTCTAGTTCATCTCTTAATTATACTGTGTATATTTTCGCTTCTTACATGCAGTCAATGAAATCGAATCGAATTGTGAAAGTTCACATGGAGAATATATGCAAATATAAAACTACTTTTTTGCAGTCCAAATATATTCTTTTTATGGATCTATTTGCCATGGAAGACTATTTTGAAATGGCACATGTTAAAAATTTTGTCATATTGAATAAAGTAAAACCTACGAAGCCTACTTATTTCGCTCTCGCTAATAAATGCCAGGGAGTGACCGGAATTTTATTCTAGGCTTTTTATTAGGATTAATCCAAAATGTCTATTACCTAAGGAAGGGCATAAAGAAAACTTAATTTGTTTAAATTGAAATTAAGCCCTGGTCAAAATCTCAATGATTTAAATGGGATATAGTGGAAGTAGTTACATTAAAGCTAAGCCAAATTAGTTGAATGTTCCAACCGGATGTCCGAATGTTGAATTTGTACATCCTGATAGCATTGGGTTGACAGAAAGATGGAATTCGTTCAATTAGGGAAAAACTTCTCCATGTTTTGAAGAAGAATATAACTGTTATTTACTTACAATGATGTCTATAGAGCCTTGCATGCTTATTTGGAAGCCAAAGAGTGTCAAAGAAGGCTCGACTGGCTGTTTATAGAGCTGTGTTAATTCTTACACTGACTGACATATGGTAGTAAATGTTGGATATGTCAGAAAAACCATGCGAGAAGAATAAATGCTGTTGAAAGGAGAATACTTCGATTTATGTATAGTGATAGATAGATAGATTTATATATGAGTTTAAGAGATAGTGATAAGAGATCAATGTGTGGTAAAAGATGATGTTGTGAGAACAATAGAGAAAGGAATGTTCACATTCCTTAGCTTAAGATAGTTTGAACATGTAGAAAGAAAATGGATGAAAGTAGAATGACTACACAAATATATAGAGCGGAAGTAAATAGGGTTGGTATAGGAAGGTTTAGGCGAACATGTCTTATTTAGGAAGAAGAGGTATAAAAGAAGGGCCAGGTTGGAAGTACCAATAATAAACGAGCATGGATGCGACTAATGCGAGTAACGTAGGTATGCCAAGATCGTAACAAGTGTAGATCTATAGTCTCTGCCTACATCGATGAGACATGGATGTATTTATGTATGTTTGTATAATTAACAAGATGTTAACATTGCATACTGGCTGATCTTGCCACACTTCAGATTAAACCAACGCCCAGGTGTTTTTGTGAAGTTAGCATCAGATTTGCCTCATGATAGAAAACACAAACAAGCTAGGGGCAAGTCCTTTCAAATAGTATTACGAATGTGTGGGATGTGGGTAATACAGAGAATCAATTCAGTTGATTCATCTACTAGATACACAAAATTATCATCATCAGCATATCAGCCATGGTAAGTCCATTGTTAAACATAGGCCTCCCCAAGATAGAGGGAATTTGCCCATAAATGCCGCGCTGGGCAGGCATGGTGGCAATCGCAGAGCTCAACTTTCGCGACGGAGATGCTGCTACCCATCCCCAAACTGTAGTATTTAAGTTGCGCTGTTTCGGATGTTCGTTTCGTTCCCTTACCTCAGGCGCCTCTTACGACACCTGGAAGATACTATTCTACTCTGCCAGTACCTCACGGCTAACACAAATAAGTACGGGCTATTGAAATTAGAATGGTTGTTTGAAATTGTAATTTTGTTTGAAAATCATCGCAGTTTAAATAAGAGAAACCGCAGAGAAAACGTTAAAAGGGTATTTGTGAACGTTCATATTCCAAAGTTTCAAGTGCGGTAATGTAAGAACAGAATAGTACCTCCCCCTGTACCAGATGCCGTAAAAGGCGACTGAGGTACCAAAACCGGCTGCTATGGTGAAGACATGATATGCACAACATATGTTTGTGATCAGCACGTGAACCCGGCGATGGTATATTTTCAAATGAATAACCTGGATGAACAGGACTAATAACTATTATGAAAGAGGAATGTTAAGATGAATGCTGGACGGAGACACTCGTACACGTGTTTGGGTGTTTGTTCGCGATAGAATTCTAACTGTTGAACCGATTTTAATTAGTTCTTGCTCACAGTGGATAGTTTATATTTCTATTTATGGTCGTAATGTTTTCATTGTAAACATAGGTATAAATTTAAGATAAAACCACACATTTCGGGTCAGCTAATACCTATGCTTTTAAAATTGAAGAGTTGGGAATTTGAGGTCTGCATTTTAAACGAAGGTTAAATGTCGCCAAGTCTGCGTAAAGGGAAGATCATTCGCGGAGTCAAATGTTCAAAGCCAGTTTTGTGACGTGTTCTTGAATATATTCAGGGCGTTTTGAAAACTTTGTAAGCGCGACGAAGGTTTTGTGGTTGTTTGTGTGATGGTACATAACCGACGGTGAAGGAAGGATAAACGAACGTGGATGAAGCAAGGAAAGATTGAAATTGTATATGTCAGTCTAACCCGGGGTTTTAGGTAGGCGGGAAATTGGAATGCGTTCATGCAAGTACAAGTTATGCCGTTGACGACAAACTTATGAAACATCACATATGGAAAATAAAATTAGAATGTTTTATTGATTCAGTTTCAAACCGGGCTGTGTATGTTTTTAGATCTATTTTAGGTGAAATTATGTTCGAGTTTGAATTATAAAAAAAGATGGCGTGCTGTAGTGAGCAGTCGATGTTGAAGAAGCGAGATAGATTTAACTGAATTAAGTTTATTCTCTGACTAAGTAGTGAGAGTGAAGTATGTATGAAGAAGCAGAATGTATGAAACGTGGTTGGAATATAAAAAGACGAAGAACACCGTTATAAAACAGAGATGGATAGGAAGAAATATTAAGGTTTTGAGGCGTAGAAGTGTAAAGCGTGAATTGTAACGTGGTGGCTTCGCCGCTTGAATTTCCAATAGAAATAATACTCTTTTGGGGATAAGAAGTATTTTATATTCTTCCTTATTAAGTTTCACAAAGATTGTTAAAGTAGATAAAGCGCGACAATGATCCAAACAAACTTAAATTTACAATTATTATCAATTATTACAGATAAAAAAAAGTCAAGGTCATCAGTTCAGATTTCAATAGTTTCTGCTTTAGTTTATGTATGATAATTTTGTATAGGTGAAGAAAGCTGCACTCTGCGATTGCTAACAATTGACGTGCGCGGCAATTATGTGCAAAGAACCTCCTTTTTTGGAGAGGTCCATGTCCAGCTGTGGACTTTCAATATGGCTGGTGTGATGATAATGATGAATAGATGGTTTAGCATTTATTTGGTCTGTGGGCTACAATTTGCTGGTCCACTTTTCTAAATATCGAGGGTTTATAGGTCGCACGAACAAAACAAAGAAATAAGTTCTGGATGTTTGTCAAAATTAATAAACAATTTTCGACAAAACAAAGTAAGTCGAAAAGTAACAAACGTTTTGCAGAGGGGTTTCTTTTATAGCTTAGATGAGCACAAAGAAAGGAGTTTTGAAATTAAACCCACTGGGAGTGTAAAACGGGGGTTCAGAGAACCTTCTTTCCAATAAGTTATAAAACAAATGTAAAGTATTTTTCGGAAATAATCTCTTAAGAAGGTAAAAGGGCCCGCCCTTTACAAAGTTAGTATGAAAGTTCTGTACAAGACAACAGAGGAAACACAAATATACCAATTAAATACATATATTTAAATTTATTTGTGTTTGTTTTGTGCCTGGGATACAGAAAAAACACAAATATCATCATATAAATATTTACTCTGGTTGGGACTTGAACCCACGACCCCTGGCGCACAAGATAGGATCACTACCATCTGCGCCATCGGGCCCATCTATATAAAAGGAAAAGCTGACCGGCTGACTGACTGACCGACATATCAACGCAGGGCCTAAACTATAAAGTTAGAAAAATCTAATATAACATAACCCACTTATCGAGAAATATTATGGGCTATATATGAAAACATCCTAATGTTTCATAACTGTCACTAGTGCTTTAACAAGCGCATAAGAAATACTAGAACTAATTAGTATGCGGAAACGGAAGCGTAGAGCACACTTCGAGTCCCAATTTGAGGATGCCTCTAGCGTGGAAACGGACGCACGCGTATTCGATAGGCAAAGTAAGTGTTTTATTTATCAGACGAAGTGAATAACCAAGCATGTGGCCCGCGTACGAGAATATCCTAATGCGTACTCAGCCTTGTGACTTGAAGATGTTATGTTCCACAACCAAGTAACTTCGCTGCCTCTCTCACCTTTCAAACCGGACGAACAAATATAATTCTGTCGATATATTGCTGCGTCGGGATATTGTTTTACGAAAAAAAAAAAAAAAAAAAATTCACACAACATTCCATACATTGATCTGATACCGTGATAAGTTGCTAAAACTTGTGATATCAGAGCATAAAGGTATACTTAATATATATCAACACCCAGTCACAGAAAAAGCCCAAATATTATCATGTAAATATATATCCTGGATAGTATTATTACCATCTTCGCTATCCACGGGGATACAGCAGGTAGACCTCGCAGTGTCTCATGCCTGTTGAGAGTAAAAAGAGATTCTTCCTCAGACTAAACCTCCCGAACCCGACAAAAAACCCGACAAGCCGTACACCATTTCCTGAATCAGGTAGGTCCTGATGTTTTGATATATATCATGCGTGTGTCCCATCGGGGTCGGCAGAGACTATGGATCTCCACTTGTTACAACCTTGGTATACCTTTATCGCTTCCCTTACTTGCATTTAGTCATTTCATAAACGCTCGTTTATTCTTGGTACTGACGTGGCCCTTCCTCGTCTACCTGGTTGAGAGATATTCTATATATTTGTGCAATCATCATCTATCCTTTCCACATCAACGTCCAAATCATCTCAACATTCCTTTCTCTACTGTTATCACAGCATCCATCTTTTACACCAAATCCATCTCCTTTTCCAGAACAGTGTGTTCTTAATTTATCTCTCAAACTTACACCACACATACTTATAAAAGACAATATTATAATATATATATATATATATATATATATATTATTATTATTATATATATATATTTTAAATCATTTATTGATAACATTTATTTTTATACGGTTGATATTTGTTTTTGCGTTTAGACTAGCAATTAATATTTGCAGTCAAATTGATTAACAATTTGACGGGCCCGATGGCGCAGATGGTAGTGATCCTATCTTAAGTTTGTTCTGTGTCTGGGTGTTGAAAATGTGTATTTAAGTATTTGATTTGTAATAAATCTATGTTATATTCGTTACACAAATGCTTTAAGCAACTTACCACGGAGTCAGGTCAATGTAGGAAATGTGTGAAAAAAAAGAGAAGCATAAAATTTTTGCCTTGGACGAATTTGTTTATACTTACATTGGCATTGTTTATATAATATTTGTATAGCTCGATCTATTAACTCAAATGTGTTACAATGATGATCGGATATATTGAGGTCGACAAAACGAGAAGCTGACTAAATGACCGATCGGATGACATATCATAGCAGTACCTATTAGGGTTACAAAGTAGACGTTGAGGATTATGAAAGTATTTTAAAACTTCACTCCCTAAGGGGGTTTGTAAAGTTAGTACGAAGCGCTTCCAGTTTGGTAATGGCGTTGGTGTGATTAAATATATGCTGTGTACCGTGTGTCTGTCAGTCCGAACGCGATGACGCTATCAAAAGCTATTTGGTTTTCAGTTATTAATGAACAGGTTCAGAAAAACATAGAACCTGATGTTCAGGGACCGGTTGCTAAAATGAACGGAAGATTGTTATATATAAGTATGTAATATATATTTTTGAATATGTGATGGCTAGCCTTATTTTGTTCTAAACAAAATCGAGCGTTGTAAGAATTTTGTTTTGTTTTTATTATTTATTTATGTATTTATTGGTGAACGAGAAATTGTTGCACCGTGATAATATGTATACAAAAACCAAAACTTAAAACTATGTATACAATTCACACAGCATGCGAAGATAATATTTTAACGTAATTACTTTCTTTAAACGCAATAATAAAACATATTCGTTATCCAATTAGGTTTAAAGACGTCTTCGATTTTAGTTCAATTAAATTATTTTGATTATTCCGGCGAGCCTAATGGTGCAGATGGTAGTGGTCCTATTTTGTGCACCAAAGGTCGGGTGTTCGATTCCCGTCCAGGTCAAATATTTATATGATGACATTTATGTTCATTCTGTGTTTGGGTGTTAAATATATGTATTGTATTTGTGATTTCTCTGTCGCCTGATGTCTGCAAGACAAGTGCTTTAAGAGAGTTATCACGGAGACAGGTCAATGACATGTCAATGACATGTCAATGAGATGTTGTGGGATTGTATTTATTTATTGATGTGTTCTTGGTGCTAGTCGGCTTCACTTTCTATATTTATAAAACATAGGGAGCACTCTAATAGTACTTGGAACATTCTAATTAGATTGAGATTAGGTATAGGAACAATTATACGAAGCTAGTTTATTAGACCTTGGGGACAAATCAATATGGGTTACATAGCCTAATAGGCAAGAAGTACCATGAGTAGCTGATATGTGTGCTTGCTGACTAAACAGGTCGGTAAACTCTGTAAAAAGTTTTTATATACTAGTAAAATTTGCCAACTTCCTCCAGGACATCCTTCTTATATCAGTCTCTTCAGTTCACGTCTCGAACGATCAAGTCGGGTAACGCCTCAATTCCTTGGTAATTCCTCATTTGTTTAAAGGGACGTTTTTAAAATAGCTATTGAAATGGTGTAGTTGGATATTCATGTAAGCATTGCTACCGGTTCACGTATAAGGCTCTGCAGCTTCTAACGATTTTCTGCCCTTAATATCTAGTGCCTTATAAGGATTTTCGTTTATCAATCACCTTCTGTGCTAGCAATTGTATATATCTTAATCTTCGAGTTTATTTTTCGAGTTGTATTAGAGAATTATATATCATTGTATATGAAGTGCAAAAGTTCACGGCGTAGTTTTTGGTAATTTATCAGACAAATGCAATTTGAAATCGTGTGAGGAAAGCTCTGTTCCAAGAACTGAGGTTGGTCCTTGTTTTTTAAAATAAGATTTCCCACAATTTGGTCGGTGTGGAATGTTTTGTTTATTTATATCGAATCAATGGCTTGAAAAATAAGTTTCATCTTTCTAGCTCCAAAAATAGCAACACTTCCTTACAACTTTTCATCTCCCTTTTCGATCTCTTACAACCCTTATTTCGAATTAAAAATTGCCCATATCCTTTCCCAGGGTCTAAAGATTGTCTGTGCCAAAATTCCTCAAAATCGATTGAGAGGTTTAAGCGGGAATGCGTAACAGATAAACAGACAGAGTTACTTTGGCATTTATATATGAATTATTTTTTATGAATTCCGAAAGTCACATCATATTTGTAGATTTATAACCAACATGCTCATACAAGTAAAGCTCATACAATACAGACATACACACTTTTTAGACGTAAACTCGCCAGTAGCTGTGTTGCACATGAACCAGCCACACACCACTGAGCAGAGCTTTATGTACGTTCGTGACTCACGCGAGGAGCCATCTCTCATTGAATATATATTAATGTCCGGTCTATCTATGTCCAGGTGCCCCTCTCAGATTGTTAATCCGCTTTTATTTAAAAAAATAACGTGTTATAATCGTCCCTTATCTTCAGTGAATTTTTCTTTCTAAGGTTGAAGGTTCAAATATTGAAGATTGACTCGATTGTGTTCAATATCCGATAGGTATAAAGAGAGTATATTTATTGGACACGCGAAATTACGAAACCAACGTAGATTTCTGGTCCCAGTATCGGTAATGAATATGGGAACCCTCGAACTAAGCAAGCATATATTGATGAAGTATGAAAGCCAGGCCAAAACTTGATGGCATATGTACGTCTCTCGCTACCCCCAGAGGGTATGCTCCAGTGTGGTAAACCGCTTAGCTTTCTCAAGTCATCATATCAGCTATTGGGAGTCCACTGATGGACATAGGCCTCCTGGGCAAGCGTGTTGTTTGTTATGGATGGATTTACCGCCATCTGTCGGTTCTGGTACCTTAGTCACCTCTTACGACACCTGGTATAGTTGAGGTTAACTCTGCCGATACTACACTGAACTGAGCTGTTTAACCTGTTCTGTTTAACCAAGCTATTTAATTACAACGTAACGTATAATTTTGTGAGGCGACTGACCTTAGAAGGTGTAAAAGTTAGATTAGAATGTGGTGCGTCACCAGAGGATGTTACAAAAGAAATTGAACACGTTTACATTTACGGAAATATTATAAACTGAATAGGTCTAGTGAAGCGTAAGATTATTTTTATATTACAATAACAAATATATTAGGTAGTAATTTAAGGTTCCTTATAAAGATTTTCCTTTTATAATTATTTAACTCAAAGTGTGTGCGTGAGTTTGCGTATGTGTAAGTGTGAGTGAGTGTGTATTTGCACACACACAGTGTGTGACATACAGTGAGAGTCTGTACGTGTATGTATCATTCAAATGTCTCAATCTCTTCATAATTCTTTGGTTCCGATCATTATGCCAGTACTTTTTACTGTTTGATATTTAATGTGATATATATCTATCTCCATGTTCACTATATTGTGCACATGTGTTGAACGTTTATTATCTTTTTTTTCTAGCAAATGCAGTATTTCTTCTGAATGAATTTCTTATAGCAATTGTCATTTAAACATTTCAGTTGGAAATTAATCATACGTCTTTAAATTTGGTGTTTGGTTATTTACTGAATTAGTAAGTACGTTGATTGTATTAAGTGGACATATAAAGAAGCCTTGGATTATATCAACCTCTCTATATTAAAGTAACTGCTAGTTTTAAAGAAATTCGATATTAAGACCAACCACTTACATTTCAACATTATTAAATACTTTTTTTAGGCACACTCATAAAAATTTTTCTGTAATTCTTCAAAAACTACTGATCATTGCAACTCTTGATACATTTCCTTGGCTATATCGATTATACCATGCGTTTATAAATCGGTCAGTTAGATTGTTTAAAGTATTCCGCTAGTTGTATTTACTCCTTCGAACTGATGACAAAACTACTATGACTAATGACTTTGTTTGTTTATTAAAACCACTGATTACTTTATAACTCTGCATGTTTATGCATAGATGAGAACTGCTTGATTTGCATTAATATTAGAATAAGTAAAGTTTAAGTATATTTCGCAATATTCATGATTTTTAGGCTAAACAAACAGGTGAGTATCGATTTACGTGTAACAAAATATTTTTTTTGAGAATTAATTCATTAACATCAAATATAACTCAATATTTGATGTTATTTAATAAATATAGTAACAAAAAAAAATCTAAATTTCTACTGATAGGAGTAAATACTACAAAATAATTCAATTTACTTTTTATAACTTACAGAACAGCGAGAAACTGTTACACAGAAGAAGTTTCAAGACAAAACAGAGGTTCAATCTACTACTTCTGAAGACGGCAACGTAACAACAAGCAAAGCAACGTACCAGTCCACCGAGGAAAGAAGCATTCTTAAGATTCAAAACTTACAAGATGTCGAAACAAAGAAAACGGCCAGTAATGTCCCGTGGCGAAAAAGGGATCAAAATGATACAATAAAGATTGCTGTAGAAGAGAAAGTGGAAATTAAACACTGGCGAAAACCCCGCAAAGACATTCAATCTGTTCAACAAATATCGACATCAGAAGACTCTAACATATTGTCACTTGACAAAAAAGAGTCAACAGAAATTGAAGAAAAGACCAACAAAGAATTAGAGACGCGACACTGGAGAAGACCTAAAACACAAAAAAATGTTGAAGATATAGAACAAATTGATAATAACCGCCAATCAAAGACAGAAATCGAAGAACAAAGGTCTCACACCGAAACAATACATGCTAAGGGTTGGAGGAAGACTCGCAATGACAATAAACAAAGAGGTTTAGAAAAAACAGTTGACAGTGATGATACAACAATTTTGGATTATACCGTTAAAGAAGAAGTGAGTCTAGAGGAAACGCAGAAATCGGTTAAACCTGAAACAGCACAATGGAGAAAACCTCGCATGGAACCTAAAGACAAGATACACACCGAGGATGTAAGCGAAGAAAACATCTCTCAAGAAATCAAAGAAGGAGCACAGCACTGGAGAAAACAAAGAGCTGAAGAAAAACCACATCAACAAGAAAGGAAAGACAGTATACCGTGGACACAGGAAAGTATTCGGTTACGTCCAACAAAAGTAGAAAAGTCTCAAATTGTTAAAGAGAAATTAGAAGACGTTACATTGAAACCAGTTCGGAGAGAATCTGTGCAAAAAGTTGAAACTATTGTATTTGAGGAGTCTTTGACACATGAGGAGGATACAGTAATACTCAAAATTTCAGAAACAGATGAAATCAATCAAAAAACAAAGAAATTACAAAAGGAAAAGCCAGTCGAAATCCAACCTGGAGATTTTGTGGACAATGCTAAAGAACAGAGACCAGAGAAGGTCCAGCTAAAACCAATTAAAAAGCAAAAACTTGTTGAAGAAGATAAGCCCGAAGAAATTAACTGGCGAACTGGAAAGAGACGACCTAAAGGTGAAGAGCCTCAGGAAGATATTGTTCTTAAACCTTTTCCGAAGCAAAAAGAACCAGAAGAACAGAAACCGGAGGAAGTACAACTGAAACCGATCAAAAAACAGAAACCTGTTGAAGAGGATAAACCAGATGCAGTTAATTGGCGAACTGGTAAGAGGCGACCCACAGAAAAAGAACCTAAAGAAGAGGTTATACTCAAGCCTGTTCCGAAGCAAAAAGAACCAGAAGAACAGAAACCGGAGGAGGTCCAACTAAAACCAATCAAGAAACAAAAGCCTGTTGAAGAAGACAAACCAGAGGAAGTCAAATGGCCAACTGGTAAGAGGCGACCTAAGGAAGAGGAACATAAGGAAGAGGTTATTCTCAAGCCTATTCCGAAGCAAAAAGAACCAGAAGAACAGAAGCCAGAGGAGGTACAACTAAAACCAATCAAGAAACAGAAACCTCTTGAAGAGGAAAAGCCCGAAGAAGTCAATTGGCGTACTGGTAAGAGGTGGCCTAAGGAAGAGGAACCCAAAGAAGAGGTTGTACTCAAGCCTATTCCGAAGCAAAAAGAACCAGAAGAACAGAAACCAGACGAGTTCCAACTGAAACCAATCAAGAAACAGAAACCTGTTGAAGAAGAGAAACCCGAGGAAGTAAAATGGCC
>JACJUM010003259.1:475247-489679 GCA_020976665.1 Heortia vitessoides | reverse complement strand
GTAAAATGGCCAACTGGCAAGAGGCGACCTAAAGAAGAGGAACCTAAAGAAGAGGTTGTTCTCAAGCCTATTCCGAAGCAAAAAGAACCAGAAGAACAGAAACCAGAGGAGGTCCAATTGAAACCAATCAAGAAACAGAAATCTGTTGAAGAAAAGAAACTAGAAGAATCTCAAAATATAGAAGCAGTAGAAAATGTACAAGTTACTCATGAGGAGATTTCAATACAAAAGAAACAAAAAATAATAAGAAAAGGAAAATCCATTGAAAATAAACAGACAGAAGATGTTCAACAGTCACCAGTCGTTGAAGTTCAAGAAGTAACTCGTGTAACGGAGCAGAAGAAAATTGTAACAAAAGTAAAGCAAACGGAGGAAAAGAAAGGTAATATGTTTGTTTCAGTTATTTATAGCCAAAGAAGTAATTTTAAAATCCAAATTAAATATTTAATACCAACATTATTAAGTAGAACAGATGCATGGCTATAATGAAACACAAAATATGTTTATACCTAAGAGATTATAACAACTATTTATTCTTGACACATTATGTACATATACCTCTTTGAAATATTTCCATTTTATACGCTTTATGTGTTTTACGTGCACATGGTACAAAGTGATCATTGCAAATACGCTGTAAAAGTCCATGAGCTTTTATTTCCCTTCAATCCAGAATGTCAAATGTTAAAAATCTTAATCTTAATGTTCATTAAATTTCTCTTTCCTATCAAATGTTCCAAGCTATTAAAACTACAGAGTAACATAAAAAAAGTATTAAGGAGCTAATAACCAGCTGTCATTCTATTAAATTTAAATTTCGTTTTTTGTAAACTTCAATAACATACAATTTTAAAATACATGCAACGTATTAATCAGAAAAGGGTTTAATTTAAATATTCAAAATATCTAAGATGCAATGCTTATTAACATCAACATAATTAAATATACGGTAAAACTCCTACATAATAAATATTACACTTGAACATTTTACAGCAGTTGGGCCAATTATAATTCAACCTATAGTGGCAAAGAACGTGACAGAGAATGGAGAATTTGAGCTCTTCGTTGCCTTTGAGAATCCCGATAGTAGCAAAATTACGTGGTACCGTAACAACCAACCTTTGGCCTCGACTGATGATTGCGTTATTAGTACAAATGAAGGACAATCACAAATCAAAGTAAAAAATGTAAATAAAAGTAAAATTGGAAAGTATGAAGTTGTAATAGAGAGCAATGACGTTGTAGCAAAATCAGCAAGCTCAGTAAAGATATTAAAGTCATTGGAAGAGAGTCAAATTGAGCCCCCGGTATTTATAAGGCCTGTGCAATCCAATGAAGTTTGTATTGGGGATATAGTAATTTTAGAAGCAGAGGTGACATCTGTGCCTTGTGCTTCCTTTCAGTGGTTTATTGATACAAAAGAAGTCGTTTCTTATACGAAGGAAACCAAATGCAATAGTATATATGTCACTAATAGACTAAATACTTCATGTCTTCTTATAGAAGGCATAACAAAAGATTTGTTAGGTATAATCACTTGTAGAGCTGAAAATTTTGCTGGATCAGTATCGAGCTCAGCTTCACTGATTCTAATTGAAAATAAAGATGACAATAACTTAGGTGAACCTCCGGAATTTGTTTCTCCTTTAAAACCGGTTACTGTAATGGATGGAGAGCCTATAGTTCTCTCCTGTGAGGTATTTGGAAAGCCCCACCCGAAAATTGAATGGTACCATGATGAAAAGATCATACACAAAGCTAGAGATGTGACATTTGCACGACTTGAAAAAGGATTATGTGAACTATGCATAAAAGAAGCGTTCCCTGAAATGGCAGGGAGATATAGTTGTTTGGCAACCAATGTATTTGGCAGTGCAAACACCGATTGTATTGTTGATATTGAAGGTAGCGAAGTGAAACTTCTTTACATTACATTTTATGGCTGCATGTTATGCATGAGTTTATAGCGAATGCAATACTCATAAGTCACAACACATTATTTATTATACTTCGGAATCACTAAACATGTTAACACACTTGCCATGCATCTGTAGAAAATAATTTAGTTTTGATCTTATGAAGCAATTTCAGGTTAAAGTTACGAGCTTATAACAACATTCGTAGTAACAATAAGGTTGTCAATAAGACAGTAAGTAGTAGATCATAGACTGCTTTCTGCACAAACAGATTTTTTGTGGTAGCACCGAATGCAGCATCAAATTTATTGTCTAGATTCAATGATTTGCACTGATACATGACGTTCATACTTTTTTGTTTCTTTCTTAAAGTTTTATAGTTTATTTGGTGAGCTTGCTTTTAATTAAAAGATTACTTTGTTTAAATAATGCACCATATGTAACACTGGTATAAAATACCTAACACGTACGATATATCGTTAGGAAAAATTAAATTAAGAGAAATTTATTATTTCTTATGCAAATTAAAATAGGAATGAAAAAAAAATATTTAAGGAATTCGACTGAAATGCGAGCATAAATATATACCTTTAATGTAAAGTGTGGAGGGAAAGAAAGTTCAGTAATAATTTTTATTATTTTTAGCTTATGAATACGTACCCAGCGCTTCTGAGGAGGATATTTTGAGTGATGAAGTAAGTATAACAGCAAAAACATAATTCATTAACATTCAGTTATCTAATATAATATCAACATTGAAATATCATTTCAGAAAACTAGTGATATAGAGGAGTTTGCTCCACGAATTGTAAAAGCTTTACCAACAGTAGTCAAGACTAATGAAGGAGAATTGACCAGGTGATGTATTTGTCTTGAAGTATTGTGGAATTAAAATATTTTGTATTTTATTGTTTTATTCCTTTATTATGTATGTATTATATGTAAATTTAAATTAAAGGGTTAAAAAATAAGGTTTAAAAAAATATAATTATGTGGATTAAAGAACGTTTTGAAAACAATTGTGATTACTGTTATTATTACTAAATAAAACAATATTTTTTATAATGTTAATAAATTTTAACATGAATAGGCGTTTATAGTCATAATTAATTGATTTAATTATAGATTGGAGGCTAAAGCCATCGGCATTCCGAAACCTGAGATAAGATGGATGAAACAAGGCATTGAGATCAAACAGTCTCAAGAATATCAGATTGAAGAGATGGAAGATGGCACTTCAATTTTGATCATGCCTGAGGTATATCAAGACGATACTGGCGAAATTAAGTTCGAGGCGCACAACCCCCTCGGTGTCACCAGCACCATCGCCGCTTTGTCTGTGCAAAGTAAGTCAAACTGACGGACAATGTAACTTTTATAGAGGTGTATAGAAGATGGCTAATGGCTACTTCTATTATTATCATTTTATTTTCTTTTTATTCATGCGTTTGATATACGTCAAACGTCATTTAACGTATTGCGCAATTATTGTGAATGGCACTTTTTAACTTTGAATTTATTATTATTGCAGTTTTTAACAGATATCACCGTTGCTCGGGGTAACCATTTATATTGTTTCAATATATAAGGATACAAAACCTACCCTACTCCCCTCCTATACTTTATGTTTGAAAATTCATCTATACTCTATCAATACACAGAACATGAGATACTGTATCTATCAACATATTTATTACCATGACTTATATCAAAATCAATTAATCATTGCTCTTTTCATTTGTGTGACAGGCATAATTGGCACCAAAGAATACAGGAAACCAGAATGGGTCAGTCATATGGAAGAATTACAGGCAGCCTTGAAAGGTATTAATGCAATGTTCTATTGAATAATTCATATCGCAATACTTGTTGATATTTCTTTGCTGTATTTATTATTTTTAATTTAGATCAAAGCGATTAAAAAATAATTTACATACGTTATTTATTTCCACACAAATTGTCGGCTTGACGTAAAAGTTTTAGATAACAGATCAAAGAATTAATCTGCTGATGATATGTCAAACCACATTGATTAAATGCTAAAGTTTGAGAAAATGTCGTTCCCTTTAATATTATCATGATTGGTCGGTTTTAATCTGTTGGCGATGCACATTAGCGAAAGGAAGAAAAGCAAATGATTAAATTTCCTTATGCATTTAATTTAGACAGTTATAGTATATACTATTATGAACCTTCATAGTAAACAATTTCTTGAAATTTTTAAATCGAATTCATGGATTCCACAATTTTACGACATGAAATGTAATTTTAAACATGTCGCGAAGCAGCATTTTAGATTTGGATATTTCCATAGTGAAACGCAAATATTTATTAGACTAAATGAAGTATAAAGTCTTTTGTCATAAAATATCAAGTCCTCTGGAAAGGTGGGGCACATCAGCATTCAAATAATTTTACGAAATATGGGGTGTTACTAACTATTGATAAATATAAAACTATTCTAGCTACACAATCGGTACCAACGTTCGTAAAAGACATTTTGGGAGAACGTGTGCATGAAGAAGAGACAGTTGTTTTTGAAGCAATTTACAGCGGTAACCCTGTTCCAGGTAATTAATTATTCTGAACGCTTCAATATTTTACGTTCACATGTATTGAAAGAGTTAATATTTTTAAATGATAAGATAACATATGAGATGCATTTTTAAACAAGTCTAAGATATATTTTATATATTAAATTATTCTGACAATAAAGCTGCCGAGTAACAGTTTTAATTAAAAGTTGTTAAATATCATAACCAATTTTGTGCTCAATAACTCACATTTACAGATTTATATGCAAAGTTCTGATAGAACTTTATTAATTAATAATGGTTAACACAGGTTTTCGATAAAATTAAGGGCTTTGCTAATAGAAAATCCTCCTTATATGTTACATAATTTTAATTTAAAAAATGTTTGTATTTGCAGAGATTTTATGGTATAAGGATGATAAAATAATACGCACGGACGAAAGGTTTATTATAGATAATAAAGACAACCGTACAACGTGCACTATACGTACTGCTACAAAAGATTCAGAAGGTACTTATATGTGTAAAGCTGTTAGTGATATAGGTATGGCCATAACAAAAGCCAAACTTCAAGTATTTGAAAAAGGTGAAAAGATAAAAAAACTGACAGCAAAGGAAATAAGGGAAAAGGTTAAGAAAGAAAAAATAACTAAACGTGAAGAAAAAGTTATAGAGAAAGAAAAAGCTGTTGAAACATCAGAAGATCTCTTAGAATCTGCTATCGTAGCTGAAATAAGGCCAATTGACGATACAGTACCAATGAAAATAGTTGATGAAAAGAAAGCTAAAGTAGTTGTTACTGAAGCAGAACACATAGAGACTACAGACGTCGCTTCGTATAAAAAAGTTGATAAGAAAGAAAAGAAAAAAGTAAAGCCTGAGAAAGTAGAACCGATAATTACACCACACGATTACTTGGTATCTTCACAACAAGAGAAAGAAGAAACAGTGGAACCACTCGAAAGTAGTAGCTATGAAAAGCAAAAAGGTATAATGAAAAAAGTGGAGTCAGATTCAAAAGTAGTTGCTGAAATAAATGAACTCCTTGAAGTCATCAACGCTAAAGAATTTGGACCAGGCGAATCTCCATTACGAGAACTAGCTAAAATTGGATACATGTTAAGACGTGGGCTTACTATTGAAGAAATTGAAGGAATGTATGATTCACAATACTTTCCAGCTCTAAGGGTTCCACAATCCCAGTCAGCATTAGTTCAATTAGTGGAGAGACAAGGTCACGGAGCTCTAATTACAGAAGTACTTACAGAGGAAACAGCTCAAGATGAAGATATCATTGCAGCAAAGGTTGGGTTCCGAGCCTTCTTAAAAATGGTCGAATTGAAACACTCATCAGTTGAAGAAGTTATTGCTCATTTCTACCCCGAAGATTTCAAACCCCGCTCCTGGGAACAAAAGGAAGCCCATGAGGTACAACATAATTAGCATAAGCTGTAACTTTGAAATCGTAACATTTATGTGGTCATACTACAATATCTTTATCTAAACTATTATCACAAGATTTGATTCGGTTAGTTCATATAGCAATAATATTTGCAGGTAATAGTGGCATCTTCTGCTGAATTGTCTGCTGAGACCCACATGCCAACCATCTTGAAAGGTACAAAATCAGAATTTTTAAGACTTCACCTAATGGCCCGCTAATACTTAGTACTATTTTATCTCTTATACGTGGAAGTTTCAATCCAGTTCATAAACATATATTTTTTGGTAAAAACTTTCCGATCTTGTTAAGTCCTTAGAAAACTAGTTCTGACTAATACAATTTTGTATAGTCGTATCAAAGATTAGCTGAAACTTTAGAATTTAACAACTAAAACTGATGAAATTTAACTTAAACTTGCTTTCTTTATTTTCCTACCTAATGAGAGTCGATTACGAATACAAATAAATTATGCATAAAAATAATAAAAAATATATATATATCAATTGTACATTATGTTACTTTGCATTCGATAGTTATACAATTTTAAACGTTTAACGCTAGTTTTTATGAGCGATTATTGATAGCGATTTTTCACTTTTATATTATGATTATTTACGAACGGGTTTTCAAATATATATTAATATTATTATTGTAAACGATTGTTTATTAACATTGCAGATGACTCCAAAGTGACTAAAGAAAAAAAGGGTAAGTTATGAATCAGTAATAGTTATTGTTGAATTTTAAAAACTATTATTATAGTCATAGAATCTGTTTGCTTCTTAACCCATGCTTTGAATGACAAACATGTATCTCTTATGCTTTATAACAGCACCAGCACATCACAATAACTATATAAATAATTATAATAATTCATATCGCAGTTTTTGAAGAAAATATTGCTTTTTTATGCAAGAAAGAATACATAAATATTCTTTGTTGCTAAAAAATAATCAAAATCTATCAATGCAAAGAAAAATACCCATTACCAAGAAGCCACAGCTTTGCTTCCTATTTTACATTTTGCTTATGTTTACGCAGCTCTAACATTCTACTCTGCTTCGTGAGTGTGAGCAACACCTAATGATTTATGGTATAAAAGAAAATTAATATGTCATGTAAGTATTAATGTACGCTATTGCCATTAACTTCAGCCTGTTAAGGAGCAGCTAACTCTTATTAGACACCAGCAGTTTAACACTCACGACACATTAACAGTAGGTAACTAGTCAAAGCCTGAACACTGGCCAATCTATTTGCTATATAACTGTTTTAGTACGTACAATTTATTGTAGCCACTTCACACACTTTACTCTAATTTCACAGATACCAAGAGTAAACGCAAAGTCATTATAAACGACCAAGAAGTAATTCAAAAATCACAAGAAGAGACTTTACACATGCAAACATTAAGTTCTGACCAAAGGCTAGAGCATTATCAAGAAGACAAAACTGGTATCTTAGAACAAGAACAATTTCCGTATGTCTCTATGGTTGCTACAGATATTCATGAGAATCGTGTCGAAGTAGTACCAGCTAATCAAGTTTCACATATACTATCCGAAAAATTAGATGATGTGACTGCTAACCTGAAGATTGATACAAATTATCCTCTGATTAATCAGCCACAAGAGACACAAGAGAGAGAAATACCTCTGAAGTTGAAAGAAAGTACGAAGGCATTCGGAAAATCTTCTGTTTCTGAAATAGAACCGATACAGGTAACTGAAATAGAGATTAGCAGTTCTTTGGAGGAATATAGTGGTATGAATGTTATACCTCAAAGTAAAGCATCTAAATCTTTAACGGTACAGGAAAGTATAGTAACATCAGAGGTATTAAGTAATATGGCTGTTTCAAATATTGAAAAAGAGTCAAAAACTTTAGAGAAAGCTAAATGTGGCGTTATTGTTCAGGATGCACTAAATATTTCAGAAAATGTGATATCTGACAAAGAAGCCTCATTAGACGAAGTAAGGGCAAAACAATCGAAAGCAGCTATATCTTTTTCACCTTTAGTTGGTGTTAATGTTATGGAAGTAAATGAAGAATCTAAAGAACAAGATATTCAATTACCTACCAAGGAAAAACCTGTTACATCAAAGCTTAATTTTAATTTGTTAGAAAGCCTACAGGTTGGTGAAGTTTTTGTGGAAGATAAATCAGGTAAATACTATCCCGAGTTGATAGTACCAACAGAAATGGCTCGAAAAGAAGTGCTCGTCTCTAATCAAATAATCACAGAAATACACGACGTTCAAGAGAAGGAAGGCCCGTTCTCAATGCTAAAACTTCCACCCATGCAAGAAGCTAGTGTTGATGTAACATCGAAGGATAGTTTTGTGGTCAGTACAAAAGATTTACACGAAAAAGAACAAGATCTGCCGACTTCTCAACAACCGACGGAAATAACTATAGAGGAAGAAATGTTGTTGCATTCTAGTCTTCATAACACTCTTATAACATCACATATTAAAGAATCTGATTTTACCCCCGAATCTATACCAACTAAAAAGGCAACTGTAGGTATAATTGAGCATCAGCATAAATTTAATACTGAAACTAATCTAAACGATTCAGAAGAAGCATTCTATGAACCTAAACGTGTTCTAAGCATTCAAGCAGACGTAGGTATATCAGTTCTAGATAAACCCACCATAGAGGAAGTTCAAGTAAATGAAAGTGAAAAGGAACTTTCATTAAAAGATGAGATTCAAAGAGCAGTTGCTGATATGGACATAGGAGCATTACAACCAATCATCACAAGTGAAATGTTACAAATGACATCGACTGAGGAAATAGTAAAGGTAGATACTGCTACTAATGAGTCCGCAAATGAAACAGTTATTACTCAACTAGCCAAAATAGTGACTTTGCCACTTGTACACGAAACAGAAATGCCTAAAGACTATAAAACAAAGAAAACTGAAATTATAACAACAAGTATGACGCCTAGCATTCCGTTGACAATATCAGAAGTTGAACTTACAGAAGTAGAAGATAAATTGTCAATAGATAGATTTCCAGAAGTTTCTACTGCAGTGTTAGCAACAGCTCATCACCTAAAAACACCCATTTCACAAGAAATCACACCAGCAGATCAGGTGGATATAATCAAACAAGCAGATTTATTATCTGTGATAGCAACTGAACAACGGGATTTACAAAAAGAAATAAGTGTACTACAAACAAATGTAGAAGAACAGATTGAAAAACTAGATCAAAATGCACTATTTTACAGCAAGGCATCACCAAGCTTCATTGGAATCGAAAGTTTAAATGTAACTGAAATAGTGTCCAGTGTAGTAGAAGAAACTCTTAAATCACCACAAGCTAATTTCAATGCAGTCGCCACAGTGGATATTGATGTTGGACATAAAATTGCATCTATTTCTGAAGTAAATCTTAGCGACGCCCTCAACTTATTAGAATCAATGACTCCAGTAAGCGAAGAGGCGCGAGTTATGCCGAACACATTAGCATCCCTCCAAATTATGGAAAACAACGCTTTAGATTCTCAAACAGTTTTACCAGCAGATGTATCCCCCGTATTAAAGTCAATTGAATCTAACATCGTGCCATCAGAAGAAACCGTTCACGTAACCGAAATTATTCATAACGAAAAAGAGAGTGATTATGAAACAAGTATGCAACCTGAAACGTACAAAGCATCCACTGATTTAGTTGGACATCCTGTTGCTGTATCATCTGAATTAGTCACGGATTTAAGTTTAGGATACACAATTGAAGATAATATTTTGGACAAAACTAAAAGAGCTATTGTTGAAAATTTGTTACATGAGGGAGTTGTTACAACAACTACTATATTTAATGAAAAAGAATCGAAATGGGAGGACTACTCAAAACCAACTATTGCTTCTGCAATTTCAAATGTAGATTCTAGCCAAGCTCTAACTATACAAGAAAATCTATCTGAATCTACGACAATACCTTTTGGGTCCGAAAATAATAGCATTTTACATGTAAATGCTAGAGAAGGTACTTTACCAGTGGAAGCTATTATACAACAAGAAACGATCTCTCACATATGTGAAGGAACTTTTATAAGAAGACCAGCTGAAGAAGAGTTCAAACCTAATGTTTTGCTTTCTACCCTTCAAGTTCCTGAATACAAAGAAAGTATTACCATAGAGAGTGAAAATAAATTAACTCTGCCTGTAATACCTGATGAACAGAAAGCTGATTTTTCAGTTACTCTAAAGCATGGACTCGAAACATCTGAAGTTTTATCACAGACTGAAAATTCAGAAATAACACATAGTACTGTAGTATATAAACAAGCTTTGCCTAAAATTGATGATGTGTATAAAAAAGCTGCAAACATCGAAGAAGTTACTCTTAACCAGCTAGCAGAAGAATTCAATAATGAAAAAGTAGCTAGTCACACATCTGAAGTGAAGCCTATATCTTCGTTTTCGGTGGAACAAACACAAATAGTAACTGCTGAAAAAGAAACACTTATGCTTAAAGAAATACCCACAAAATCTAACATTAAGCCGGAATTCACCGAAACTCAGGCTATCATTACTAGCACAGTTGAGACTATTGATAAAGAACTTGATTTTGAACACAAGAATTATGTGCCTAAAACCGATATATTGGTTGGCTATGTACCTCTTACCAGTACTATAAATACAGAAATAATATTGAATGATACGACTCAAGATTTTCGGGAGAACCAAGCTCATAAATTTGAAGCTGTACCAATACATACTGACTTACAAAAGCACATTCAGGGTGTAGAAGTTATAATAAGTGAGTGTGAATCAGATCTTACAGAACCAAAAAAAGAATTACAAAAAGCCTCACAAAAAATAATGGAGGAAGTGGCGAAAGAAATAACAGAAATAAATATCGTGGAAAAAGAGAATTTATTTAAGGATAAAGCTGACACTCAGACGTTTGTAGCTCAAAGGGTAGTAAACGAGCAACAAGCTTTAGTTGGCACCGAAGTTTTTGCAACTCATGTAAGTGAGGATTTGTATGTATCTAAAGATAATATGTCTTCTTTTGCACATTCAACTCAAAGAACACAACAAGCTGTTCAAAAATCAGAAACATTTATAGGTGAAGTCGAAGATATTTTATCTATAGAAAAAGCAAGTGAAAAGATTCCGAAAAGAACCTATGACGAAATAAATCCACTTAATGTAACTGAAGTTGTATTAACAGACGCAGAAAACCCTTTAGGAAACGATTTACAAGTGAAGGTAGAAACTTTGAAAGAAAATTTAGAAAAAGGTAATTGCTTATTATACGTTTCAGAAACTATAACTTCCGAGAATGTGGATAATATTTCAGAAGACCAGATACCAGGAAGTAAAACTATACAGCCAACTTATAACATAACCATCCATTCCGGTATCAATATAAAAGAAAACATAGTTAACGAATTGGAAACTTCCATCACATCGGAGAGCTACAAGCCAAAACAAGCCGATTATGTTATTGAGCCGCAGCAACACATTACTGTTACTGATGCAATTATTCGAGAAAAAGAGCAAATCATAAAACCTGAAAAATTACTGGCATCCGAAACTCAACAACCAGCATATAAGCCTTCGCAGCACATTACAACTGTAGAAACTGTACCGTTGGAAGATAGTACTAATTTAACTGAATTAATAAAGCTACAAAAAGAAGTGGCTAAACCATCGCAATTTATCACAGAACCACTTTATAATGAACAACAACAATTAATAGAAAATATAAGTGATCTCTCAACTGTCGGCTTACCAGAATCTCTACAAGCTCTACAGAACGTAGTGGATCTTAAATCTATTCAATTAACAGAAATCGTAACTGAAGAAAACTTCTATTCTTTGCCTAAAAATACAACTAAAGAAGAAAAAGCACTCGAATCCCACATGTTTGTAAAAGAACTGATAAATTTACAACCACAGGTAGTGGAAAGTACATCTAAATTGTTATCTGAACCGAAGCCTTCTGAAGGACAAGCAGAACATCAAATAGAATTGCACGAATCTTATGTAACATCTGAAAACTCAATACAGCAGATACCGGATACCCTAGACCAGTCAGTTCAGCCAGAGCCAGTTTCTGTTCATAAAAATGTGATTGAATATAAGCCATTAAGTCAAACAGAAGTGGTTTGTTCAGAAAAGGTAGATGATTTGAATAAATACTTCAGTGACAAGAAAGAAAATGCTGATATGAGTCACGTTATTTTACAAGAAATTCAAAGTGGTAAGCCTCAAATATTTGAAGATGTTGTAAATATTCCTAAACAATATCAAATAGATAGTAATGTAGCCTCATTAGAAATAGAGACAAATAAAAGCTTTATAGTGACTGAAAATATAGCGCAAGAAACACATGATAAAATAATAACAGAACAGCCACAATCGAACCAATTATCCCTTCATGTACTTGAAATAAAACCAATAGAACAAACTGAACTAGTTTTAAGTGAAAATGTAGACATATTGAGAGAATATAAGCAAGAAGAGGGTAAAATAGCCGACACTAAACCTATAGAAATACTTCCAATAATCCAAAGCAACATAATTATCCATGAAACAGAAGCAGAAACTAATTTCCAAACACGAAACAAGATAGAAAACGCAGTTCCTATAATTGATACCAAAGATGGCATATCAATTTATGAAATAACACAAGAAGACACACAAGACACTTTTGTAACATCCAAAGATAAAGAAGTAACTGCTGAAAAATCTGTTACTTTAATGACACACCTACAGTGCACAGAAAATATACTTGAAACTCTTTTAGACGAACTCCATACTCCTGAAACACAAACAAAGATACCAAAAGTAACATCTTCAAGTTTGTTACCTTTAGTTATAACAGATAATACAATATTGCAACAAGAAACAGATCTACCAATATCGATACCAAAGAAACAAAACCTTATAAAAGAATTACCTGTTGTAAACGAAGTAGAGGTGACAAGTGAGTTTATTAATGAACAGATTTTACCGTTGCGTGAACAAATCCCTAAAGAAATTTCGATTCAAAATATATCAATTGCTGATGATTATGAACACAAGGTGAAGATATCCAAGGAGACAACCCAATTTAAAGGTAAGTAAATTAATATGACTTATTACTAAACTAATCATTCATTCTATTTCAATGTACTATTATTATTGATATGAAGTTAAAAAAATATTTTTAATATCGAGGTAAAACATGAAAATATATCGAGCTATACTAATATCATAACACAGAAAAATAAAATGAAAATGTTAAAAAACAACGTATAATACGTTTTACGTAATTACGTAAAGCAATTACTATTATGTTAAAAATCGTCTTGTAATATATGAAAGAAGCATTTAAAAAATGTATAAATCTCATCTCTTCATCAGCCATTTATCAGTCAGATTGCAGACATAAATCGAACTCGAAAGAAAATTACATTATATCTATATAATCAATAAATTCATATTACAGATGGACAATCAAAACATTGTATATCGAATATTTTACAAAACTTCTCTAATCCATTATAAAATAAACAACATTGGATTCATTACAAAAACCAACATTTGTTTTTTGTAATGCATTCTACGCACAAGCATTCTACACTTAAACAAAAGCACATCATAAAATTGCTACACATGGTTATTCACTGACAAAATTCACTAATTTTCAGAACGGTCAGATGATCTGCTTTCACCAAAGTCATCAGATTTTGAAGAAACCGAAGAAATTGTTATGAAATTTACCCAAGCGCCGGATAATGGAACACCTTTGCAGACTAAAACAAAGAGAACAATATTGCGAAAAAAGAAAAAGATGCACAATAAAGATTCAGCAGACGTAGGTGACGTAGTTATAGAAGAAACTTTAGATGACGAAGAAGATGTATCACCAAAACGGGCTACCAATCAAAATGTAAATATTGTAGAGTATGACGGAGATGAACAAATTGGAACGATTGAGTCAGAAACAAGTACTATAGAATTGCCGGAAGAGAATTTCTTTATTCCAAAACTACCAACACAGGTTTACATCGAAGAAATGGTAGAGGATGAAAAAGGTACTCAAGAAACAAAAACACAAGTACCGGAATACAAAACTGTATCATCACCTGAAGAAAGTGATACAATAGATAATATTGATAGTTCTTTAAGAACTATAAAAAAAAATCGAAAAAAGAAACAAGTCAAAAGATCGAAAACAGAAATAGAAACGAATAAAGAAGATAGTAAAATAGTTACAGAAATAGAAAAAGAAGAAAATAAAGAACAAATAAAGATTATTGAGATTCCAGAAGAAACTTCCACAGAGGAAGTTCACACGCCTGATGGAAAGACTGTTTACAAGAAAATAACTAAACGCATCATTAAACGCAAAAAAGGTCCCAAAGTGGAAACTACAGAAATTGTAACAGAAAAGGAAGACGACAAGGAACCCGTGATCACCGTACACTCAACAGAAGAGCTGACTGATCAGACGACTACACCTTTCGAAACTCTACAAGCCCTCGATACCGCCCAGGTAGTGGAAGAGCCCGAAAAAGTGCATTTT
>JACJUM010003259.1:402186-475147 GCA_020976665.1 Heortia vitessoides | reverse complement strand
GACACACTTGACACTAGAGACACAGCTAACGTTGTTGAGGAGATTCCTGAAACAGTACACGTAACAAAAATACGCACAGACAATGGTGAGGTGAAATCAGTGAAAGTGACGAAGCGCGTTATCAAAAAGAAGAATGGGCCCATAGAACAGACGACAGAAATAGTTACCACACAAGAAGACGACAAGGCGCCAGTAACCGTCGTCCATATTACAGAGGAGGAGCGACCAGAAGAACAGACGAGTCCGGTCGAGACTGTCGAGCTGCCTGAAGAAACGACCACCGTAGAAATCCAAACACCAGAAGGTGAAACTACTCAAAAGCAGGTTACAAAGCGAATCATCAAAAAGGAGGGGGGCAAGGTTGAGGCAACAGGAGTTGTTACCGAAAATAAAGATAACAAGGAACGCGTAGGCACTGTGCGTCTTGAAGAAGAGTCTCATCCGTCGGTAACTGTAAAGCTGCAAAAAGATATTTCCGTAGACAATATTCATACTCTTGAAGGTAAGTTTACCATCAAAAGGAAGCCATACGATCTCTTTGCAATTAGGTTGGTAACTAAGTCAATAGAGCAGTTATCAGCTGAGACATCACTTTCGTTATATTAGTTGAAAAAAAAATACATTATACACGGTATACTCATACTAAACGTCACATTTGATATTCCATACACTCTAAAATGGTTAACGAAATCGTGGTGTTTATGTTTTAAATGCGATCGTAAACGTCACATTATACACGAGAAAGCAGATACCGGTGAGGCGAATTCTGTTACTATAAATAAAACAAATTCTAGATTAACTTGATTTTTATTGACTGTTTTCCTCGTAACAAACCAAAAGTATTCCGGGGGAAGTGTGGCTGCAGTGACAAATGTTTACGCTCCAGTTTATACTCTTCTTTCTAGTTAAATATACATTCAATTATATTATTGTTGGAAAACAATGAAAGAAAATTAATATATATATTTTTGAAAAGTTATTCTCAAGCCCATTAATTGTCAATAAATAATAATACAGGGTACATAGTCTTTTTTCATTACAATATAATATTTAAATATATTATTCTCATATAAGAAGGAGCTTTCTTTGTACTGCAGGACAAGCGTGTTAGTGGAGAATGTATAATTTATATTTTATGTAATGTTGTAATTACAGGTGGAAGTTGTGGAATTTTATCATTTGACTATTATAGTGACTACTGAAAATAACAGATTTTTAAAATATGAACATTCCTAGATATTTTACGTTATTCTGCTGTATACATGAGTATTATAGAAGTTCATTATATCCTTTTCTAAAAAAAACATCTTATTACTTTTACAGATACAGATATTTTACCACTAGAGGAAATTAAAACAACAACAAAGACAAAAAAATCAAAGAAAAAACCACAGGAAATAGAAAAACTAGAGGAAACACCAATAAACGACATTGATAAGACTCCTGAAGATGAAACAAAGTTAAAGGAATCTAAGAAACCGAAACCAGTCTTACAGAAAATTGAACGCAAGACAATACAAATTAGCGAAGCTCAGCATGCAGAAAATATAGACAGCCCACAGTTTGTGAAGGTAAAACTTAGAAAACCATCTCAAATACCGAAACAAGAGACAAAGAATGTCACATTACCTAAATTTCAGCTAAAGAGTCGCATTAGACATGTAAATGATTGGCCTCCGCAAGAATCGAAACCCTCAATTACATTTATTGGTAGTGTGAGACAAAGTGGCCTTTTATCAAGAAATATTAAGGAGGCAGCTAAATTAAAAAAGAAACCTACAAAAATACCTCAAATACCTGATTATGATATCGAATTAGAAAAGCCAGAAGAAATTACCTTTAGTTCAGAAAAAAGTCAAAAGATTCCTGACACTAAAGCTCCTTATAAAGAACAGATTATAGATCTGGAAAAAATTGAGCCTTCTAAACCTAAATTGAAACCAAAATCAGAACATGTAGAAGAATTAACAGAGTCCCCTACGCACCAAAAATTTGCACCTTCCGTTCCTGAGAGAATAGAAAATGAAACTAGTGAAACTATCAAGAAATTACCGACTGATATTGAACCTATCGAAGTAGTTTCAGAAAAGTCAACTGACCGAGAGTTACCGACAGAAATGGAAAAAAAACCTAAACTGAAAAAGCTTAAACCAAAAACAGAAATTGTACCAGATTCAGCCGAACCAAAACATATAGATTCACAAGATAATAATGATATAAATGAAACAAAGCAGGTTGCAAATGAAAATGATGACGTAAAGCCTCTTGCTGATGAAAAAATAGAGTCGCATGTTAAACCAATTGAGGAGAAAAAAGAGAAAAAAGAAAAGATAATAAAAACGAAGGTACCTAAAACAGTAAAGCCTGAACCTGTTACAACAGAAGAAATAACACCTGACGATAGAGAGGAACAAAAGCCGAAAATTGAAGAGGAAAGTACTGAAAAAATTCCTTATGAAGTTGCAGAATTAAAACCCGAGAAGAAGGTTAAGAAAGTTAAGAAAACGGATCAAAAACCAATTAAAAAGCCAGAGGAAGATAGGGATGTGAAACCAGAAGTGATACAGACAACTGAAAAAGAGCAGCATCAAGATCTAATTAAGGAGATAGCAAAAGAACCAACAGAAAAATCAGCAAAAAAAACAAAACTGAAACTCACGCCGATGAGTATAGAAAGGAAAACTTTGGAAGTAAGTATAGCTCAGCATGCTGAGAATATAGAAGGCCCTCAGTTCACAAAACTTAAATTAAAGAAAACTATCACAAAACCAAAGAAAGATTCAGCTACTGTAGCTCTTCCTAAATTCCAGCTGAAAAGTAGAATAATCTATGTAAATGACTGGCCACCTAAAATTGTACTTCCGATTGTAAGCTTCATGGGAAGTGTCAGGCAAAATGGAATTCTATCTAGAAATGTTAAAGAAGCTGCCAAGATTAAAAAGAAAGTATACAAAGAACCCAATTTACCAGAAATTGAAAAAACAGAATTAGAAAAACCTCAGTTTGGCCATGAAGATATAATAGACGCACTGAAACCAAATGAGAGTGATAAAATTGAACCTTCTCCAGAATCGTTAAGAAATGATGAACCAGAACAGTTTACTATTAAGCCGAGAAGACCAAGTGTTAAAAAAACTGAAGAAATCGTGGATGAATTCACTATTAAAAAGAAATTGAAACCCCTCCGAAAGTCTTCTATAACCCTTCCAGAAATAACAGAACCTGAGACTGTTACATTTAGACCTAAATCTACAAAAACGAAAGAAGATGTGGAACAAGAGTTTAACATTCATTTAGATTCTTATGCTGAAGAAGAAATTTCTATGTCAAGCAAAGTCAAATTGAAACCCCAGAGACAACCAACTTTCAACGAAGAAGCTAACGAAGCATCTATTAAGTTCTATACTGAAGGAGAAAATGAAGGCCCTGACATTGTTGAAATTATAGAAAGCGAAGAAGAACAATTAACAAACGTGATGATGCCATTGAAAAAAGCAAAGCCAGAAAAAGAAGTGCAGGAAGAGCTAAGTTCGTTTATTACTATGGCTAAACCGAAGAAACCAGATGAAGTCTCAGAGATTTCGCATGATGTTAGTATCAAACTTGAAAGAAAGCCAAAATATGTTGTTGACGATCAAGAAGAAGTGAGCTATGATGTTAAAAAGCAAGTCGATCAATTTAGCCAAGAAGAATTATCTCTCTCTAGTAAAATTAAGCTGAAGCCGAAGAAAAAAGTAACAATGGGTGAGGCTGCCGATGAAACCTCTATACAATTAACTCAAGAGATTGAAGATGACAGTCAAGCTGAAGAAATTATCGTCAGTGAAGCTGAATCAGATGAAAATGTGGAAATGGTAATTAAACGTAAACCTAAGAAACCAGCGTATGAAGTAAGTGAAGTAGAAGAACTCAGTGTTGATTTGAAACCATCGAGAGTCAAAGACGATAACTATGAAGAAGAGCGACTGACAATATTGGCTAAGCGCAAACCAAGGAAGCCATCTCAATTGCAAGGTAGGTAAGGTAGAATAGTCTTATCAAGTGGGTATTCTAAGCTATCGCGATGAATTATTAACAGTGCTGATAACAAAACAAATACACACAAACACGTCACAAGTTTGTCCAATTCAAAGCATGGGATTTAGTTAATATTTACCTATATAGTATACTTACGATTTCCGATGTACCTAACCATTTGAAAACATTACAGAAGCAGATGTCACCATGAGTATTGCACGAGAACAAGAGTTTCCAGGTACTTAAATTATTTCTAAGAATAAGAAAAATTTGCATATGGAATTCAGCAAGAGTAGCTATTTGGTAAACTAGCAGGAATTTTAGCAATAGTGTCTTGAAATTTGACTCCGTTGTCAAGTATATATTATTAAGATTTGTTATGGATTTTATAAAAAGGCCGTTACCAAATGCATATTGTTATAAAACATAATCTAAATGTGTTCAACACACTTTTCACGTTTCACTGTTTACACCATTAGGAGTAGTAATAAGCTGTCATCAAGCTAAAGCTTTGTTTTAAACCTTTTTAGAATCTCCTTTGGATGTTCGAAGTGGCGACACGGTCTTTGCTGTGTACTCGTATGTCGCAGAAACCGACGAGGCTATCAATCTAGTCGAGGGCGAACGACTGTATATATTGGGTAAATATATTTTATTATTAAATATGATTTTTCATTAATTTTACAATAAAAATAGTTACTTTTCGTTTTATTACTTATGGTTTTTATTGTTACTTTATAATTTAAAAATTCTTATTTTGTCTGTTAAGAAACAACTAATCAAGACTGGTGGTTCGTACGGAAACATCTCACTGAAGAAAAAGGTTGGGTGCCGGCGCAGTACCTAATGGATGAGGCTAATTACACATTATACTTACAGAAGAAGCTAAACGAAAAAATTGATAAGCTGCCCGTATTTGAAAGTTAGTATTTTACTAATGTTTTACCTGTTCAATTTGCATCAGCTTAATGGCTCTCTAACAAATATTAGGTTCATGTAAATCTCTGATAATGTTATAGCATTCCCATACAGAATTTTGATCTGAAACTCTTTTCTAAAAACATTTAGACTGTATATATACTGTATATATAGATGATAATGAAAGCCATACTATTGTTTGTTTGTTTATTTACATGTTTTTGTATAATAAGAATGACAGGCCGATGGCGCAGGTGTTAGTGATCCTGTCTTGTGCGCCAAAGGTCGTGAGTTCGATCCCCACACAGAGCAAATATTTATATGATGATATTCATGTTTGTTCTGTATCTTGATGTTAATTATATGTATTTTAGTAGTATTTATTAGAGGAGGAGAAGCTGATTGATATATGTACAAACAAATATAATATACGAGTATTAACCATATATTAACTAATATTTTTTTTCGATTAACAATTCGATTACCTAATCGATTATCTTTTGACATGTAGTATCAATCATTGTATCTAATTTTGGCAGATAGGTTCTAAGAACCTAACCCAATAATATGTCATCGAATAGTCGTTTTAAATTCATTTTATAACATTGCTTCATTCAAAGTTAATTAACATTGTTTTATTTTTAGAACCCACATCTGAAGAACAGGCTGTGGCCCCGATATTTGTGGAAAAACTGCGACCCAAGCATACACCTGATGGTTCTACAGTTCAGTTCGAATGTCAAGTGGAAGGTTATCCAAGACCACAGATTACTTGGTTCAGACAAACGGCTATTATAAAGCCGTCACAAGACTTCCAAATGTATTATGACGATGATAACGTGGCAACCCTTATAATTCGAGAAGTCTTTCCAGAGGATGCAGGCACATTTACATGTGTAGCTAAAAATGCTGCAGGATTTGCCTCTAGTACTACCGAACTTACAGTAGAAGCACCTCTCTCGGACCATGGATCTGAAATGACGATCTTATCCAGGAAGAGTCTTTCGCGGGAATCATCACTTGCGGATATATTAGAAGGTATTCCACCTACATTCTCAAAGAGGCCAAAAGCACAGTATGTTGACGAAGGTACACAAATATTTTTAGAATGTAGATTGGTAGCCATTCCGGAACCGGACATTTCTTGGTTCTTTAAGGGCGAGGAGATAATTCCTGATGAAAATATTTCCATAGCAACTGAATCCGATATGCACATGTACTGTAGTGTTCTGAAAATAACAAATGTGAAGAAGTTCCAAGAAGGTACATATACTGTTTTAGCCGTAAATAGAGAAGGCGAGGCAAGTTTGCCTATTGTATTAAAAATCAAAACAGGACAAAAAGAGAAGCCTCAAGTAATAGAACCACTTAAGAATATGACGATCAGAGAAGGTGAAAGCGTTGTGTTAACTACTCAAGTTGTAGGTAATCCTCAGCCAAAAGTGACGTGGTATAAAAACAACGAACCTATTAAGCCAAGTATAACTAAATCAGATGGAGACACACATACTGTTACCATCATTAAACCTAAGAAAGGAAAAGATGACGGAGTATATACTCTGAGAGCTATAAACTCAGAAGGGTCAACTGAAACCAGTGCAGTCATAACAATTGAGGAACCTACTGAAGAGAACGCGGAGCCCCCACTCTTTATAAACCGGTTCCAAGAAATAACAGTCAAAGAAAAGGGTACAATAAAGTTGGTAGCCAAGGTGACAGGAAATCCTGTACCGACAATAACGTGGTACCGGAATAATCATATTATTACTCCTTCAGAAACTGTTACACAAAAGTTTGATGGGGAAAATATAGAACTGCTAATTACTAATGTAGATTCTGAAATAGACTCTGGTGACTATAAATGCGTCGCTGCAAATAGTGCTGGTAAAGCATCTCATGGTGCACGAGTCACGATCGATGTAGATAAAGTAACATTCATAAAGAATTTGAAAAAGTCCTACGAAATTGAAGAAGGGAAAACAGTTGTATTAGAATGTCAAACATCTCACACAGTTTCAACAAAGTGGTACCTTAATAATAAAGAACTTAGCGGCATGGACCACAGGGAAATTATACAAGAAGCTCGAACACACAAATTGAGGATAAAGAAAACCAAACTAACAGATGTGGGTGTTATTAAATGCGTTGTAAAAGATCAAGAAACTAGTACAAAATTAACTGTTCATGAAACTATTCCTGAATTCGTCCGCAAATTGCAAGACTTTGAAGTCAAAGAGAGAGATGTAGCCATACTAGAGGTAGAAGTAAACTCCGAGACTGCAGACGTCTTCTGGGAGAGAGACGGAGAGAGAATAAAACCTAAGAGAAATAAATATGATATTGAGAAAAAAGGAAACGTCCGGAAACTGTTTATTAGGAATACTTCAGTTCATGATGAAGGAGAGTACACTTGCATACTACGTGACGATTCGTGCACAGCTGAAGTAACAGTGGTTGAGTTACCGCCGGAAATAATATCTCGCCTTCAGGACCAAAAGGTAAGCAAAGGAAATAAGGCCACATTTGAAATTGAACTTACAAAGGGTGATGCTCTCGTTCAATGGTTCAAAGACGGTTCTGAGATTCAGTTTTCGAATCATATACAACTAACAATCGACGGTAAGAAGCAAAAGTTAAAAATTTATGATTGCGAAAATGACGATGCTGGTGAATATGCTTGCGAAGTGGGGAGTGATAGGTGTGCAGCAAACCTGATTGTCGAAGAACCATCGATAGACTTTGTGCTCCGGTTACCAGAAGTGATAGTTGTGCCTGCGAACAGTGATGCATACTTGACGGTAGAAATACCAAATGACAAGCTTGACGTCGTTTGGTACAAGAAGAAAACCGTCATAGAAGATACAGAAAAGTTCACACTAATTTCCGACATAACTAAACGCACTCTTATTATTCGCAAGTGCACCGAAGAAGATCAGACAGAATATTCCTGCGCGTTGTTAGATGCTAAATGCTCTACAAAGCTCAAAGTAGAAGGTACGTTTTTATTCCAAGATCTTCATTTTTCTGTCTATGTTAATAGATATACATACAATATTTCATGATTTCAAATGTAAAAAGGACATGTTATATGGTAAACATTTTTTTGTTTTTAGTTTTAGAGTCACCACCGAAGATCATTTCTTATGACAAGGAATATAGAGTAAAACGCGGTGGTGATGTAACTCTTCAAGTACAATACGAAGCTACGCCAACACCAAATGATGAATGGGTCGTTAATTCAAAGATAATAAAGAGGTCGAAGCATACCAAACCAACAATTGATTCTAAGAATGCCAGCTTGACCATTAAGAAGCTCGAGCACACGGACGCAGGAGTTTATAAATTAAAATTAGAAAATAACTGCGGTGAAGCGGACGTAGAAATTTCAGTGCTAGTCCTAGGTATGTTCGTATTATAATAGTCTGGGCTGATTGCTGTTATGTTTGTTACTTGACATATGCAATGACATATTTCATAATGTTTCCAGATTTATCATCAGCACCAGGCAAACCCAATGTTTTGGAAACAAACGATACATCCGTAAATATTTGTTGGCGAGAACCAGAAAACAAGGGTGGTTCCGAGATACTTTGCTACATTTTAGAGTATCAAGAAATTAATACAACAGAGTAAGTAACACTGTGCTTTAAATTATATTCCACATGTTTATTTATAAATTGCGTTTACGCGGGGCTCCGGCATCAAGTCAATATTCAATTAATTGATATTAATCAATAATCAATATGCATTATTAATATCTTAAATTAAGTATCTAACAAAACATATATTTTTAAGGTGGATCTCCATAGAAAATGTGACTAAAACACAAACTTCTGTTGAGAACTTAAAGAACAAGTCTTCATATAGATTCCGAGTATTTGCAATTAATGAAGTAGGAGTGAGTGAAAGTTCGGAAATAACAGAATACATCAAAATTGAAAAGGTCACTAAACAGGTGGCCCCTACCGTGGAGAAACCACTCAGGGATTTAGTGAGTGAACCAAACGAGGATGTAGAACTGTCATGCATTTTCGGTGGTATTCCGCAACCTAAGGTAACCTGGGTTAAGGACGGCAAGAAGTTAAAGACTGCTAAAGCCTCATATGAGAACAGAGTAGCTATTCTTGTCGTAAATGCATCGGAAACTACTGAAGGAGTCTACACTTGCACAGCTTCAAATGAAGTCGGGGAAGTCGAAACATCATGTCGACTAGAAGTCCAGTTAAAGCCTGTTATAACCTTAACAGAAAATGAAATTAACCAAAAGCTTCGGGTAGGTGAACAATGGTCGGTATCGGCAAGCATTAAAGGTATACCGAAACCATCGGTAACCTGGTATAGAAATGGAACAAAGATAGAAAAGTCGAAAGGCATTGAAATAATAACAGATGGAGATATAAGTGCAATTACTATAACACAACTAGAACGTTCACACACCAGCAAATACACAATCGAAGCTCAAAACAAAGCAGGGATAAGTACCAGCGAACTGACCCTCCGAGTATATGGTAAGTCACTCGATATATTCCTAACATTTGTTGCACCATTTATTTATAATAATATTTTCAAACAACATCTTATTAGTTGACCTGACTAAGTGATAAGTCGTTTAAAGCGTCACAGCAGTCAGATGACAAGATTATTATACTTAAATATATGTTTATTGCCCAGACAGAGAATAAACACAAATACTCATCATATTTTTGTTTGTCTGGGAATCGAAACTGACGCATAGGATAAGAGTTACTACCTAATGCGTCATCGGGCTCAGCAACTATGAAATGTCTGGTGTGTGTACGGAAACTGTAAAGTAATTTTGTGACAATCGGAATTCGCTTATGCTAACATATGCCTTCATCGTTTTGTTAATTTTAAAATTTTGTTGCACTGTATGTCAACCGGACACTGTCAATGTCATGAAGAAGGCTTTAAATCCACACAACAACTCTTAAAATTTTACTTTACAGAACGCGCACGCTTAACTAATAAAGGATTTTTTTTGTGTTATATACAGAATATATTTAAACTTGGTCAAATAAATTTAATTCAAAAATAATTCTAGATGACTGTGAGCGCCGTAGCAAATCTAAATCGCCAGAGGAGGAGTATCTGGGTAACATAATGCAGATGGCCCTGTTTTTAAACCTTTCAGAGACCTGATCTAATCATGGCACCGGCTAATAGCAATATTCATTTCAGGGGAATATGAGTTTATTTGATGTGCTTAACATATTAACGTTCACCTAATATTTTTTAATGGAAACAATGAATTCCGTCACAATGAGACCGAAAAATAACAATCGAGTCGTCCCAATAAAATATCCCCTAATTAAGAAGCAAACCTTTCAACCTTTTTATTTGATTAATTGCGGTGACATTTAATTACATTTGTAACATGTGAGTGTATTATGAAAAAACCACATAGTATTATGCCAATAAGCTGCGATCCAGGATTAATAATGATCTAATATACTCCAGCATGGTTCATGGTTGTCAGTAACCATTACCAATTGTCTAATATAAAATACTATGTTCTAGATAAGCCGAGTAAGCCCGAAGGACCGGTTGTAATGAGAGAAATCAGTAGAGAATCGGTCACAATCGAATGGAAGCCGCCGCTCGACGACGGTGGTCTGGAGCTCACGAAGTACGCAATCGAGAAACACGAGCCCGACACCAACCAGTGGGTGAAAGTGGCCGATGTCGACAAGGACGTCGAAACCTATTGCATCCAGAGACTTAACGAGAATTGCGAATACATATTCCGTATCATGGCACAGAATCCTATTGGATTTTCGGAAGCCCTCGAGAGTGAACCGATTATTATCAAAACAGCTCTCGGTAAGTTCTCCCATAATTATCTACACGAGTAGTCTTACATTTTGTATTCTCTAAACAATAAAACTAAATGTGAATTGCTTATTTCAGACGTGCCTTCACCACCTTTGGGACCGCTTGGTTTGTATGGTATCAATGATAGCTCGTTAACGATAACTTGGTACCCGTCGGAGAAGAACGGTGGCTCCCCCATCATAGATTACAGTGTGGAGATAAAGCAGGAGAACAAGAAGTGGAAGCCCGTCGCTACGGCTTCGGAAACCATAGCGAAGATAGAAAAGCTGACCGCAAACACCACATACCAGTTCAGGATATGTGCTAGAAATGAAATTGGCACTAGTCAACCGTACACATCGGACGAGAAAATCACTATTGGAAAGACGCTGTGTAAGTTATTTTTGACTGACTTTAATTTCGGTATGATATAGCCAACCGCAGCCTTGGACTACTCCACCAATAAGGTCGTGACATGGCTTTTCGTCGTGACATGGTCGTGACTTTGTCCTTGAAACCTCTTCCAGGGTCTTAAAACAGATGTTCTACAGCTGATAAGGTGATGAGATTAATACATAAATTTACTTTTAATTTGTGTTTTCGCAACGGGTATTACTACATAGTTCGGGACGTATATATCTTTGTAATCACATCATAATTTGTATGTACTGGTGTGTTTTAGCCGCACCGTCGCAGCCACGCAACGTGAACGTACGTGAGATGACCTCGCGCACTGTCACCTTGCAGTGGGCCGCGCCAGAGAGTGATGGCGGCAGCGTTATCACAAGTAATTATACATTTCAATTATTCATAAAAAAGGAGTATAGTACCTAAGTATGAGGTATCATAAGAGGGGAATACGGAATCTACAAATGGCGGTATATCCATCTGAAATAGCGTACACGAAGCAGTCTGCAATTTCCACCATCCTATTGAATTTTTTAATTCAATTGCGCATAACTAAGTACATAGAGTTCAAATGCCCTTAAGCCGCACCTTAATACTACATACATTGTATGAGGTAGACCTCATACAAAAGGGCTTCTGCATAAGTACAACACTCACCTATTTCTACCGCCAAATATCAGTGATCGCATTGCTGTGTTCTGGTAAGGAATTTACTGGGTAAGTGTGGCATAATAGTAAGTAATCCTCAAGTCACAAGGTTGGAAACGCGTTAGTGATATCCTTGTGATATTACGAGCGTGTATAGGCTTCAGTGACGCTTACTATCACGCGAATTTACGAGAACTAGCACGTTCTTGCTTATCGTTTGGGAGTAAACTCAAGATATATCATTTGTTTTGTGAATGATCTTTGTTTTTACATGCCTATAATTTGCCACAGATTACATAATCGAATACAAGACATTAAAGAGCAAGTCGTGGACGAAGGTGGTGACAGTGGGTGGCTCTGTATTCGAGCACTGCGTCGAGAACATCAAAGAGAAGGACGAGCTGGTGTTCAGGATCTCCGCGGAGAATGTCATCGGAGTCAGCCTGCCCGCGGAGTCGCAGACCATCCGCTTGGAGAAGCATGCCAGTCAGTATCAACCTCCTCAATTCACAAATGTTATCTATTGATGATGCTATCAATGGTAGCTCGTATGCATCGTATAGACCTCTTACAAAGGTCACCTGCATAGGTGCCTCACTCGCATCTATTTCTATCGCTAAATTGCAGTGTTGTGGTTGAAAGGGTGAGAACAGCAGTGAAATTACTGGTTAAATGTGACTTTGTATCTTCAGCTCACAAGGTTCGCGACCCACTCGTGAGATATTTATGATGATTGGATTGTCTATAAAAAGACAGTAAGTCGACAAACTGACGTTACAACATGGATGCATTGTTGGCCATATAAATAATATGTAGTACAGAGAATTAGCCGTGAGGTACCGGCAGAGTAGAAAAGTACCTCCCCTGTACCAGGTGTCGTATGAGACGACTAAGGTAACAGAACAGGCATATGGCGGTATATCCAAGCAAAAAAGTCAGCTAAATTGTACAGGGTGGGGATGGGCAGCAGCTTCTCCGTCGCGAAAGCTGCGCTCTACGATTGTCAACACGTTTTCCCAGCACAGCAATTATGGGCAATATACCCACATTCTTGGGGAGGCCTATATATTTGTATTGGTCAACATTGTTGAAATTTAAAATCCAATCAAATCAAAATATTCTTAATACAAGTAGGCCTGCTTAAAGCACTTTCTAATCTTCAAAAATTATTGAATAACTCATTTTGAATTCAGAAATATGAAGTACTAAATATAGCATTATATTTATAATACTGATGACCTTGATGACCCCACGAGATCATAAGAGTTATTTAAAACATAAATTAGCCATACCTTTTAGTGGTCTGCTGGCACCAGGCGGGTTTTCAAACTACGTTTAATGCAGGTTTATTACACGACCCTCCAGAAAGGAACCTGCAAGAAAAACTGTTCCATAAACACTAAATACTTATTTTTAATGGAACCCCTACCGGCGTTGGCGCTAACAAACCGACGATCCAATCATGTGTGCCGTGGGTTCGATCTCCAGCCAGGAAAAATAATTACATTATGGCTTTGCTGTCTGTAAGACAAATTTTTTATATAACTATCATGGAGTCAGGTCAACGTGAGAGATGTTACGTTCATTTATTTTTAGCCTTAGGTTGGCGACGTTTGTATCTTTTTATATACTTGATAACAAGAGTGCCCATAGGTTTTATAGGCTTATTCTATAGCTTATCCTCACGTTGGTATTAACTTTAAGAACTTAAAAATAAACATAGGATTCACTGGCAATATAATTTGCAGCCGTGCCCTCACCGCCGACCGCGCCGTTGGAAATAAGAACAGTGGGGAACAATATAGTGATGACGTCTTGGGGCACGCCCGAATGGGACGGTGGAGCCCCCCTACTGGGCTACAATATTGCCATCCGTGACGTCACCAAGACCATGTGGATGGAGGTCGGCAAAGTGGACGCCCACACACTCAAGTTCAACATACGTGACCTCAGTGAAGACCACACGTACATGATCAGGATATACGCGAGGAACGAGATTGGCATCAGTGAGCCGCTCGAGTCGGACGAGCCATTCAAGGTCTTGCCGGGCGAAGGTGAGAATTCTTTGGTTATACTTATTTTCGCGTTGGTGGAATTCGAGGTTGAGATTATTTTCAGACGACTAGATTAGATTCCTTGTATGAAGGTTTGTACAAAACATCTAATATATTCGTCTAAACCACGACACGAAACTTTGTATTTTAACATTTTTGCCGCGGAGCACCACTGAATTAGAGTAGTCCTCTCTCTGTATATCAAGTCATAATAGGCAACTGAGGTTCTGAAACCGATAGATATTGTTGTCTATTCGTCCCACTAGCACAGTTGAAATATATTGAGGCAAAGTTGTTTATAAATGACTTCGAAAGGCATATGTCCAGCCATTGTACGGCTGATATGATGATGATATAACGATGGTTAACAACAATTATTCATTTGCGTACAGATTCGCACGCAGATGAGGAGCCTGGTGAGCACACGGAAGCGACAGAGCCCACGTCGTTCAGCACGCAGACCACCACGTCCTGGATGCGCGAGCACAACATGGACGCTGACATCCGGTCGTATGCGCGCGGATCACTCCTGCGCCGCGACGAGTACTTCTTCAGAATATGGCATTACGCCAAACAGCTGTTCAAGTGAGGCGCGCGCGCACCGCACGCTGCTACCCTACCTGTGATAAACCACGCCCAAAATGGCGAACAGGCGCTCATGAGCGTCTAATCTCGAGTTAATATTATTAATTTTTAATTTTTTTATGCGCGATTTTTGTATCAATATCCCGTATTTAATATTTATTATTCTAGATAAGATTTAAATTATTTATTTATTTAATTTATTGCAACGCACATTGACGATCAGGCTTGGATCTCAGTCGATAGTTTTTGGGAGACGTGATTTATATAGGTGCATACTAATCGATAAATCGAATGAGGTGCAAACGTGTCGTCGATGTGTCCCGAAAAAGTAATTAATAAATTTCGTATTGTTACAAATAGACATTTGTTTAATTTTTTTTTATCCTCATCATATAATCCGTGGATGACGAACATACTAACTGGATGTAGGCTTCCAAATAGGTCGGTTATATTTGGCCCGCATCCAGCGCGATCGGCCTGCATAACCTAATTTTAGACCCACGAAGCGCTTGCCAAAGCGTTGTCACTTTTTTCTAACAATAAGAGTTTTCTATATCATCATCATTATTACACTAGGCAACATTCGCGACGGGGATGTGCATTTGAGTTATACTGCTTCCGATGGATATATCGCCATTTGTCAGTTCTAGTACCTTAATCGTCTTATATGATACCCTGTACAGCATTATTATGACATTTCCATAAGAACTTATTAATACAATCCTTTTTAATCGCGGCCAGATGGCCTACTGACGCTAATTCCTTAGTTGCTATTAAAATATCTCACCAATAATGAGCGTGAAGATTATTGATTCCTAATTAGCTAACGATTCCATTCTTATATATAAACAACAACAACTCAAGCACAACATCTCATCTCATATAATTTACTTATATAATAGTAACTAAATATATATATCATACACCCAGAAACCCAATTACAGAACAAACAAAAACATTCACCATATAATTGTTACTCCTGGGTGGAGATGCAACCCATGATCCTTGGCGCACAAGTAAGGACCTCCGCCGAATGTTTCAATAAGACTATCGTATTCAATTAATAAAATCCAAAAAAAAAAATTGCTGATTAATGAAATCTGATGATAAATTATCTGAGAAAGCCGGAACTAAAATCGTTTAATATCTTGAATGTTCTATTTACTTCTATCAAATTCCTTGAAGTTCTAGAAAGTTCTTATTTTTAAATAATTTAAGATCTATGTATGTTACGAGGTAATTCGTTAAAGTTATATTATTCAACTTAATTTTTAAGTTTCTTTGTTAAATTTAGTATGTCAAATTAGATCTCCTCATCCTCCTAAAAAAAAAATTAAAACTTCCTAGTACAATGACGGCGGGAGATATTTAAAAAAACTTAAGTACGTAGAATTAAGTATTAAAAATGCGTACACACCCGATTTGGCGTTTCTACCAAATGACTGCACAAAACTCCCCGGAGAATTGACGCCACACAGTATGCCGACTTCTGTGCTAGAAATAATTAAGATACAAACTGTAGCCAGAACACGATACTGAAATCCAAATTAGCCAAACAAAAAGCAAAAATACCTAACTAGAATATCGACAAAAATATATTTTAAAAGAAATATAAAATTAAATTACAATGTATTAATAAATTAAGGTATATTAAAATCAAATAACTAAAGACAAATATTTATTAATAAGTTTGTAAATATATGTCAATATAATTAGTAGGTTATTATATTAAGTACATGATAATAGGTCTTTTATAAAATGTATAGGTAAACAAGCTATTTATATTCCACAATATGGCGGCAATGGCAATAAAGGGCCACACTAGTTGCGCGGGAAAACAGGCAAAAGCGCGCGTTATGCGTGTTTGAGAGATGGAGAGGGCACTGTCCGTTGCGTGAAAGAGATAGATAACTAAATTACAAAATGGTGACGCAAATTAAATAGATAAGTTTAGGATTAATTTAATATGAAAAAATGCATAAATAACGTTAAAAAACTTGCAACTTATAATCAAATACATGTAATATAAATAGGGAATTATCAACAAACACTACATAAATACAAACGTTAATTCTTAAAATAGTAATAAAAAAAAATTTCAACAATTTTTAAACTCTTTCTATCTGCCTCTTTTACATCTGTCACTTTTAAACGATTGTATATATGACATTTAAAAGACGTTGAAAACTGGTTTTATTGGGAATAATGAACAAATAAGTATAAGAAAAAAATACTTACAATTTTATTACATCTCTTAGAATCTTAAAGTACCTATCCTAGCGTAAAGTACCCAGTATTCCAATTGGTACTGTTAAAAGAAGAGCCTGCAATTGTCATATTACCAACAACATCTGTCAAATTATTGCTAGAAATTTTAAAAATAAATATGCATTTCCATATTAAGTAGTCATAAATGTAAAATAATTTATTTAATTTAAAATGGCATTTAATACTAAGTTAGTAGTATGGTTAGTTAACCAAGTTAAATAAAGGTTAAAATTACAATTGAAATAAAATAATATTGGTAGTGGCTCTATTTGCTTATGAACCTCATCGAAATTGGTATTTATTTTTATCATAATAATCGCCAGGCGTGTGACGTCTACCGCTAGATACAAGCCTCCCTATGTGAATTGTAATGTATGTGCCTACGCTTGTTGGCGTCCTGCACCCAGTTTTAGATAACGGCTGGCCAGCGTATGGTTGAAATTAATAAATATTGTTTAAATATGTTTTCCACACATTTTCCATGCAAAGGTTGCCTGGAAGAAATCGTCCTATGCGATAAGGCCGCCAATTGCATTTCACTATGTATTAATATTGTTTGTAAATTTAGGTGTACAGTAAATAGTTTTATTATTATTATTATTTGACAATAATAATAATAATAAAACTATTTACTGTACACCTAAATTTACAAACAATATTAATACATAGTGAAATACGCTTGCCCAGTGCATGGGCAAAAACACTCCTTTCTTGGAGCCTATGCCCAGCAATCGACTTCCAATGGCTGGTATGGTAATGATTTTTCTCATAAGAATGTAAGTTCTTATGAGAAAAATATCGAATAAATATATATTATATATTAATTAGATTGTCAACACAGCCGATTCACGGCTCGATCAGTACAAAAAACGATGGTAAACTTAATAAATCTCAACGAATATTTTCGCCACCAACGTCCGTGAGATCGACGTTTCGTGTAACAAGGAAAGCAGTGGAGTTGCCTGCGGTTACATTATTAATTTCTTATATCTAGTATATTGAAAGACTAAACAGTTTATACTATACTAATAGGCTCTTAAATATGTGTGTATATGACGAACATTATTACATACATTTTAGTATACAAACATTTACATCATTATTTTTAAATGCTTTTGTTTTTTTTAATTAAAATATAATCAATCTAAACCTTTGTATTGTATATAATTTTTAGAGTAGTCGTAATGAAATTCTCCAATTTCGAAAGGTTGTGTTCGGGATTGTGTTATAGCAAAGAATACTTGAAGACATGAATGAAGACTGGTGTTTGTTTTATAACAATAATTTAAAATGAAAATAAACGATGTGGTGTAAAAGATGATGTTACTCCTCGTAAAAGAAGGGCTAGGTCAGAAGTACCAAGAGTAAACGAGGGTGTTTGATAGGACTGCGAGTAACAGAATGGAGATCTATAGTCTCTGCCAACCTCGATGGAGCAGAGGCGTGACATATGTACATTAATTTGGTAAAATAATATTTAGGATAAGATGGTTTGTAATTACTTGTATGTTGCACTGAGATAATGTTATTTTTGTATGTAATTATTCTAAATAGAAAATAAATTGTTTTGTAAGAAGTACGGATCTAGGATAATAAAAACCGGCTTGTCGATTCGTGCTCCCCAATCTAATATATAAAATTCTCGTGTCACAGTGTTAGTTAACACACTCCTCCGAAACGGCTTGACCGATCCTTCAATAATTTTATATGCATATTCTGTAGGTCTGAGAATCGGCCACTATTATTTTCAAACCCTTAGGTAGTAAGTTGATATCCAACACTAAAATTTAAAAAAAAAAATTTGAATAATATTTTTTTTCAAAATGTGGCATTAAGAAATACATACAACCCTAAATGTTCAACCTTCTATCACCAACCCCTATTTTTTAATAGTTGTTCTAGTAATTTAATTATTATATATCATTTATGTGGCAAAAACGTTTGCAGGGACAGCTAGTAATAAATAAAATTCTCTCTCTCATTCCGAAGGACAATTCTCAAGAACAATGCTCTGCTCTGAAACTGTAATCGTACCTTTTGAGACTAGTTTTATTGGAATACCTTTTTTATTAAGTCTTTTGTTTGCCAGCTCATCTTCCAATTACAATGATTTGAAAGGTTTTTTCATTTAGCTTTTCTTAATTCTGATGTTAAATGAGTGGATATCATTTTCTTTGTGAAACGAAGTTATATTCTAACAAAGACAATACATTCACTTGTATGTATTGTGAGACAACCGTAAGACTTCAACTATTTAAACAATTATGTGATATAATAATGATGATCAACATCATATCAACCCAGGGATGTCCACTGCTGGAGATGGACCTATCCAACTGATAGTGGTTTTAGCCAGATAGTATTTTCTTGTCGATGGACGTATCCACCATTTTTAGCAATGGTGGGCATATCCATATAAGTAGGGACTAAAAAAGTTGAGCCGATATTCCATTAACTAATATCTTCGTGTTAAATTTTGTGTTCTTTTTCTATCAGCTACAAGATTTTCGTGTTGGTGATTATAGGAATTAGACCTGGAAACATTCCTGTCTAGGATATTCTTTATGTCTCGAATTTTTCTTTCAAAAAAATTGCTTTAAACATAAAACTAGAAATTTATCAATTCATACTTAAATTAATAAATTCCCACATAATCTCATACATCGACCTGATTTCGAAATAAGTCGCTTAAAGCACTTGTGTTGCGGACATCGGCATCATTGTCATCAAAATATGTTACTTAAGTGCATATATTTAACACCTAGTCACAGAACAAACAATAATATCAACATTTTAATATTTCTCCTGGTGGGTCCAGGTACGATCGAACCCACGATCTCTAACGCACAAGACAGGAACACTACAACTGAAATCAACTTCTGTATGTAGATATACTCTTTTACAGTGACAGCTATACGACTCTGGAACGAGCTTCCGTTGAATATTAAGCAATCCCCAAACAAATTTAACCTGAAACGCTGTCTCCGTACTTTATTTACTGATGCTGCTTCTCTAACTTTATAACCCTATTTCTGATGTACGTTACTTTATGTATATATATACATATATACATATATATATATATTTCTGTTTTGTGTAATGGTTGCCTGGGAGATAATGCCATCTGGCATTAAGTCCGCCATTTATACATTTTGTAACATTTGTGCAATAAAGTTAAATAAATAAAATAAATAAATAAAATATATATATTTCCTAGATATACAACCCTTTAGAGGTACCTACCCAGTTTCTCTGTTTGTACACATAGGATATAGGAGTGGGGATCATCAAATGAAACATCAATATCTTAAGTACTTATGTATTTAATAATTATTCATTGTAATACCAAAGATTGACTGATCAGTCAAAGAATGAATATTATGTACCTACTGAGATATCAAATACAATTTGAGAGAATCGTTCAGTTTTGTTGCTAGTTTATGGATTAATACAATAAAAACCTGAAACGATCGAATTCCGACTCTATTTTGGCACTGTTGGATAAATAAGAACCAACGACCAAACGTTACAATCAAAAAGTTAGTCTAAAAATGGTGTTTAATGGAATTATTTACTGGTGATTTCGGCGACCTGAAACAAAAACACACCGTCATTACTCATGTTTTTAAAGATATTTATATATAACTGTACTGTTCGTGTGTCACTGAACTCTAAAACAGCTGCACCGATTTCAATTATTTTTGTCGCATTCGCGTCGATGGCGCCCCGGATGGTTTTGATTTCGCAGATCCACTCGGTAGATGGCGCTGCAGTCGGTATCTAGGTTATTTATCTATACTGCAACTAAATGGCTGGATTGTTTTGAATTAATATTTGTAAATACATTCAAGTGGGGGTCTGGATGATTTAGATTCACAAATCAGCCAGGTAAATGGCGCTGCAGTCGGTATCTAGGTTATTTATTAGGACAACGTCTATTGGGTCCGCCAGTATTAATATATAGATAGATCTATATATTTACACGAGGTACAGTGCTGAGCGTACGTACGACATTATCCAACGAGGTGAAGACAGGATGTCGCATCGATCGGAATTCCAATTCGTATCCTACAGGATCCATTGTCGATGTTTGGTTTCGCCTCTGCCTTCTACTTGGGATGGCAGAGGAGCTTGAGGGTCGAATTAATGCGTTGAAAGTAAAATTAAATAAATTGTATGGTATGGTATGAAAATAAATAATTATATTATTGAAAGCTTTCGGCTTCCCGCCTTTTTTATAATTCTGTGTCACACCCTAAAGGCTAAACATTTAAAAGTCCTTTAGATTCTGTACAGAAAAATAAAAAGACAGATCTATCCAAGAGAAACCTGTTCTCGAGATAAAAATGTTGCTCTAAATTATTTATAATTTCTATGCTAAATTTCATCCAGATCTGATCAACTGTTCCGGTGTGAAAGAGTAACAAACATACAGATTAGTTTATATTATTAGTAATGAATAAAATAAATAAAAGAATATTTATGTTCCCTTGGTTAAGGCAACACGTGAGAACGGATGGACCGGTATAGTGAACTATAATTTTGCTGTTTGTTATCATCAGAAGTTTCTTATGATTTAACAATTATTAAAGATCTGCGCGGAATAAAAAAGGAATTAAAAAATAATGGTGCATCGTTCGGATTTTCTTGGTTAATATAAGCAGTTTGAGATTTGGTCGGGTTTCTCTTTTTTTCAATTTTTTTTCTCATTTATGCTTACACTAGAGAAACACAAGCTTACGCCTTGATTTAAAATTAGTCCTAAGTTTTAGCACTAAAATTGGTAATATATATGTATAAAACAATTAAAGTATTTTTAAACATAATAAATGTTATTTTACGAGGAAGATTTGTTGATGTATTTTTATGTCTGGGTTTTGTTAAAGACAAAGAGAGCTAAATGTTAATTTACTTGTTTAGCCGAGATTGCCCGAGATGCACTTCTTCCTGTTTATAATGGAGAGCGATCGCTGCGAGTCACGGGCTTTGCAGTACATTTTGCTTTATTTTACCGAACGTGTTTTCGGTTCGTCTCAACATATTCTTACCAAGCCGCGAGGTACCGGCAGAGTAAAATAGTACCTACCCCTTTACCGGGTGTCGAAAGAGGCGACTAAGGCACCAGAACCGACAGATGGCGGTATATGCATCCAAATCAGTGTCGCTCAAAAGGAAAGCTACGCTCCACTTGCAGTCCCCTTTTCTTGGGGAGGCCTATGTCCAGCAGTGGACTTCCAATGGCTGATATGATTATAATAATTCTTACTAATGTACAATGTATCGGATTAATTAAAATATATAAATAAATACTCAAATGTCTTACAATCTCTTGCAGTACGATGTTCTCGATACAAACTTGTATTTCTACATATTCAAAGCCCATAAGCGATTAAAGGAGTGCGTGCAAAATAGAATAAGAAATTAGAATAGGTCAAAATACATTGCATTGAGTTCCCACCCCAAGCAATGCTACTTGATAAACTGCAATCGACCCGTATGCGTCGGTGACACTTATAAAGAAATAGTTGGATTTAAAAGTAGACCCATCACATCATCATATACTCTATTTCTAGAACACGACACTTCAGCCGAAACTATCACTAACTAGAGTTACCAGTTGCAGAGGCTTACCCTTGTCTTTGGTAGACTTGACTTGCTTGTTCTTGTTGCACTTCTTGGTGATGCGTCGGCTCTGATCACAGCTCGGGTCGCTGTTCGGCTTCAGCATATCAGTCCGGGACATCTCGCCGTTGGAGTTGCACTCGCTCCACGAAGATTTCTCATAGCGGCAAGCTAGACAGATGAGGGTTATGGTTATTTGATGAAACTATACCCATCATTTCATCAGAGAAATATGAAGAAGATTGCATCTGCAACCATAAATGAATGGAAGTTAAAACATTACTTTTCTTACCTTCTTTTCTTTACTTCTATTCTAAATCTATCGAACCTCAAAATAGTTTGGTTAGGAATAAAATTAAAGTAGTTACTGAAAGAAGACTACGTACTTAACTACGTACTTAATGAATCCCGAAGAGAAGAGATCTGTAACAAACCTCAATCTTGGCTGATGGAAAGCTGAATGGAGTAGTAGGTACTCACGCTTCTTGCATTTCTTCTGGATGGTCTTGGTGCGCTCGCAGCTGGTCGGATCTCCCTTCTTCAGTGTCAGCGTACGGGATCGTATGTTGGTCTTGGAGTCGCACTCCGACCAGGGGCTCCGCAGGTAGCGGCACGGCTCTGATTACCAAATTACGCTACGTCAGGTACTAAGATTCATCATAGAAGCCATTGGATGCCCACTCTTGGACATAGACCTCCCCGAGAAAGTGGGATTTTTGCCTATAATTGCTGCGCTGTGCAAGCGTATTGGCAATGGCCGAGCGCAGATTTGGCGACGGAGATGCTGCTGCCCATCCCCATCCTGTGCATTTGAGCTGTAATATTTCCGATGGATATACGCCACCTGTAAGTTCTGGTACCTTAGTCGCCAAAGGTCGTAAGGACGACTTCTGGTACACGGGGAGGTACTATTCTAGTTAGCCTTACGACTACGATTCGTGGTACATACACACAATATAATTTTGAGATACAATATAATCTGTCCTCGCATATATCAGCAACATCATAAGATAAGATGAGATGAGAGCTTTGTGCGAAAACAAAAAAAAGAAGTTTCGGTATACTGGAACGTATTAAAACAAACAAATCCAAAAATAAACTAAAATGGCTTTCTCCCATTTTGAATTCATTGAATTTTTAATTTCGAATTTTATTAAATTATAATAATACCCAGAGCAAAAATTTATATGATAATGTTTTTGTTTGTTCTGTGTCTAGGTTAACACCTATATATGTATTTAAGTTATATATTTGTGATTCCTCTGTTGTCTGGTGTCTGTAACCCGAGTGAGTGTTTTAAGCGACTTACCACGGAGTCAGGTCAATGTATGAGATGTTGTGGGGATTTATTAATTTATGTATGTTGTCTGTTATTCAAACTAAAGTGTGTAATACTCTATACCCTTCATCTCTTCAATAACTTGAATTGCATTAAATTTCAGATTTATCCGCCTGCGTGATTTCTTCGTTAAGGAGTACAAACTATTTGCATCACGTTTCAATATCTGTAGTAATTATAGACTTCAACATATTACCTTGTATTTCTGTGGTACCGTCTCACTCCATAGCTTTTATTTAAAACTGAGCGCACTGCCTGGCATTAGCTGAACGCGTCAATAAGCTCCGCTATAAGCTCCGCTTAGTTCCACTATCCCAGACTGTGCAAGCCACTTTGGTTTCAAGGTATTTCACTTTCAAGTTAAAGCCGTATTATATCTACTGATACCGGATCTCGTCTTTCTCGCAACAACTATGCCATTGCAGCCAAGAATTCTGTACTTATAAACTATTTTATTATTAAATTGTTTTTTTGCTTATTTTATAATACTTGGTCGACAAACGTCACAGCAGTATAGGCAGCCGTGATATGGTATAGATATAGATATATATAGCTGTAGTGTCGCCAAGCTTTTGATCATGTAGAGAAATTGTCTCTATGAGCCTTCAAATCGGAACATAGCAAACAAACACTCATATATTGGTAGAAAAAGTGGCTGAGAGTGAGGTACTGCAGAGATCCATTGTAAGAGGTCTAACCACAGCAAAACTTTTAGGTTATGGGTTTCAGCAAAGTTCTGAGGTGGTGGCAGAGTAAAATAAAACGTGCTACCATACTGACTGCTGAAGGGTTAAGTCAGTATTTTATATAGCCACATTGCACGTCTCAAATTTACTTTAAGCTATTGCCACTGCGCTTGTTAAGTGTGACATTCATCATCATCCCACCAGCCATTGAACGTCTGCTGTTGGACGTAAACCTCTCCAAGAAAGGAGGTTTTTTCCCCATAACTGCTGCGCTGGCCAAGCGTTGCAGCAGAGTACAGCTATCGCGATGGGGATGTTGGTACCAATTCCCGCTCTGTGCATTTTAACTGCACTGTTTTGGATGAATGTACCGCCATCTGTCGATTCTGGTACCTTAGTCGCCTCTTACGACACCTGATGCAGTAGGAGGTACTATTCTATTCTGCCGGTACCTCACGGCGCTATATTATTGTTAATTGAGGGAACAAATGCATGGATGTAGCTAATGTGCATGTATTTATTCTAGCGAAATAATAATAATTTTATTTCGAAATGTATTTTACATGGCTTATTTACAATTATAAATTACTAGTCTAATAAGACTACACAATCTGAGTAAAGTAGTCAAACTAGAATTTGATAAACAAGCTGTCTTTCAGCATCCTACGCCAATCCCAATAAATTTGATATTAATTTATAGACTTAACTAAAGTTTCCAAAATATTATCAGGAGACAAGCCTATAATAATTAATATTACGAGTGAGTAAGTGAACATGTGTGGGAGTGCTTATATTTTTAATATATTATAAACTAGCTGTGTTCGCGACTTCGTCCGCGTGGAATAGATTTTTTGGGTACCATACCTCTTTAAACTCATATAAACTTTGAATGTCATGTAAATTTATTTGGAAATAATCGCCTGAAAAATAAGTTTCAAGTTTCTAGTTCTGAAAATAGCGATACATCCATACAACTTTTCATCTCCCCTTTCGACCCAATACAACCCTTATTTCGAATAAATAGCCTATGTCCTTTCTCAGGGTCTAAAGATTGTCTGTGCCAAATTTCAACGAAATCGGTTGAGAAATTTAAGCGGTAAAACGTAACAGACAGACAAAGTTACTTTCGCATTTATAATATTAGTAGGGATAAATAAGATGATTTAGGGCGGCTTATGGTCATCAGTAGTGGTCCTACGGCTTTGATAGCCGATAACCGAGAACGATATCGACTTGATTACATGCACTATATGTTAATATTTATAAAAGGTACGAACAAAAATAATTATGTTTAAGATTTTTAAAACAGTATTTCAAGGCAGCTTTTCGATTCACGTTATATGGCAATAAAATATTAGGATATCTAGGTTTATCATTTTAAATTATAAATAAATTTCATGAACGCGCAATAAACCTGCTTTAAACTTAGTTTCCTGGACTTCGGTGCCGGCAGACTACTATTAAAGTAGACACTCAACGAGCTTATTTAAATGACTCTTATAACACCAAAAGGTTGTCAGGGTCATCGGTCATTTGTGTAAAATTGAAATTAGCAAATCTATACTCATAGATACTTTTTTTGACGTTTTGAAATAGGCCTAATTAAATGATATTATAATTGACTGTGACTTTTACACTAGCTAAGTGTCTAAACTTAGTTCTCTAACTTCTACAGCCAATAAGATCCTTAAACAGCGTACCAAAGTGTTAAATCTCCAGTTTGTTAGTTTACACAAACTAAAGCGCTTAGTTACTAATTAAGTATTTACTTAACGTAACTTTAAGGAACAAAGCAACACTTCCAACTCTAATGACTTCAGTTGTTATATCATTAAATAGTTTAACTTGACATATGGTTCACCACCGTCATTACAGCTATCGGAAGCCCACTGCTGGACATAAGCCTCCTCATAAAATGGGGAATTTTTCTCATAATTGCCGCGCTGGGCAAGCGTGTTGGCAGAGTGCAACCTTCGCGATGGGGTTGCTGCTGCCCACCCTATGCATTTGAACTGCACTGTCGCGGATGGATATACCGCCATTTGTCGATACTCTACCGGTACCTCACGGCAGCCTATGATTAGAATAAAATTATTTTCTGTATTTTTGCACATCATCATTCACATGAGGTATATATACCTCATGTAAATGATATATATACCGCCTATATATATATGATGGATATACCGCCATCTGTCGATTCTGGCACCTTAGTCGCCTCTTACGATACCTGGTGAAGACACCTGGGGGTACTCTATTCTACACTGCTTTATTACTGCTACCTCATAGCAATGCCGGTACCTCACAGCAATTCCGTCCATTATTCTAAGAATAAATATCTCATTGTTACCTTTCCTCTTTGTAGCGTTTATTGGTCATAAACCATTTATGTATGAACACGTCTTTAAATTAAATGACATATGGAATTACGAAATCTGGATATTAAGCGTTTGACAGATCCGATGACGCATTCTGTTGTGTAATAATAATAATAATAATATACTCTTTATTGAACACCAGTGAAAACAACACAAGAACATCACAAAAACATGGAATAGTAGGTACAAAAGGCGGCCTTATCGCTAAATGCAATTTCTTACAGGCAACCTTTGGATAGAAATAATGTTAAAGTTGGTGGAAGTTTGGGGTGCATTCAATAAAAAATCAAAGTGACGGATAATACTACTCCTTCAAGATTCTCTTAAAAATGGAAAGAGAACGAGCAGATCTCATTTCAAGGGGAGCTATTTTTTTTATTTGTACCTTTTTTGTTCGCCAACGAAAAATATTTAAGTAATGTGTTTGTTTGGTAATTTGATCTTGACAAGGTCTAAATGGACCGCTAGATATTTATTTTTATATTGCGTCTGGTGGGAATGTTCTTGGAATAAAAAAATAGCATGTCTCTTTCTCCAAGAGTTCAAACTATACAAGTCAAGCTCCGATGAGATCTGTTCAGCAATTTAATCATTAGAAGGTAACAAATAGACAGACAACTATTGGCATTATTCAAATTTGAAAGGATTCATAGAGTTACGAATGTTTGCAGAGTTATGAATACTAATATGACGGACACCACAGCATATTTTATCGTGTTCCTGTCTTGTGAGCCAAAGGTCTCAGTTCGATTCTCACCCACGACTAAAATGTATATGATGAGTATTTGTATTTGTTCTGTTTTTTGTTTTTTATTATTTAACTCTATTGCACAAAATGTTACAAAATGTACAAATGGCGAATTTAATGCCATATAGCATTATCTCCCAGTCAATCATTACACGAAACAGAAAAAATATATATAGTGGTGCAGACAATATATATACAAAATAGATAAACTAGACATACATATTTGTATAAATGAACGCAATAAATGCATATGATATAAAATATATACATATATAAAATAACGTACATCATAAATAGGGTTATAAAGTCAGAGAAGCAGCATCAGTAAATAAAGTACGGAGACAGCGTTTCAGGATAAACTTGTTTGGGGATTGCTGAATATTCAAGGGAAGTTCAGTCCAGAGTTGTATAGCCCTCACTGTAAAAGAGTTTATCAAAAAACAAGAGTGATGAGAAGGAGTTAAGAGCGAGGGAGTATTATAAGAACGGAGATTACGTTCGTGAGATGAAGATAGGAATTGGAATCTGTCCTTTAAGTAAGTTGGTGGGTACAGATCAAGAAGTATTGAAAATAGTATGGTGTTTATGTATCAAATATGTACATATATATATTATTTTTTATTTACAAATATTGTTTTGTGCAACTTTATTTTTATTTCGGGCATTAAGGTAAACATTATTTTTAAATCAAATTATTGTTGTGTATTTTAGAAATAACTGAATTTACAGATAGATAAATCCTATTTTAGAATAAACACTATACAGATAGAGAAGTTTGGGACGTGTAACGATAGTGAATGTAATAGGACGTGTAACGGGTCTGCGAACCTACACAAGCACCTGTCTTCACCACCAATAACTTTTTAGACTGTTTATTCACAAGCCTTCAAATATTATTTTTAAAAAATGGTACTTGTAGTGAGAAATAAATATTATTAAATTTTTATGAATTTAAATATTATATTTGTGATTTATCTGTTGTTTGATATATCCATAACAGCGCGTAGAAGAGTTTGTTATACATAATATTAGGAATTACATTAGGAAATACATGAACACTTGCCACACTTAAAACTCGAGTGCAAAGTGTTATAAAGAAAGCCTTGTTAGTAAAGTAAAATGGAGTGTCCTTGAGTTGTTATTCGACAGTGCGGGCACCGGGTCGCTCAGGCCGCCTGCACGTGTGCGCTCCTGTTTTATTTCGGGATGCGCCGGCGCATCCGACAAAAAGGCCGACGATCGTTCGCCCCCCAACACATGTGCTCGTCGCCAGCTGGAATTTCTTTGGCGATGCACTTTGACTAATGCATTTCATGGTGATTCTGTTATGGATGAAATTACCGCTTTGGCTCGAGTTCACGTTTTTCTCCGTAATGTCAAGTTACAATTGTTATATCTTACTTAAACATAATTAATATATATATCTCTATCAAGTATCGAGTTACATGATTTACACTCATTTGTTACACTCCGAGATAAGTCGTATAAGCGCTTGTGTTGCGGACTATACACATATGTACTACTTAAATGCATATATTTAACAGCCAGGCACAGAACAAACATATATCATCATATAAATATTTGCTCTGGGTGGAAATCGAACCCACGATCCTTGGACAAGACCACGTACAAGAATGGATCACTACCATCTGAGCCATTGGAAAAAAATATATCGACTCCTTTGTGAATATACATCTATCACGTATCATTGTTATTCCAGACTAATATATATATATTCTATATATATTTGTAATCCCTTGAGTCATCAGGGTCATCTGTATTATCTATAATTATGCATTTAATCACCTCCTTATTGTAAATATTAATGTCATTATTATTATTAATTTATTGGCGATTTAAAAATGCATGTAATGGGCCTACTTAAATAAAGTATATTTGGCTTAGACGTTGACTGTAGTCTGTCCCTGTGCTAAACTTGATCCAGAACCGTTTCTTAACTCAACTTTATCATTACGGTATAGTCGTCACTGCCTTACCTTAACCCTAAACACGCAAGTTCCGGACGCGACACGAGGCAGTTCAGGCAGTCCTCCAGAACACCGTCCCTCTTGACTAGATTACGATGTTACAGTTATAAAGGACCCGTAGAAACTCAGAATATCGGTCCAGAGTCTGCCCTGCATCATCCCATGAGACGAGCAAGATATTGCTCCACCAGGCCTGGCTCGCTCCGGTCCTTAGACGGCTTCAATTGCTTGAGGATCTTTCGTCCATGGTAACGAGGTGGGAATCTACCAGATTTACATACCTTTATTCTTGGCGCCACGTTCGTTGCGCACAAGCACATCGTGATCGTGGTCACCTTCATCCCAGAGCTCGCCCTCGGCGCGGGCAACTGCTACCCACGCCACCAGTCCGGCTAGAAGCCACATCCACAACTTGTTCTGCCAACAAACAACGACACTCAGTATTGGCTCTTGCAGTACCCTAATGGAGCTGTGAATGCATACAATTTGCAGTATCTTTGGAGCGGAAATCAAAAAGGATGTTATTGCGTCGGCAGCAGCGAACAGTGGTTATCGGATTTCTATTGTTTTGTTAATAATAGAATAATCAGTTCGCGTGTGTCAAAAAGTTGTACAAGCTCTATTAACTAAGGTATGAACATCGTACGTTCGCGTGGCCGAATATTGCGCTGGTAGCTGTATTATGCTCGAGGACTCCCCAGAGCTCGGAGACAACAAACTTTCACTGTGAATAAAATTAGTTGAATTCTGACGGAGCTTATATCCAAAATTGTGGCTACGTGGCAGTGTGACTGGCGTGTTCTGAATTTGCGACAACCCAATTAAATAAAAACTATTTGTTTTAAATGAAACACCTCAGTTCGGGACTAGTTTTGCTAAATATTTCCTAACATTAATGTGTTGCCTACTCATAATAATACTACTCTTTTAACGGCTTTATAACGCGGTCTATTAAGTTTTTACGTTTTGTTAATTTATTGTTTAATAAATTTAAATTTAATTGACATTAAATGCGATGGCAGTAAAGGAAATTACAAAGGCCCTTTTTATTACATTGTCATTCTTATATATGCGATTTCGATTCCGTTTGATTCTCGCACTAATTGGTTAAAAATTCTTAGTGACCCAAATAGGTTTTGAAGTATTTTGAAACGCAGTTGCAACTGGTTTAATTATTAATAGAATTAATTTATATATATAAAAAACTAGCACCGCGTTTTGATCCGCAGTTTCAGAACTTTCATTCTAACTTTACCCCCGTTTTATCTTTTTGGGGGGTGAATTTTACAAAAATACTTTCATACTCCCCTACGGTATTAAAGGACCTCTGTGAAAATATATATAAATCTCTATTTCTCTATTCTTTCAGTTGGTCATGGCGACACGCGTAAACGAATAGACTAGATTTAGTTGTGTTTATTACTGACAAGAGACAGAGCATTTGAATGAAAAATAAAAATAAAAAAGGTCGCGGAAATTTAGATAATGTTATAACTCTCAACTTTTAATCGACAAATAGAATTGTTCTTGGTAATAATTTCGCGGGTATTGATGGACAATATTTTTCTCCCTAGACTTTTATGTAACAGTAGTTTTTGCTCGCGACTTTGTACTCTTTATTATTATACTTATGTAAAGAAATAATATTTCTTTAATTTTGAATTTTGCCGCGCTTACTACATTACCAATGACATTGACAACTGACAAGCGCTAGAGTCTGGGGATCCTTGGTCTAAGGTCAATGGTCAGTTGAGAGGTTATGAAAAAAATAGCATTGTAAAAGAGATTTATTGTGATAGATTTGTTAATTAAAATAGATAAATAAGAATAATTGGTGGAAGAATAGACTTTAATTGTCGTTTCTTCGTTTACAGGTAAAGTTATAATAATAGGGTAGTTAAATAAGTTATCGTATTTGTAAGAAACTAACGAAATAAAACTTCGTTTTCAGAAGCAACGCATGAGTTTATTTTTAACCTAAAAGTGAAGGATAATCGATATACTTATATAATTATTTATTTACTTTTATTTATCAAAGATAAAAAGTCCTTCTTTATTGAATATTTTACATGCGGTCTTTGCCTTTACAAATTGTATATTAATACATATTATAAAGGAATTCATGAAAAAATAATACAAATTATTTTTTATTGTAAAAAAAATATTATTCATTCCATAAAAGAGACATATCCGACCCAAAGGTCCCCAGAATGCTCGCAGCATGTCCACGCTGCACAGCAAGCGAGATCCCCTGCATCAGAAAAGCCCTAGAGCGGTTGTCCAAAACCCGGTCCACCAAACGCCTTCCTAATTCTTTAATGAACAATTTTTGTCAATCGTTTGACAGATGACGCGTTGGACAGAATACACGTCGCAAATATCATTTGAAAGTGACGCGTGTGTTGGATCTTTTTTTATTGTTATTAATAATTATAACAATTTGATATTCATAGTAAGTCGACCTTGATAATACAGGAAGGCGTCTGTCGCGACAGCTTGTATAGAATAAAGAAGATATTTACCACGAATACGCCTATTGTCTGCTAATGTGTAATATGGTGCTATTGTTGTGGGATGTAGCAAGAAATACGAACCTTCTTCATTACACCACTGTCATTTGACAAGTCCGAGGACATGCCTTAGCGTTTATTTATCAATGGTTGACGTGAGAATAACCCAAGACAATAATTTAACATAAAGCAACGCCTAATACTACACTAAATGTAGACCATATATAAAGGTCGTCTGCATCTGTACCTCACTCCCACCTATTTTTACCGCGAAATCAATAGTTACTGGGTAAATGTGACATCTTCAGTTCACAAGGCTGCCGACACGCTTGTGATATCTATGATGACACTAGTATCTGTCAGCTGCGGTCACGTTCATCATCAAGCGGACTGTATGCTTGTTAGATGACTATATAATAAAAAAATAAAACGAAATTTTTACTCATTATGCTCGAATGTTCTAGAATTGAATGTATCCTTAAGAGGAAGTCTGCCTGCGTCTAGTATTAGCTCAAACTCCGTAACTGTATCAAGTACAAGTGCTAACAATGGATCCTAGGTCAGTCGTGCTCCTGTCAGTATTGACCTTGAATGTTCACCGAGCGGCCCCTACCACGCGACCTCGATCCTGACCCGGAGTTATCGCTAACAAAATTATTGAATGTATGTTGTTCATGATAAAAATAGAATACAACAAAAATAGGGTAACAAATAAAATATTTAATCTCATTTGTAATTAATACATGAACCAGGCCTCATACAGAAAGTCGTCTGCATTGGTACCTTACTCACCTATCAACAATTAGCAGTGTGTTCATTGCTGTGTTCCGGTTTGAAGGGTGAAAGAGGTAGTGAAATTACTAAGTAATGTGGCATAGTATCCACAAGTCACGAGGTTGGTAACGCGCAGGCTGCGGCGACGCTTACTATCACGTGCATTGTATGTTTGTTTGTCGACCTCTTGTAATAAAAATATAAACTAATAAAGTCAAAGTCAAGTCACAGTTGTCTTCGGACCACATCAATCTACAATTCAAGATAACACAAGACTGGAAGTATCTCGAATATTACAATATTTAATTTGTGTTGGACATACAACAATTTTGAAGCTTTGAACTGTCAAAGGCAATATTTTTTCTTATAAAAGTGAGAGCAAGAAATGTAGATTAAAAGTGAAAGGAGAAGACACCGTTTCGAGCGAGCAGCGTAAAAATCAACTTTAGTCCTAACCGCTGACGCTCGGCGTCTGTGTCACGTTTATTTCGCATCGGCTAGCTTCAAATTCGCTTTGCATTCGTTAATGCCGTCGCAAGCTTTTGCTCTAACTGACAAAGTTGTTTAGTTTAAAAGTAAATAATATTTATGATTTAATTTTAACAAAATGTATTTGCGATGCCCTACTTTTTTTCTGATATGAAAAAAACATTTGTTATCTGTTGTTGAGGCGGAACAAACACAAATTGTAAGTACGAGTATATATTGTTTTTTTAACGTAACCAACGTATATTTTTGTTTGTATTTAATTTGGAATTACGAACATAAGGTTAAATTGTATTTGTACGGATTGTAAATCCTATGTAAATGTTGGACTGATTAATTATTTTTTTTTATATTCATATATCAACGGTCATAAATACAATTCTTGTAAGGGACAGTGTGCCGGTTTACAGATAGAACAAAAAAGAAAATAAAAACAATTAATTCGTTATAACTTTATTATTTGAAAGGCTTTCTCTAATTATCTCTCTCTTTTACTTAAACCTATGAACAAAAGTTTGAAATAAATAAAAAACAACAATTTTTGTTCTTACATCAATTGAATTTCTGATCGTCGATATTTGTTAGACATCTTACAGAGGTTTTTAACATAAGGTTCTTTAATTAGTAGTAAATTATTTAATTAAATAATAAATAAACAACAGATAATTTACAAGTATACTACTTAAATACATATGTTCATCTCCCGGACACAGAATAAACACAAATATCTTCATATAAATATTTGTCCTGAGTAGGGATCGAACCTATGACCTTTGGCGCACAAGATGGGATCACTACCATCTGCGCCATCGCCACAATTATCAAGTTGTTTTCTATATTCAAGCGGACACGAAAATATGTATAAAACAGAGTGGCGTTCTCTGTCCCTATATCTCTTTGTGTACTAAGATCTTTAAAACTCCTGCGCGAATTTTGATGCGGTTTTTGTAATAGATACGGCGATGTCAGCGGAAGGTTTGTATGTGCAATACATGCACAATGTGTTAGGGATAACCCACTATAACCTTTTTTATCCTGATCGAACCCGCGCGAAGCCGAGGCGGGTCGCTAGGTAAAATTGTAAGATCGATATTTTGTAGTCAAAGGTCCATCATCAACATCATAACAGCCATTGGAAGTCCACCGCTGGACACAGGTCTCTCCAAGAAACGAGGTTTTTTGCCATAACGGCCACGCTGGGCGGGCGTGTTGGCAAACGCAGAGCGCAGCTTTCATAACGGGGATGCTGCTGCCCACCCCCACCCTGTGCATTTGAATTTCACTGTTCCAGATGGATATACTGGTAACGGTTCTGGTACCTTAGTCGCCTCTTACGACATCTGGTGCAGTGGGAGGCACTATTCTACTCTGCCGGTACCTCACGGCTCTGGTCAAAGTTTGTTTTAATAATATTAGTATTTTCTGGCTTCATTCTCATGTTATTTTATCAAGAGTACTAGCTGACCGGACTGAAGTTGTTCTGTATTAACAATACCTAAATAAACTATCCTATATTTTAAGATGGATCAAACTGTACACAGCAAGTAAACATTGATTGGAATCAGTTAATTAGTTTCATAGATAAAGTGAAGTACCGGCAGAGTAGAAAAGACCTTTCCCTGTACCAGGTGATGTAGAAGGAACTAGAACCGACAGATGGCGGTTTATCGAGGCGAGGCGAGGATGGGCAGCAGCATCTCCGTTGCAATCGCTGCGCTTTGCAATGTCAACACGCTTGACCAGCGCGGCGATTATGGCTCGTTCTTGGGGTGACCTTTGTTCAAGAGTGGACTTCCAATGGCTGATATGATGATGGTGAAAGTTGTTGTCTTAATTTATGTATTAAACAAACAAACAAACAAACAAATATAAAAAGATGGGTTTGTGCAGAATAATGGATTCCCTTTTATATAACAAATAATATGTTACCAATATATCATTTGTTCGTTCATTTCGCTGTTTTACTTTTTTATAGGCAGTTTCTTAAAAATAATTCCTAAAAAAATCTCTTGAGCAATAGATGGCGTTAGATCAGAAATTTAACTATATTTTCTATACATGTGTTTTTTTAATAGACCTGGTCGACAAACAAACATACAGTCCGCGTGATAATAAGCGCCACTGCAGCCTATAGACAACCGTAATACCACAAGGATATCACTAACACGTTGCCAACCTTGTGACTTGAGGATGTTATGCCACATTACCGAATTTTCAGACCGGAACACAGCGATGCGAACACTGCTATTTGGTAGAAATAGATGAGATTAAGGTACCAATGTATTTTGCATGAGGTCTACCGCATATATATATAGGTAAGTTAATAAGAACGCGAAAACACGAATTCAAACAATATTAAAGTGAGAACAATTTCAAATAAGCTTAAGTAAAGTCGCTTGTTGAATTGTTATCTTCTCAAAAAATAAACCCGACTCGAGAAAACTCTATTGAAAAGGAAATTAGTCCTCGGCAAAACACTTTCGCTGTCTTGGAGTAGAATAATAGGTTGATCCGATTATTCTCGGCTACATTTCCAGCAAACTCATTCAGACATCGTTATTCCCGCTTCTTTAATTATTACATTTTTCTTTTGGTCCGAGGGTTCGCAGTCAAGTATATGTAGTAGGTGATCGAAGAGCCGTTCAGACTAGATCAATTCTTCTATGGCTTCTGAATACTTTATGAAAGAGCCAACATATTATCATTTAAATATTGCATCATCGTATGCGTCGTTATTATTGTAATAAAGTGGGTTTTGTATGCTCTATCATCATCATCATTATCATATCAGCCATTGGAAGTCAACTGCTGGACATAGGCCTCCCCAAGAAAGAGGGAGTTTTGTCAATCGCAGAGCGCAGGCTTCTTGGTGGTATGCTGCACCCGCACTGATTTAGATGTATGTACCGCCATCTGTCGGTTTTGGTACCTCAGTCGCCACTTTCAACACCCAATACAGAGGGATATACCATTCTACTCTGCCGGCACCTCACGGCATTTCTACTCTGCTGAAGGCAAATGGCATATGCCCTAAAATCGCAGTCCGCAGCATCGGGATGAAAATGCTGCTGCCTCTCTCCATACTATTGCATTGATGATTTTTCTCTGCTGGTAGTACCGTGGCGCACAAGTCGTTTTAACTGATATTATTCTGTTGTATTATTAGTTCGTTTTTAAATGTGCTTTTCATTTTCAAATTCTAAATCCGCCAAAAATATCCGGCACAATGAAACAGTGGCATTTGCATCACACTTATTTTTTTCCGCTATGTGCTGTTTGCATCTAGTTTTTATATCCACATATGAAATTCTGGCAATACCATCAGCATATGCCTAAAGTTGTCTACCAGCCCAAGTTTAATGAGGTACTTCCACAATCCGATTTGGTAACACGTTATGTGTAATTATTAAATTAGAGTTCTGACTAGTTACTTCTGCAAATATGTATGACTTATTCAGAGACTTTTACGTATATAATAATTGACAAAACACCTCATAAATTGACCTGATTACGAGATAAGTCGCTTGAAGAACGCGTGTTGCGGACATTAGACAACAAAGCGATCCTAAAAATAAATACTTAAACACATTAACACTCAGACATAAGCCAAACACAGACAACAGTGTCATTAATATTTCTCCTGGGTTGGAATCGCACTCACAACCCTTAACGTTCAAGATAGGAGTCTAATTAAAATTGTGAACTGTAAAATGAGACAACTAGGTATCAACAATATAACGGTTCCCTTTGAAACACAATACCATTCCTCGAATACTTAATAAAAACTATTTGGAACATACTGAGCGGACGAAACGGGACAAATCGTCCACATCTTCGTAAATTGCAGCTTAATAGTTGGTTTCGGAGAAGAGGGGAGTTTAATGTGATAAAAGTGGACATCGTTCGAGACGACGAGCAAATGCTTCGGGCTTGCAACTAATATTTATGAAAGAGTACGTTACAAAATATAATGTTACCACCAGACGCTTTAAAGTGGCCTCACTAAATAATATACTACTGGTGTACAAACTATACTCTATATATACATATATGTATACTATACTACATAATAGTTTAGTATATAATTTTTGTCACCACATTTAAGAGGATGGTGTGGGAGCATTACCTGTCACCGTCATGACAGATCGAACAAAAGACAACAGTATTTATTTTGTTTTTAATAAGTTATATTTTTATTATTTTATGGCCATATATAGTATTGGTATTTAATTTACTTTATTTTTATGAAATACTATACACATCGAACTGCCTTATCACATTCCACGTTTATGTCCATCCAAAGGTTGCCTGGAAGCGATCGCTCTGAGCGGTGAGACCGCCAATTGTATTATAATTTATAAGTTTTATTTTTCTATATGTAATTTTATGTGTACAATAAATAGTAAATTATTGTTATTATTTTAGTACACTAACGTAACAACGATTATTTACTTTCACGCAAACTATTGCACGAATCGCGCGTCGTATGCTATGCAGAATAACATTATCTTTTGCAGTTATAGGCTATAGATTGTAAATATATATAACTATAGTGTTACATAATAAAAGATACTAGTAGAAGTAGCTCAGTGTTTTAATTCCCGTTTCAACTTACCTGTTCTTCTTTAATCGAGAATTTAATATAACCTCTATAAACAGACAGTTCAAATAATAGTTGGCGTCTCTGCAGCCTATAGACGCTAATATCACAACGATAGGTATTACTGACGCATTGCCAACCTCCGGACTTGAGGATATTTTGCAACATTACCCAATAAATTCACTGCCTCTCAACGGCAGACGACCTTTTGTATGAGGTCTACCTCATCTAATTGATTGATTACGTGTATTAAGTACCTATTATAGCGTCTTTTTCATTTTCAAGTAACAAGGAGTGAGAATTCTCTTTATGTGTATTGTTTACTCCAATTCCGGCAAAAAAGGGTCTGCTTTATATTACAGTGTTGTTCTACCAAAGGTCTATTTCACTTTTTGCCATTCACGGGTACAATGGCGCAGATGGCAGTGATTCTATTTTATGCGCCAATGGTCGTGGGTCCGACTCCCAACAAGACAAAGAAAAAACAACGAACTCAAAACTTTTATAATACGGTATTGTGTTCCACCAATGGTCTGTTTCACATCGTACCATTGTCGGATCAGATGGCGTGGATGGCAGTGATCCTATCTTATACGCCAATGGTAGTGGATCAAATTTCTTACAAGACAAAGACTTACATACATGCCTGTGTCCCATCAGGGTAGGCAGAGACTATGGATCTCTACATGTTAAGATCTTGGCGTACCTCTCTCGCTTTCCTTACTCGCATCAGTCCTTTCACATACGCTCGTTTATTCTTGGTACTTCTGACCTGGCCCTTCTTTAGTACCTCTTCTGCCTGGTTAAGCTATGTTCGCCTCGGTCGTCGTATACCAACTACTCCATTCACTTCCGCTCTGTATATTTGTGCGGTCTTTCTACTTTCATCTGTTCTTTCTACATGTTCAAACTATCTTAACATACCTTCTCTATTGTTGTCACAACATCATCTTTTACTTTTGATATTTGTGTTTGTTCTGTGTCTGAGTGTTAAATGCACTTCAGTATTATATTTGTGCTCTCTCTGCTGTCTGATTTCCGAAACACATGTGCTTTAAGCGACTTACCTCGGTGTCCGATCAATATAATGGATGTAGTGCGAATATTCTAACCCTCTATGATGGGTTAATTTCGCATCGAAATGGTGACTAACTTTTATTTATAATTCGCCCGGTGACTGGACATGCGTATGAGCAATACGCCTTGTGGTTAAGTAAATGGTAGACCAGTATATGTTATTTTTAATCTCACCGATATACCGGGGTCGACGATCTCAAACTGCACAATGCAACGTACTTAATGAAGGAGTTAGTCAGTTATAATGAGTAAATTGGTAAAATCACTGAATCGGTTTGATGACGAACTGCTAGAGACTCCCCGCGACAACATCAGACAGTTGCCGATTTCACATTTGTTGTTTCTCAATAAACAGACATAATACTATGATTTTCTGTGAGGTACCGGTAGAGTAGAATAGTACCTCCCACTGCTCCAGGTGTAATAGGCAACTAACGTACCAGAACCGATAGATGGCGGTATATCCATCCAAATTAAGTTAGTAGCTAGGTCTAGATGTGACTAAATATTATATGACCTACTTTTAGACCTAAGATAGTAAACACTAGTGTTGTAACGATTGCACTAATTGAAATATAATTTGGTTTATCTAAACAGGCGTACGGACACGAGAAAAGCGAATGGAGTTTATGGTGTTAAATAGCGTAGAGATAATGATCAAAATAGCTGGTTAAGGCATGAGAAGCAAACCTATTTGTTGCCTGGACAAATATTTTTTATCATTTCAATATTTTAAATAAATACAATCAAAAAGTTATTCCTTCAATTGATCGGTTTTATTCGATAGGATTTTGGCTCAAAGTGTAGAAGGAAATTTTAAGATGCTGCTTTACCCAATCAGCAGAGTAGAATAGTACCTCTCCCTGTACCAGGTGTCATAAGAGGCAATTAGGGCACCAAAACCGACATCGCGAACATGCACTCTGCGATTGCCAGCACGCTTGCCTAGCGCGGCAATAAATGCGCAAAATTCCACCTATCTTGGGAAAGGCTATATCTAACAGTGGACTTCTAATGGCTGTAATGATAAATTATAGGTTGGGACATGTATAGTCCTATGTGGCAAGTGTCAACCCTGTGGAGCGGCGCCGGCGCCGGCGAGTGACCCAAGATAACCGACAGAGGGCACGCGCCGTGCACCGCACGTATCAAGAACTGGCATACTTCCTCTCTTCCAGGATAAGGGTACATCATTGAGTCTCATCAACCGCTAACTATTCCTGACCTCATGTCTTCCGGGCGCTATTTCCGTTTGGACTGGGATGATTGGTTCTGCAAAGTAACACCTACCTATACCAACACCATTATATAAGAAGGAATATATATTTGGTGATAGATATAGCTGAGAGTAAGGTACCGATGCAGACAACCTTTTGTATGGTTATGTACCTCATACAAAACCTTATGTATTTATATTTACAGAAGCAAGATTTGTATTTTTGTACGGTTTTGACAAATAAACTCATCATCATCACATCAGCCATTGGAAGTCCAATGCTGGACATTGGCCTCCCCAAGAAAGGGGCAATTTTACCCATAATTGCCGCGCTGGGCAAGCGGGTTGGGCAAACGCAGATCGCAGCATTCGCGATGGAGATGCTGCTGCCTATCCTCACCCAGTGCATTTGAGCTGCATTGTTTTGGATGGATATACCGCCATCTGTCCGTTCTGGTACCTTAGTCGCCTTTTTCGACACTTGGTATAGGGGGAGGTACTATTCTACTCTCCCGGTACCTTTCAAATAAACTCAATAACTGCTAATCCAATTCCGTTACCCAAATGTTTTACGGTGATGACAAATATCGGAGATAGATCAATGTGTGAGATGTTGTGAATTTATTATTATTATTAATTTCAAAAATGAATGCGGATTTTAAAATCCTGTAGCCTTTCTATGATTTGTAGTCGACATGTAAGATAGAATCCTCTCGAAATTGAATGAGAACAGTAAAACAATTGGTATTGGATCATATAAAATATTACTGTCACTCTAAGAAATCCGTTTTCGTAATAATGATTTAAATAAAATATACTCGAGTTGCAATTATATATTGGATAAAATGGATATTTACGTTATTATGTTTGTAACAAATAAATGCAAAGAAATCGGTCAAGCAGTGACAGATTTCGAAAAATAATTTAAAGTTATCAACAGATAGCATCGGCCCGATGGCGCAGATGGTAGTGATCTTGTCTTGTGCGCCATAGGTCGTGGTTTTGATTCCCACCCAGGACAAATATTTTTATGATGATATTTGTGTTTGTCCAATGTCTGGGTGTTAAAAATATCTATTTAAGTATAATATTTGTAATTCCTTTGGTTTCTGATGCCCGTTACACAAGTGCTTCAAGCGACCTACCACAGAGCCAGTTCAAATGTAAATATTGTAAGTCAGTTTATTTTAGGTACAGATAGATGACTCTTTCGATCCCGTCGGGTCATCAAGGTCATCAGTATTATAAATATAATACAATTTAGTAACTCATATTTCTGAATTGAAGATATTATATTTTTAATTTTTGACGATTTAAAAGTGCTTGTAATAGACCTACTTGAAAAAAGAATATTTTGATTTACGATAATTGGCCAGTCCGATGGCGCATTCGGTGTTGTTCGTAATATCCTACCTACCTAATTAATCCTTGTTTATAATTGATATTAATTATAACCTAACGATACTGTAGAAGTTAATGCATATAATGAAAACAACTTTTGTATAAACAATTAGACAAATAAACATATTGTAAAAATTAGCTCAACGAACTTATAATTTAGAGAAGACTGAACAAGCTTCATTTTTTATATTTTCAGTATATATTGATTTGAAAATCAGATCAACGTTTTCTCTCGTTATTTTTAGCATTTTTTTAAAATAATTTACGGTTTTAATTGTTTTCTAGAGACTTGGAAAGTGGATCTGAAGAAGACTTAAATTAAAAAGGTCTCATTGGTATGTTTACTGTCTTTATATAGACTTTAATACATTTTAGAACTAATGCGAGTTAGTAAAACAAAACAGGCATGTCAAGATCGTAACGAGCGGCGATCCATACCTATTCTCTGCCTACCCAGATGGGACACAGGCGTGGTGTTTGTATGTTAAACATTTTATCATCATTACCATGTCCGCCATAGAAAGTCCACCGTTGGATATGTCTAAGAGGGCTACGGCCCTCACCCTTATGGCAATCGTAGGGAGCTACATCACGACGAGGGTGCTGCAACCCATCCCTACCCTGTTGTGTTTAAGCTCCGGTACTTCGGATGGTTAAACTTCAGTCACCTCTTACGACACCTGTTACATACAGAGGTACTATTCAACGCTGCCGATCTTTTTTTCTGACTTTGGTTCTGACATATATTTTAAGTAACCGCTTAGTTTGAGTTTCTTTTGTTTAAATGTAGGTTGTGAGATCTTTGAATTTGCAGTCGAGATATAGAAATATTTTTTGGATTCAATATGGATACAAAATATATATTGATTGCGACTCTGAGCAATCGGTCAGTCAGTCACAATTCGATTAGTATATTTCGGTTCCGTAATAAAGAATTTAAAATAAAAATATACTCGAGTTGTAATCATAAACAAGAAATATTTACAATTAAACAGAATTTGCAATTTGACGATATTAATTGAGTTTTATTGGACAAATTGATTTTACTACCGCGTTATTGTGTCGACAAAATAAATGTTTATTGAAATAATTAAATATTTATATTTAATTATTTCAATAAACATTTAAACAGATTTTATTGGGAAAGAAATTAACAGGCATAATGGCAATCAGCAACCACAAAATACACACGACATTTTAAGCGTTGGAATAAAATAGCCCGTTGGTATATCCAGTTTATCTCTATACTGATGATATAAAATTTACAGCACCTTATTTAATAATTAATTATATAAAAACAATTACATTATTTTGCTGTTTACTAAATACGTGGGAAATACGAGGGTCTTAAGTATTGGTGTACCGAGAAGCAAACGGTGAACGACGAAATCAAACAACAACAATAAACATGAAGGAGCGCTCCGTCTTGTTTTCCAGCCCGATTGTTCCATCTCGACGTCAAGCGGATGGCTAGGAAGAGTGCACTTAGCAGGGGCCCGAACGAGGTCAGACGGCACGCGACCGCCAGCCAGTCCCCGCCACCAGCTTCGGCCACTGGGAAGATGCCATTGTGACGCTGTATCGATTCCACGCTACATATACCAATACGCAAATCTTGTGCACTCCACGCAAAAACGCAGAATCGCGCGCGGACTGCTCCCGGGGCACGCACCGACCCTACATACGCAATTAATAAACCCAAAAAATTAAATTTTTTATACATAATTTTTTTTTTCAACAACACGTTACATAATCTAGTCCCCGGCCACCTCGCCATTTGCCCCAATGTAAACCAAACCATTCAATTCCGACACCACAGTTTACCGATCACAAGAAGAGAAAAATAACCATTGAGATATACAAAGCAGTTTTCGCTGTGCGTTGCGCGGAGCAGGCATTCATGAAGTTGAGTGAAAAGTGGCCGCGTAGTGAGAGTGAATGCGTGTTCCGTTGCGGGACTCACCTCCATAGTACGGGATAGTTCGGAGCGGGCTGGGATCGCGCGCGGCAGGCAGGAGGCGGCTAGACGTGTGCTCTGGTCGGCTGCCGGCGGCGGAGTGTGGCGGACGGCGTGCGGCAGGCGCAGGCGGGAGCGGCGGCGGAGGCTCCCACCGAGAAGGACGCGCGCTATTGATCTGCCACTTGCACCAGGACCGCTCGCCTCCTGTACGCATCGCGCCCGCAGAAATCCAACGGAAACAGATGGCCCGCGCGGCACATTACGCGTGACACGCACACGCACGCTAATATCACCGCTCGGCCCATCCCAGAAGGTCGCGCCTTAAGCGTTTCAAGAGCGGGCCAAAATCCCGGGCAGTATCGAGCGGCCTATCTGTCCCGATCGGGTGCGTGGCCTTACTACCCTCCGGCGCGGCCCCGCGCCCCGCCCCACTGCGCCCGATCTCTCTATCTGCGGCTAGGCAAGATTTATTGCCTTTTCCGGGAATGACTGGATTTCCTAGCGATGTCACGTTTTTTGCGCCGAAAGGCAATTAACTTCTTACAATTGTGCACTCAAGATGTTGTGTAATGGCACTCATGATTTATGACTGGTCTAGTTCGCGGGGTGCTGCGCCTCTTCGGCGACCGCTCGCATCGGTTGTCGCATCAGAATACACGGAAGTCGCAGTAATGAGGTGGACACAACAATGCGGGAATAAATATTGACATAAGCAAATTGCGCCTCATGGTTCCAGGCACGCTCCGCAAACAGCGGCCGACGCACGCGGCGCGAGCTCCTTCATAATTCTCTTATAATTACTCGATTCCTTCCTATGTTTATACTTCGGAGCACTTGAGGAGTGTTCTAATTCTGTTACATGGTAAGCTGAACATTTTGTTCCGCCGACATATGGACGTTAATTTTTTTCACAACGGCAGCCACTTTGAGCTAAACGGCAACACACAGAAACATTACGTGAGCCCCATAAAGCTTGATAATCCATTCAAAGCGGGAATCAAAATTTCGATGTATTTTTGTGAGCCCGAACGAAACACAGGCGGGAAACAAAAGCGGCACGGGCGGCAGGCGGGGCGTGTGGTGGGGGCTTCGTCCATCGCCCCCCCTCTCGCTCACTGCATATATTCTATTTATTATTTCCATTTTCCGTATGTCGCATTACAATCAACATTCAGATGTACACCGATTCGACTGCGAGATGAATATTCACAGAGACGCGTATGAATGAAACTCCGAAAGTCGCTCGTGCCATTTTATTCAACAGAAATAATTACATCCTGAGATGAGGGAGGCTGTTGTTTCTACAAAAATGTATGCGTGGGAAAATGCTGAGTCCCATTCTTTATTTATTTGCATTTAATTTTGCCATGTATTCTGTTTTGATGTCGGAGTGGGTGAGGTGAGACGGTGTGGTTTTGTCGTTTGTTGCTCGGTAATTAGGTGGAGTTGGCGGCGGGCCGGAGCGCGCCCCCGCCGGGTGGTCGGGCCTGAACTCGCGTTGAAACTCAACTGGAAGCTTAAACCCGACCCAGAAGGTTCCAGCTGTACTCGAGGAGCCAATAACTCTAATTTGAAAAGCTTTCCGATGCTTCTCCACAATTTGAATCGGAAGTTCTAGAAGATTTTTTCTAGCAAAAAAAAATTGGCTTGTTTGTCATTTGTTTGGGGTTCCTCGCCCCTCACGGGGCAAAGAACGAATTTCTGAAGTTAGTTGCGGGCGACGAGTTCACGCGACACACAGCCAGGCACCTCTCTCGATGACATCAAATGAAACGTTTTTTAGATCAGATCGACAAACAAGCGTACAGTCCGCGTGATAGTAAGCGCCACTGCTGCCTATAAACGCTGGTAATATCACAAAGATATCACAAACGCGTTGCCAACCTTGTGACTTGAGGATATTATACCAATTAACTCAGTATTTCAATGCCACTCTCTACCTACAGACCGGGACACAGCAATGCGAACACTGATATTTGGCGGTAGAAATTGGTAAGAGTGAGGTACCAATGCAGACGACATTTTGTACGAAGTCTACCTCAGGTGAAATATTTTAATTTATATTGTATATAATATTTGTGGTAAATAAAAATGCTTTCTATGGCTGAACGAATTCGTTTCTTGATCTCCTTTGTTAGATAGGTCACTCACCAGACGTTATTCCATCTTAACAAAATATCTATGTTTGTTTTGAAAATAATGTTGCGACTGTAAATTACGACATAAACTTTCATTTCTCTCAACTTAATGGAGTTTGTCCAGGAAAAAACCCCGTGACACCTAATTTTTATACATAAACATGCAAAAATATTCCTATCAGCTGTCTGTAGAACATCTACTAGTGGAAATGGTTTCACCGAGAAATGGGGGTTAGTCCATAATTGCCGCGCTGGGCAGATGGCGGTATATCTATCCGTAACAGTGTAGCTCAAATGCACAGGACAGGGATGGGCAGCAGCATCCCCGGCGCGAAGCTATTGCTAATTGCCAACACGCTTACCAAGCGCGCCAATAAGGGTCAAAATTTCCCCTTTCTTGGGGAGGGATAGGTCCAGCAGAGATGAGATGATAAGTTAAAAGCAAACAATATTAAGTAACTATCGTATATTTAAAAATAAATACTGATCTTTACCGCCTTTACGTAATTTTATGCAATTCCCTAGGGATCTCGGTATCGACAGTACCATGTCCCCAAGATTTTCTTTTAAATTATGGTAAGCAATGTCTGTCTGGTGCGCTTTTAAATTACCATTGAAGTAAATAGCATGAAATTTTGCATGCGGAAAACTTGGACCCGAGGCAGAGGTCCAACGGGAGTCGCGGTAGAAAGTTAGCACCACGAAAGTTATCGATCTTGGCGCTCGCTCTATCATAGTGTAATGTATGTACGTCTTGACTATTATAATAAAACGAAAAGATTTGATATTTTGTATGTGACGAATAAGCTCGAAAACTACTGATCCGATTTTGAAATTATTTATTTACAAAACCTTTTTTTTTTATTATTTAATGTCTGTCAGAAAACAAGATAGACAAATATAAATTTGACAGAAACGGGCACGCTGCGTAAACGTTTGATGTTCCGTATTTTGGAACGCGGACGAAGCGTTTTTTTTTAAGACAAAATAAAAAATAACTTGATAATACTTGTATTGTATTCACTCATTCAAATAAAGCTAACTGATTTTGAAACATTTTTCTTTAAGTTGCGACTTCGACACCTTCATGTCTTAACTCTATGACAGAAAAAGTGTTTGTTTTTGAAACCATAGATTTCTTTTTGGAAATAAACGATTATATATTTATCTTGATTTTTTGATCTTCTTTCTCCGGAGAAAAGGCAGTTCTAGTTTTTAATAAATCATCCTTCGGTAAGGGTAAGCCTTGGAGTGCCGGTGGAGTAAAAAAGTACCTCTCTCTGTACTGTGGTATCGGTAGATGGCGGTATATATCGACGCGAAACAGCGCAGCTTAAATACTAACAAGATGGGGATGGGCAGCAGCATCCTCGCAATTTTGGGCAAAAACCTGCGCCTATTTCCAACAGTGGATTTTAATTGGCTGATATGATGTTGAACGATTATTAGAATTAAGGAAAATTTTGTTTGGACCAAAAATAACACGTCGGAGTTTATATTGAACAGACGCTTGTGTAACAAGCGGACGCTATTATTTTTTCAACAAACACCGTCAAATTACCGCCAATAAACACATAACATATTGAATTTTACACCGTGACCTGCCTCTAGACTCACAACCTTTTATCTGAAACTAACAGTGCCCGCGACTTCGTTCGCGTAGAATAGTGATAAATCAGGATTTATTTGTTTGCTGTTTAACAAATTTCGAGTTACTTGCAAATAAAATATACCTTAAAGCCTTTTTCGATAATTGGACTATCTAACACTAAAAGAATTGTTCAAATGAAACCAGCGGTTTTTATGATTAGAGCGTTCAAACAAACAAACACTCTCTTCGGCTCTAAAATATTAGTACAGATAGTTATTCGTCATCAACTAATTAACCTTTGTCGCTCATTGATGAGCAACATAGGATAATTAGTTCTCAGGGCTCGCAAGAACAAATACACCTATCTTTAAAAGAAGAAGCTAACTGACTGACTGCCTGTCTGACATACCAATGGGTCTGAACTACTAGGGTTAGAATCTTGAAATTTTGCAAGTTAACGTTGGAGAGCATTAAGAAAGCATTTTTGAACATTCATCTCCATTCATAAAGGGGTAAACAAAAGGTGCAAACTTAGCTTGAAACCTTGCTTCGTTGCCACCTACAAATACCACAGCCAACGTAGTGTACAGGGAGGCTTTAAGATAAGCAATTTTTTTTTTATAAATTAGGGATTCATTCTCATTTTAATTAGCATGTTTATTACTTAAATATAATATAAATAGGTACAATTTATGACTACCCGTGCGAATCCTGGACGGGCCGTTAGTCATTAATATAATCAATAATACTATAATATGCTTTATAAACAAGCTTGCTCTTTACGTAATTTTTAAATGTATTAATCGGTAGGCCTGGCATTTTATTGTAAATGTAAAATCTTATGCACTTGCCCTCGAATGAATTATTTATTTCATGGAGCCGTGTGGTGGGCACTGCGAGACTTTCTGGTAGTAACATTATGTCAAAGTTTTTCTTAAACATGCCTATGTTTTTATAGACATACATAATAATTTCAAATATATTAATTTTTTTTTAAATAATTTTGTGACTTTTGCATCACAAATATTAAATATATTTAGCCGCGCTGTCCAACGACAAACGCATTAATGCTTCTATCATTCACGTTCATTGAGAAGCCGTCGCTCGGCTACGAGGCGCTGTTATCGGTTCGCACTCAATGGATGCGTGACTGATCCATAAATTACATTGATTCATATCCCTTATTAATCACTACTAAAGGATATCTATTGCACGTCTTATAAGCGTCCAATCAACTTGCATATTATAAACTAAAATATATAAATAAATAACAAATAAAAATAAATTCTCGCAACTCATACATTCGTCTCTTTTCGTGGTAAGTCGCTTAAAGCACTTGTGTTACGGACATCAGACAACAGCGGAATCAAAAATATATTACTTAAATACACATATTTAATACCCACACAGAACAAACAGAAATATCATCATATAAATATTTGCTCTGGGTAGGAATCGAACCCACGACTTGGCGCACAAGATAGGATTACTATTTGCACCATCGGGCCCGTCGAGTATTAATGAAGTAAACAATAATTGTGTGTTGCTTGTGTCGCATCGCGGTAGACCATAGTCTCTACTATGGATCTCCACTTTTTACGATCTTGGCAAACCTTTTACCACTTTCTTTATTCGCTGAGGACTAATTCCTTTCATACACGATCGTTTATTTTTGGTGCCTCTGACCTGGCCCTTTTTAAATATATTTAACACTTTATATTCAATATATTTAACAACTGTGTCTGAAACATAAATATCTGTCCTAGGTGGGGATCGAAACCACGAACCTTGGCGCACCAGATAGGATCACTACCATCTGCGCTTTCACAGGCACTTCACAGAACCGATGGACGATGAAGCCGTAAGGTTCTGGAATGAGACCACGTGCCGGCAAGCGCAGCGTTGGACGCCCACCCTCAAGGTGGAGTGACGATGTGACTAAAACCGCAGGATCGCGCTGTATACGGGCCGCATACCACCGGTCCTATTGGAGATTGCTTTAAGAGTTCTTCATTCAGCAGTGGACGTTCTAAAGCTGACAATGCTGACATGATGACGCAACTGAGAAATTTTCTTTTAAAAACCACGCGCGTTAACCAGCCGAATAATTTCGTTAAATAGCTAGCGAGGATGCGAGTAGAATTTTCGTTATAAGTTACGTATTTGAATGTGCTATTTGTAGTTAACATCAAATAATCTGCCTCTGATTCAGGTATCTTTTTATAAACCTTCAATCGTTATTCAATACAATTTCTTAAAAAAAACAATAGAAATTGATAGAAAATAGCATTTTGCTGACGGGTACTGGCAGAGTAGAATAGTACCTTTACACAGGGTAAGGTTCCTTAATCGTGGTCCGTACCAGGTGTCATAAAAGACGACTAAGGTACCAGATAAATGGCGGTATATCCACAACAGCGTAGCTCAAATGCAAGGGGCATTTGAGCTACGTTGAGCATCCCTGTTGCGAAAGCTGCGCTCTGCATTTGCCAACGCACGAGTACAGCGCGGCAATTATGGGTATGATTCCCCCATTTGTGAGTAGGCCTATGTCCAGCAGTGGACTTCCGGCTGATGATGAAACAGCGTTTTATTTCAGGCACCCTTAGGATAGAAAGAGTGAATAAAACTTAGAGATATAAATAAGATAGAAAGAAAGAAAAAATTCTTAATACATAGAATATATCTTCAAGTCACACGGTTGGTGTCACAATGCTAGTGATGTCCTTGAGATGACAATACGAGCGTGAAGAGGCTGCGGTAACGCTTACTATCACGAGGACTGTTTGTTTGTTTGTCGATCTGCTCTAAAAACAAACTTGGAACCTGTGTTTTGTAGTACGAGTAAGAACCCATTCAAGTGTATACAACAGAAGGCAACCAATGTTCGCTGCGAAGGAGCCCCACACTGCGTCAGACGCAAACTTTCCGGGCCAAGTTTGCCTCGAGGATACAAAACTCTTATAACATTTATGGAGGCTTCTTATTTACTTTGTGTTTTAACCAAAGTGTTTAATATAACTTTTTAAAACTACTTGTTGATACAGTTCAAGTAACTCGGTTAGTTATGTTAATTTTGCACTTGGACAATTGTTCAGGCTTTTAATAGCTTGTGGTTTTAAGTTGATGTATAGCCTTTTTTGAACGCTATGACTATCGGTGGACTATGTAGGCTCTACGTAATGATTTGAGTTACTTTTTAACCGCCCTCCCCTCCCTCCAGGTTTAGGTCGACCCCTCGCTGTACTACACCCTTCCCCTCCCCCACCTACCAAACAGAATACATCTTATTGTTAATAAATGAATTATAATTTCATTAGCACACTTCGTCCGCGTAGAAAAGTGCCTTTGGGGGTATAGTGACTGAGGATTTATTTATTTATTTTAAAACAGGTCTCGAATTATTTGAAAATAAAAAACTCCTAAAGCTTATCTCGATACATGGATTATCCGAAAGATTTTTTTATAATCGGACGAGCAGCTTTTGAGTTTAGCGCGTTCAAACAAACAAACAGTCTTCAGTTTTATATTATTAGCATAGATTTAGTTAATTTACGCTTTGGTTATTTATTTTTCTTAGTTTAAGACTCACTAAATAATTGTGTATTCCTATAAAGTATTAAGCTGTATGTTTACTAGACGTGTCAAACCCAATTATAGACAAAAAACATTCGGGAGGAAGACCAATGACGGCATCAAGAAGCAGCGATGTAGTCACATTACACAGTAATTACACATTTCTCGCCCTTTCAACCTTAATTATATTAACACAGCTGCGAGCGGTGCTTTTTGGCGGTAGAAATAGGTGAGAGTGCCTATTCATTCTTACAATTTTATTTTTGCAAACATTTTTTTGGGTCTTATATGCTTTCTACAAAATAATACCAACAATCAACATACTATAGTAACATGAGTTTTACTAACACAAAAGTTAAATATTTTATTTCTCACGCATCAAATTTGCTGATTAAAAATTGTATAACTAATCTTACAATCCTCAACTTCCAACTTACATTTGGAGTCTGACGTCATTGAATCCGACTAGCCTACATGTAAGGGTCGTTTACCCCAGTCGGCCCGACGTGCCACATCAAACGTTTTATGCATGTATTCTGTTGCCTTGTTTGTCATTTGTTAGGTTTTCTTCGCCCCTCACGGAGCAGAGAGCGACTTCCTGAAGTTAGTTGCGAGCGACGAGTTCGCGCGGCACACAGCCTGACCCCTCTCTCGATGATTACTTGCCGTTTGACATCATACGATTATAAACAAGAATGTTTGGAAGTGTTTTTTAGATGTCGACCAGATCGACAAACAAGCACACAGTCCTCGTGATAGTAAGCGTACCCGCAGTCTTACACGCTCGTAATATCACAAGGATATCACTAGCGCGTTGTTAACCTCGTGACTTGAGGATATTATGCCACATTGCCGGTAAATTCACCGCCTCTCTCACTCTTTAGACCGCAACACAGCAAAGCGAACACTACTTTGGCGGTAGAAATAGTAGGGGTGAGGTACCGATGCAGACGACCTTTTGTATGAGATCTACCTCAAATAAAGAATGCATTCTTGCATGCATGCACATTTTAACATTATCCTTTTATTAATAATTATGTTTTTATTTACCAATTTTCATACCTTGTTTTGGCCACCGGACCATATTTTGAGTAAATACTTTTTATAAAATCTATCGGTACGAACATCTATATTAACTAATTTGTATATTCTGTTCTCAAGTTAGTTATAATTGTATTTATATTGAGAAATTAAGAATCTTTAAATCACCTGATCTCGAGGTAAGTCGCTTGAAGCACTTGTGTAACGGACATCAGACTATATAATATAATACTTAAATACATACATTGAACTCCCAGACATATAACAAACACAAATATCGTCATTTAAATGTTTGTCCTGGGTGGGGATGGAACCCACGACCTTTGGCGTACAAGTTAGGATCACTATTATCTATGCCATCGGGTCTATCGATAAAATACGTATTTCCTCTATTTCAGGGTTAATGTATATTAACTCCTATCCAGGGGCGGATTTATCTATGGGCTGTTTGGGGTTCAGCCCAAGGCCCAGTGGATACAAAGAGCCTCATTGAACTAATAATATCTAAAATATTAATGTATACAAACAAAATGTTTTATAAACTGCTAAAACAGGAGACTGCATTGATTATAAAAAAATGTTCTGAGGAGTTTCTTTATTATAGACAACTATTCATACTAAATTGCGGATGCACCCCACATCTACCCCCCTTAGGGATGATTTTCGAAATAGTACTCTGAAGTTATTCGAATAACTACAAAAACAGCAAAGTTTCATACCCATTTTGCAAACCCAGTTTACCCCTTTAGGGGGTGAATTTATCAAAAATCCTTTATAAGTGCTCCTCGACGTTATTAGAGCTAATGTTTAAGCTTCTAAACCTTATAATTTGGGCTCTGCGTTGATATATCAGTCAGTCTCCCAGTAAGATAGTTTCTCATTTTTTTATATATTGACAAATTACCTGTCACTATCAATATTCATAGATAAAATAAAGCTTCAATCATCATCATCAAATCAGCCATAAGACGTCCACTGCTGGACATAAGCCTCCCCAAGTAATCACCAATAGGACCGGTTTGTCGCCTCTTACGACATTTGGTACAGAGAGAGGTACTATTCCACTCCACCGGTACCTCTCGGCTATTCGGACATGTTGTGTTCATGTTTATATGATGCCTCGATGATTTCATACGAGTCGGAGTCAATCACTCCAGGGAATCTCTTCCCTTTTCGCAAACAGCGATATTCGACCTCCACCAAATGCTGATCATTTTGCAATAAACATCCACTTTTTATTGCCTTTGAAACCTTATTTAGTCGTCCAAAAGCATTACTTCTATAGCTGCCCTCCGTCGCTCTCTCACTGGCACTTCACATATACAAACACTTCACGTACAATTCTATCTGTAGAGCGCGATCGTCGGCGATCGCCGCATTCCCTGCCCCTCGAGTGGATACCACCCGTACTAGTGAGGCCGGCCTCACTCAGTCCTCTTTTGCAAACAACGGCTAACTATCCCCAACGAAGGGCACTTGAAGCCCAGCGCGGGTCCGGCGGGAACAAATAGGCACGGAGTCGTTCCATTGTTAACGGTCTCGCCCATCCGTCCTGTGAATCCGTGTGATCGAATTGAAGTTAGTGTATTAAAAATTCATTCGTCAAAATAAATCATAATATTAGCCATAAGACGTCCACTGGTGGACATGGGCCTCCACATGTAATCTCCAATAGAACCGGTTGAAAGCGGCCTGTGCGATCTTAAATTGTTGACTTTCATTGGGGGTTGTGTTTGTGTCACGCTTTTAGGATAGGTATACCGCCATCTGTCGGTTGCGGTACCTTAGTCGTCTGTATAGATGTATATCGTTGGCTAATTATCATGAAGAATGGATCCATACAAAATATAATTTTGATGGCACACGGTGAAAGGTCAGGCTAACTTGATTAATTAGGTCCTAAATAATACGTTTTGAAGCGAGACGTTAATGATTAATTACATATCAAATAAGGCAATGAACGGTAGGCAGTATTAAGATTGGCCAGCAGTCGATCCTTGGAAAAGTAACGCTTCATAAGGTTTTACTTGAGGTAGATACAAAAGTCATCTACTTTTGGTATCTCACTTTCTCCTATTTCTGCCATCAAATAACAGTGGTCGCATCGCTCTGTTCTGGTTGGAACGGTGATATGAATAGAGAAATTACTGGGTATGTTTGACATAATATTTTTAAGTCAACACAATTACAAGGTTGGCAACGCTTGTGATATCTTTGTGATATAAGGAGTATCTATCTATAGGCTGCGGTGACTCTTACTATCAAACGGACTTTCTGCTTGGTGATCTACAACAATGAGTTGCGTGTGTAAAGAGTAAGCTGCAATGAGTTTCCAGTGAGATGAGTTTCCTATTACTGTAGTGATGCATTTATGAGTTTGTGGTAATGTATTCAATATTTTAGTACGTTAAAATTCAAAGTTGAATTTCCGGAACCTATAGATGGCGGTGTATCTACTACCCATTAAACCCACTAAAGGTAATTTTACAACGGTTGTCTATTTTTTGCCATCAAACCAATCCCCAATTTCACCAATTTCTACCGCTAAGTGTTTGCATTGCTGTGTATCGGTTTGAAGGATGAGAGAGGCAGTGAAATGACTGAGTAAAATGACACGATCGACACGATTTTACTCGATTCGTCTCGATTCGTCTCGATTTGACTCGATTCAATTCGATTCGATTTGATTTGCTCTCTCCGCTTCTGTATACCATTGTCAAGATCATTAGTTGATGTCACAACTACGTTCGAGACGCAACATCAAACACGTACGCGTTCCCGTTTCCCGACAAACTGCCGACGGGAACAAACAGCGAAAATATAACACGGGTGAAAGTTAGATGGAAGTTGTAGGTGTTCCTGGGGTGCCTGCAGGACAAACAACCCCATCCACCCCATCTGCTCACCTGTCCTCGAACTTCACATTACATAGTAACAGTTTGCCTTTTCGCAACGCAAAGGCTTTGAAACTTACATTTTATAACTTTATTTATATGTTAGAGTGCTGCATGAGATCAAGAACATTTGTGTTTGACATTTTCTAACTTTTACGTGTTTCGCTAATTATTATAAAACTGCTCTTAAACTATTTTAATCAGCGCTTTAATTAACTTTGAGAACGTTTGCAGCAAGTTAAATTGAACGTCGAACAAACACATGTATATAATTAAATAGACCACGATTTAAAGCCGTCAAGAGGGTAGTTTTACATTTGTGTAAATATTTCTTTTATTTTCTATATATTGACCTGACTCCGTGACCCCTGAAAGGACAAACACAAATATCATGGTATAACATTTGACTTGGGTCGGGATCGAACCCACGACCCTTGGCGCATAAGAAAATATCACTACCACCTGCGCCATGAGGCTTGTCAAAGTTTACGTTTTCTTTAGCAGCTGCAGCTGTTAGATCTAGTTGAATATTTCTAAAGGATGAAACCAAAAAGTACCAGTAGAGTAGAATAGTACCTCATTCTGCGCTAGGAGTTGTAAGAGGCGACTAAGGTGCCAGAACAGACAGATGGCGGTATATCCACCTCAAACAGTGCTGCTCAAATGCACGGCGCGGAATGGGCAGCAGCTTTCCCACTGCGAAAGCTGCACTCAGCGATTACCAACACACTTGCCCAGTGCAACAATTAAGGGCAATTTCCCCTTTTCTTGGGAAGGCCTATGTCCAATCGCAGAGCGCAGCTTTCGCGACGGGTTTGCTGCTGCCCATTCCGCGCCGTGCATTTGAGCAGCACTGTTTGAGGTGGATATACCGCCATCTGTCTGTTCTGGCACCTTAGTCGCCTCTTACGATACCTGGTACAGGGTGAAGTACCATTCCACTCTACCGGGTACCGGCTGAGTGGAGGTCACGGCCGATATTATACTGCGCGTTAGAATTCCATGGCACAATAGGCTAGCTTTTCATAATGTTCTAATTACGCAACAAAAAATTAATTAACAATCAAGTCAAACAGAGACAGACTGACAGACGAGCGTATTATGATGTTATGGATGTAAGCGTAGACATCCGGTGACAGAGTCCGATTATAATTGGTATCGTATGTAGTCGGCAGAAAAACAAAGGCTCTCTTTGTTAGAGACATGAACGCCGGCGGCTTCCGGAATCCGGCCTCCGGCCTCCGACCGCGGTCTGGTCATCGTCTTTGAGATATATAGCAATACATCGGGTAAAAGTTAATAATAAACATTTTTATCTGTTGTATTTTAATTTCAAATGGGTTACAACTCTTTACCTAGGTTATAAAATGACCCCGAGGGAAGAGTTTTAAAATTGGGAACAGATCGAATGTATAAGGATAGATTGCATTAAACTCATATCTATGTACTGTCTAAACAATACTTTTTCATTTTTCATGAGTAATATTAACTGTCTCTCAAGTAAGATCATACTGTACAGAAACTAAAAGCCCCATAAAATTGATACATATAAAGATATGTATTGGAATATATGGCAGATAGAAAAGTACCTCGCACTGTACTAGATGTTGTTAGGAGCGAGTAAGAGACCAAAATTGACAGATCGCGGTATATCCATCCAAATCAGTGTAGTTTAAATGCAGAAGGTGGGAATGGGCAGCAGCTTCCCAGTTTCGAAAGCACGCTACTGCGATTGCCAACACGCTTGCCCAGCGCAGCAATTATAGGTTATTAACCATCTTTCTTGGGAAGCCCAGCAGTGCACTTCCGATGGCTGTAATGATAATGATAAGTGATGATATATATTTAGACAAAATCTGAACTTGACTTGTTAACCGTTGTTTGTCAAAACTTATTATATACAAAAGGTTATTACTGTCTGAATTATTAATGATGAAACCTTTTAAAAATAAATAAAACGGCCAAATTCGTCTTAAATAATACGCTTATTTGCACAAACTAAACTGTGAACTCAAAACAAAGGCTAATTCGATCTGAGACGCATGGCGCAGAAAGGAATTCCCGAGGTCCTGACACTGAGCCCGGAACTTCCCGGGCGATCCTCCGGGGCTACGCTCGAGTGCCGTTTGTCTGTCTGTTACTTCTCCAATGCTTTGATTTTAGTGAATGCTGTTCAAGTATGGCTGAGAACAGCGGAAGCGTAACGCGATTGAATGAGGGTATTCTCTAGATTTTTTAGGTCGATAAACACACATACAGTCCGCGTGATAGATCGCGTCGCTGCATCCTATAGACATTACCGCGTTGCCAACGTTGTGACTTGAAGATATTATGTCACATTACTCTACGTGATACGTCGCTTAAAGCACATGTGTTACGGATACCAGACAACAGAAGAATTGGAAATATACTACTTCTTTACAACCAGATAGAGAGTAAACATAAATATCATCGTATAAATATTTATCCTCAGTGGGGAGCGAACCCACGACCTTTGCTACGCAAGATAGGGTCACAAATGCGCCATCCGGACCGTCATAATATACCTCATGTATAATCTTTTACCTTACTTTAATAGGTACTGGTATTCTAAAAATAATAGTTAGTTTTTGATTGGAAAATCATATAGTACCAAGAGCATCGTAGACTTTTTCGATATAAAAGTAGGTTTTAAATGTTACACGTTAGACTTAAATCAATCAACGTATTTCTAAAACGACGCGTTTTCAATTTCCTGTAACTTTTAGTAGTAAGTCGATTGGAAAGGAATAAGTGTGCCAACTGCAATATTTGTCTAGGCTTATCGAATTGGTTAAAGCCTTTCTGAATTAAGAGTGTACAGATAAATGTAAAAATTAATTTTATTCTAATAAATTTTATTATCATCATACCAGCAGTAAGTCCACTGCTGGATATAGACCTCCCCAAAAAGGGGGGGGGGGGGGAAGGGATTTGCTAATGCTTTGTAATTTCACTGCCTCTCTCAGCTTTCAATCTGGAACACAGCAATGCGAACTGCTATTTGGCGGTATATCCATCACAGCTATTGGTGCCTATAGATGCGAGGTCCTTTGAGTGATAACCAAATACATTTCCAAGTCTGAAAATGTTGTCAATTTCCTCGAAGAGATTGAACGTTGCGCTGAAGCATCCCAGAAGTAGTGAACTGGACGGATCACCTGCAAATTAATTCGCTAGCAAACGACGACATTTGAGTCACGCTTCGCGTACCAAATACTTCGCGTACTAAGTTGAGTACGCTCGTCACCAAATCATATTGTTATAATTATTTCAGGATAAATGTTTGTTAGATGTGAGGTACCGACAGAGCAGACTAGTACTTCCCCCTGTACCAGGCGACTAAGGTACTAGACGCGACAGATGGCGGTACATCCATTCGTAGAAGTGCAGGACAGGCTGCGCTCTGCGATTGCCAATACGCTTGCCCAGCACGGCAATTACGGACAAAATTTCCCCTTTTTTTGGAGAGGCCAATGCCCAACAGTGGACTTCTGATGGCTGGTATGATGATGATGATAAATGTTTGCCGACATTATCCGATAAATAGTAAATAATAATAATATAATATGACAAACACTATAGAGTCGTTCCATGTAAATAAGAGTTGAGATGTCGCGAGCCTTGACTTGGAGACTGTCGCTAAACGAGCGGTCGTCGCGGCCGGGTGACGCACGCAGGTAAAAAATGGGCACAGAGTCCAACCACTGGCAACCACGTCCTGTACCTGTGGCGCTGGAATTAACATCTTTGTAGCATCATCTGATTTTTTAAGGTTGATAATCGAGGTTATATATCTTTGCCTAGCGACCAACTTTGACTTCTCACGGGTACACCCGTTAGACGTGATATTGTTTTATATCATATTGACCGGCAGAGTAGAATAGTACATCCTTTTCAGGTCCCGTAAGAGGCGATTAAGGCACCGATACCGACATATGGCGGTATACCCATCTAAAATAGCGCATCTTAAATATTACAGGGTGAGAATGGGCAGCAGCATTCTCATCGCGAATCGGCGCTTTGTGACGAGCCCGATGATGATATGTTTTTTCAGTTCACAAAGTTGGCGACCTGTTAGTGATATCTTTGTGATGACACGAGTGTCTACAGACTGAGGTCATTATTAATTAGCGAATCGTATGCTTGTTTGATGTCCAGTAATGCACTTTCAAGGGCTGTATTAATGAAACAACCAACTGAAATTTATAAAACTAAATAGTGATTTCTCTGTTATATGACGTTCGTAACACAAGTGCTTTAAGCGACTTATCTCGAAGTCAGGTCAATCGGTCAGTCAGTCAATAGACAGATCTTGTGTGAATTTATAAATAAATAACAATAAAATGGAACAATAATAAAAAAGAAAAACATACTGAGAAAGACAGATAGATGTTTAAGAGTGCAACATATGTTATGTTGTTGTATTTGTTCACGTATCTTGTATCACAAAGTTGGCGACGCGCTAACGACATCCCAGCGATGCCGCGTCGCGTTTGACGACGGCAAACGTTTATCAGCATGCGACTGATTCCTAGTCATTGCTACAATCGCGAAGTTATTTAAAAAACGCGTAACGCGAGAATTTTCGTAAATGTTTGTTTCACTAGTACTCAAAAGAATGGTCTTCGAAATCTGCACTTGTACTCGATTCAAAATCACTTGCAGTCCACGTTTCGAACGAATTGAAGGCTTTCATGTCGCGAGGTACCGGCAGAGTAGAATACTATCTCTCCCTGTTCCAGGTGTCATTAGAACTGATTTAGGTATCAGAACCGCCATTGTGTAGCTCAAATGCAGAAGGCGGAGATGGTCAGCAGCACCTGCCTCGCGATGGCTGCGCTCTGCAATTGCCAACACCATTCTTGGAGAGGCATATATCCAGCCGGCCTATTATACACTTCGGTTGTCTACGAAGTAACATCGGTTTGTTATATTTGCAAGAAAAATAAGACACCGCTGATATTACTATATGGTCGACGTTTGTATTAATTATATAAGTATGGTCGACGTTTGTATTAATAATATAAGTATGGTCAAACTTTGTATTAATGTAATTAGTATTGTCAACTTTTGTATTAATGATATATATCGATGAACACTTGAGTGCCCAAGTGCCCGCCACGGTTGATGTCGATTCACGAGCTGACGCCTGATTAAAACAATTTTATTGCTTAACGTTACTTCACAACGAAACAATCAGCGCCATGAACATACACATCGCGCTTTTATTACTGGGTATGTGGAATATTTAATTGGCATTGAACACGCAGTTGCGGGTCGCGTGTTGTTTGTTGTTTGTGTTGTTGGCGTTGTTGAGTTGGGTGTGGTGTTGTTTGTGCGCAGGGTGCGCTACGATGTGCGGCGCTCGGGAGCCTTTCAAGCCGAGACACGGCTCGGTACCGTTCCTTGTAAGTACATATTAAGTTTGAGAAGAATATACATTTCTCGGCAATAAAGTAGGGTGAAATTGCTTGTGTGTATTCATGGCTGATAAAGATTTTGTTTTAGCGGTGGTTCCAAAGATTGGATACAAATGGAGGATTCTCGATAAAATAACGAGATTTTATGTTTCGTTGTTATTAATTTTTCAATCTGTATACCTTCAGAAATTTTAGCTTTTATTAATACAACAGCTAAAATTTAAAAGTAATCCTGCTGTTACTTCAGTAGTGTACTGATACTTTTAAACACCTTCGATTTTAGAATATGTCGCGTTCGCGTTGACGCGCTACTAGCGCAGTGGGTAGAAATCCCGTCTTGTGCGCTGAAAGGTAGTGGGTTCGATCCCCACCAAGAACTAATATTTGTATGATGGTATTTAAATTTGTTCTGTGTCTGGGTGTTAAATAAATATATTTAAATAGTATATTTGTAATTCCCCCATTTGGCGACCGTAACACTGCATGAGATGTTCTTGAAATTTATTTATTATTATTTACATTACCAGTAGGACAGAGAAAACTCCTTGAATTCCAGTTTTTATTAAAAGATTATAAGTTTTTATTAATAGAAAATAAAAGAAAAATGTTAGGCAAAATTGTTGTGCATTATTAAACGAACGAAATACGTGCCTAGGAAATATTTAATATGAAAAGGGATGCGATATCAATCAGATGTCAAAACAATAAAATGCCTACGACCAGATGATATCTAAGATGGCGTTCATTCCATTTCAATGCTCTATTAAGATCCGGTCTCACAACTTCTCATACATTAACTTGACTCCGCGATAAGTCGCTTAAAGCACTTGTGTTGCGGATAGCAGACAATGGAGGAAGCACAGATATAATACTTAAATATATATATTTAAAAGCCAAACACAAAATTATCTAGTGTTTGTGCTGTGTGAGGATCGAACACACGACCCTTGACGCGCAAGATTGATATACTAACGTTACGACATCACCGTCGCCATATTTATTAATATCATCTGACAGATGCGCTAAGAAATATTTTACGCAAGAAAGCGGTAGAAACCTGATACCTGGGTATTCGCAGGCGTACTTCCCGTCGCGGTACCGAGGACTATGCGTGGGCACTCTGGTGTCGCGGGCCGCGATGCTTACTGCGGCGGTGTGCGTGACCAACCCCGATATGCACCTGGTAGACCGGCGACCCATCACCGTTGTGACCAGTGCCACCTACCGGCACCCGCGGCGCGGCGTGCGCATGCAAGTCACAAAGATCGTCGTACCTAACCGTAAGAATGAAAATAAAATCTCATATCAAACATTGAAAGTCCTCTCAGTTAGACATCGACCTCACCAATAAAGCTGGGTTGTGCCCATAATTTCCGCGCTAGCCAAGCTTGTTGGCAATTGCGGAGCGCAGCTTTCGCAAAATGGATGCTGCTGCCCATCCAAAATGCAAAAAAATGCATACATTTCATGCAAAGCTTTGAAAACTTAAAACTAATGGATTTGACAATCGAGTTTTTTCTATATTACTTGACAATGCCATTACGGTTAGGAGATTAATAAGAAAAGACATTATTGAAAGAAAAAGGCCTTATGTAAACTTATTTTAATTATAAATATTTATTTGTAACGATATTGCAATTAATAAATTAAACTGAACCGGCTGCGCTGATCTCACCTGTTCCGGACCAGGTATGGAGTATTGGCCCTAGCCGGCGAACATTACAAACTAGAAGATCTCCTGCAAAGATGAGGTAGTAGAGGTCAAAGAAAACTCCAGAGAAATATATATATACATACATACATACATAATTATATGCATAAAAAAATAATAATAATCACATCTCGTACATTGGCCTGACCCTGTAGTATATACATTATATACACATGTAGTATATACAGTAAATATATACATTTAACACTCAGACACAGAACAAATAAAAATATCATCATATAAATATTTGCTCTGGGTGAGAATGGAACCCACCACCCTTGGCTCATAAGATAGGATCACTACCATCTGCGATATCGGGCCCGTCACGTATACATCCACATACACATGTACATGCACATATTTACAAACAAGTATATATATAGCAAATACTTTTTAAAAGTTTATATTCCTGAACATGTCACCCTCCACAATCACACTTCAGCAGTGACAGCGCAATTTTACATTATCGCGTTTTTCTTTCGAGTTCTCCGTATTGAGATTTGGTGAAATAGTTTGCATAGTATCTGGATATAGCCGATGCTTGAGCGGAAGCAGCGCAGCGCCAGCGATCGGCGAACGAAACATTTTCAACGCTACTTTCTTATTTGATTTCACGGGAAATCGACAACCGTCCGATGTAGAACGGTTTGATGAAAAATTGATTTCATCTACAATTTCCAAGGAAAACGTAAAACTGATGAAGATATACTTTTTAATTCAGAAGTACTAGGTATGAAGGAGCGTGAATGAATAGACTAATGCAAGTAATGGTAGCTAGAGGGGTATGCCAAAACCATAGCCAAGTGGATCCATAGGCTATCGCTACCTCGATATATATAAGCCACCGGCTACTTCTAGCCGGCGGCTTATATATGGATTCAAGGCTAAGTAAGCAAAGAATAGTACCACCCCTGTACCAGGTGTAGTAAGAGGTGATTAAGGTACCGAACCCGACAGATGGTGGTATATCCATTCGAAACACTGTAGCTGAACTGCACAGAGCTGGGATGGACAGCATCCCTGATGCTCTGCGATTGCCAATACGCTTGCCCAGCGCGGCAATAATTGGCAAAATTTCACCTTTCCGCCTGCCTCAGGTCCTCCACGGGTACCGTTTAGGCATTACTTCAAGGGGTTGTCGCCCTTCCTTATAGTAGGTAAGGTCACTTATTTTTTTCTTCTAGTTTCTATCTTCGCTCTCTTCCTTTCTATAGAGGACTTAAGTATGTATATATATTATAAAAAACAATGTCTCGCAATGTCACTCGCATACATCACGCGTAATAGCAGTGATGTTATCTGCTTGTGTTTATATTGCATCATGGTCAACTGCTGGCTGTTCACAGCAGACATAGACTTCTCAAGACATTACCAGAAACAGTTGTTTCGTGAGAGTCAAATCATAACTTTATTTTATGTTCGCAATTGGTCAATATTCTGATATTTGATGATCTCAAACAACTTTTTTTAATATATTTACTTTTATAACTTTTGATACAAATGTATTTCTATTTAAGTCTTGTTATTCTCCTGAGTTTGATAAAATGTTAAGATTCAACTGCAGTTGCAACTAAAAGGGTGTCCGTTAATAGCTTGTGGTAGTGAAAGGTAAACAGCAAAATTCAGTGACTACAATGACAACTGGTTGACAATGTAGCGAGCCTAGTCAGTGGACATCCGAGGAGCGGCAGTTCATTTCCGTAAACGGAACCAGCGCCGACCAGCGCGTGCTGCCGGAAAGTCGCAACGCAAACACAAGCAAACTCCATATTACGCTGTAGATTGTTGCAAGGAACAATAAATAAATTCACCCATCTCATACGCTGACCTAGTCCTCGACAAGGTCACCATAAAAAAAAGGGAATTTAGCTTGACGTGCTGGGCATGCGTGTTGGTAATCGCAGATCGCAACTTTCGCGACGGGGACGCAGCTATCCAACCCCGCCCTGTGCATTAAGCTACACTGTATCAAATGGAGTCACCATTTGTAGGTTCTGGAACCTTAGTCGCCTCTTATTACAGAGGGAGGTAATATTCTCCTCTGCCGGTACCTCAAGAAATATATATGTATATTTAAACTTTTGGTCGATATCCTTATGTGCTCAAAAACACGGCGTACAGATGCGTCGCTTTGCGGAAAGCGTTAAAAAGCTTTTGGCGAATTTTTACATACATCTCCACTTATTACGATCTTGGCATACCTCTCTCGCTTCCTTTACTCTCATTAGTCCTTTCATACACGCTCGTTTATTTTTGGCAATTCTGACCTGTCCCTGCTTTAATACATATTCTACGCCAAACTACAAACTCCAACTCTGCCATTTATGCGCAATTTTTTATGGCTCTTAATGAGTGATCCTCATTACAGGTAGGCCTCTTACCAAGGTTGTCTGCGTCGGTACCTCACTCTCACCTATTTCTACCGCCAAATGGCAGTACTCAAATCGCCGTATGCCGGTTTGAAGGGTGAGGGAGACAGTGAAATTACTGGGTAAATGTGACACGGTATCTTTAGTTCACAAGGTTGGCGACACGCTTCTGATATTTTTGCGATAAAAATCGTCATAAAACATGAACGTGTCCCAGGCTTATCTATATAGGTAATCGTTTAAATTCCATTTTTCCAATGCTATCATAATCCCGGTTTGTTGGAATAATAGACAGCGTTGCTTAAAGTCCAATGGTTTTAAATTCCTCTAAATTGTTCAGGATCACGTACGCGATAAATGGAATCACGCTTTGTTCTCACGATTGTATTGCGCTTTATACATTGGTAGTTGTGAGTTACTGGTAGAGTAGAATAGTACCTCCCCCTGAACCAGGTGCCGTAAAAGGCGACTAAGGTACCAGTACCGACAGATGGCGGTATATCCATCCGAGACAGTGTAGCTGAAATGCACAGGGTAGGGATGGGCAGCAGCATGCTCGTCATAAAAGCAGCTTTACACGAGGTAGACCTTAGTCGCCTCTTACGATACTTGGTACAGAGAGAAGTATTATTCTATTCTGCCGGTACCTTCATGCAAACTCTCTCTTCACATTATGATGTATAGATTTAAGTGTCCTCCGCTGTCAGATATCGGTGACCTGCTTTAAGCTACCAATCTTTAAATATACCTCAAAGAGAATCGAGTAGATTTACTAATTTAAATATACCGGAATGAAATTGAGGAAACGAGCAAATCGCAATGGCGCCTCGCCGCCATTGATGTGGACTTTTCCAAGTTTTCCTATCGACTTCGCTCCATTCCGTAAATTAATTCTAATAAATTGAGTGAAAACACTGCTTGATGCAATTTCTGAAGACGACGTCGTAACATATTTACAGGGGCAAGTAATTTTCATCAAATAGATGCAATACCAGATACATTTTGTGTTTACACAATGAACCTATACTTAGGTATACGTACCAACAAAAAATTACTGTCAATAATATGATCAACATTATATCGGCTATTAGCCGATCGGCTATTAGTCCACTGGACATAGCCCCCCCCCCCCCATAAAAGGGAGAGCTTGCCCATAATTGCCGCGTTGACCAGCTTGCGGGCAATCGCAGAGCGTAGCATCGCCACGAGAATGCTGCTGCCTTTCCCCGATCTGTTCCGTTACGTTAATTGCCTCTGACGACACCGGATATAGAGGAAGAATTTAATTTTATATATTCCCTGCTGAGGACTACTGGCTTTAACAGCTTATTTACATTGTTATATTATTTAATTCCCGCGGGATATCGGCAGAGGATTGAGTCTCCAAATACTACAGACATATAGCGAATGTACATTCATCCATAACAGCAAATCTCAAACGCAACAGAAGCGGGGCAGCAGCATCCCTGCGCGGCAGTTATGGTCAAAATTCCATCTCAGGAAGACCTAGGATCAGAAGTGGGGGTTCTAGGGATGATTTGAGATTCTTCAGAAGCTATAAGATCTCCTCGTCATGTCCGGCTTATGACGACTACTGATGAACTTCGCTAAGTTTTGTCAAGGGAATCCCAATGGAGCCAGTTATATTGAGACTGTACCTAGCTAATAAACTCCTTTTAAAAACAACTTTAATATATTACACACATCTAGCTATGTGGTACCAGCAGAGAATAATAGTACCTCCCTAAGTATAACGAGTCCTAAGGGGTGTCTGGGGTACTAAAAATAACAGGTGGCAACATATTCACTTGAAGTAGTGTAATTAAAATGCAACAGGGCGGGGATAGGCAGCGTCATTCCCGTCGTGAAACTACATCCTGAGATTACCATCACTCTTGGCCAGCGCGGCACCTATGGACATATAGCCCTCTTCTTGGGGAGGCCTACGTCATACGAGTATAGGCTCAACTAAACCATCTTCCATCCTATTAATTGCAAACATTCTCGCAGTGGTAAACGTGTCTGAGAACTGGGCGTATCTAATGCAAAAGTCTCCCGCGCTGCTGCTCCTGCGCGCCAAGGTGCCCGATATATTGGCGGAGATCCCGATGCGCGCTATCTCCGTGGATTGGGAGGCGGTTGAACCACTCCCGCTGCAAGAAGAATGCTTCACTGCTGGCTGGCACTTCTTCTACAAAGGGGTAACTGGTTCACTTCATTATAGCCATCCTTTCTGAAGCAAACCTTTCGACTAGACCTTTTACAAAAGGTGTCTGCTTTAGTACCTCACTTTTACCTATTTCTATTGCCAAACAGCTGCGTTCCCATTTGAAGGGTTAGAGAGGCATTTATTTTTCTAGGTAAATGTAATATTGTATTATTAGTTCATATATATTATCATTTCATCCAATTTATTTTGTGAGTTAACACATGACCGTAAGTACAGACAGACTTTTACAATTATATTATTAGGGCGCATTTATGAAACTAAAACAAAATTTGTATGATTTTGCTACATAGCTCCATCTTTCATAGCTCCATGGCAAACCTAATCTATGTATTAGCGATTAGGTGTGAGTTTGAGAGATCGATTAAAGAATATTGTAATATGAGATCGATACGGTGTAAAAGGTGTGACACTAATAGGGAAAGGTATGTTGAGAAGTTTTGGACATGTAGTAGAAACACAAATTTATAAAATGGAAGAGAATTGAAGAGTCGGTATAGGACAAACTATACGAACGTATTTCAACCTGGTAGAAGAGGCATAAAGAATGGCCAGCTAGAAATACAAGCGGGTATGAAAGGACTAATGCGAGTAAGGGAACGAGATAGGTATGCCAAGATCGTAACAAGTGCAGATCCACAGTCTCCACCCCGATCATATTCTCAAGTGTATAGAAAAACACACGTATGGCGTCTGTCCAAAAAATATCTCGGGGGCTGACGCCTCGAGCGTCAGGAAACATTCAAGCAAAATATAACGTGACATAAACAATATCAAAATAAACTTCACCTGTTTGACGAGATGCCATTAAAAGTAAGTTATGATTCTTTATTCTCCTCATGTAAATGAACCCAAGGTTTATACTTTTGAACGTAGTTATTTAAATCACAAGTTTTCCCGTCGAATATTCAATCTGTAGTGAACTCAAGGAAGCGAGCACTGAGCGCTTGCTACAATTACATTCATGAATGCAAAAGGAATCGCTCATTGTGGAGTGCATACAATTCACCGCTCCGTGGGGACTTTCCTGGCACTGCACCCGAATCCTTTCCGCTCTTCTGTATGCCAGATGCAAGAAAACATTTTCCGAACAACCTGTACAATACATTTCCTAACAAAGTGAACCAAAATCAGCGTTTATGAAATGTGATGTACCTTAGACAGACACCTGGCTGAAGAACTGCTTTGGATGGATATACCGCCATCTGCCGGTTTTGGTACCTTAGTCGCCTTAAGAGGCGACTACAGAAGAGGTACTATTCAACTCTTCTGGAAAATCATGGCTATGGATTGTAGAGTAAAATACTATTAAGGAACACGGAAAGCCACTATTGTTCCGTTTTTTTTCGCGGCTGCACTAGACAGAATGCTCCGTGAAACAATATCAAAATTACGTTGCAAATATTCTCGGTTCCGACGTCTTCTGGAGAGCCCTGTTTAAACAATGCGAGGGGAAACAGTGTAGTCGTTGTATAATCTGGTCTAAGAAAATTTCCGGATGCAATCTCGGGATACAAGCGAAAGCATTTATCTATTTACGTTCAACTTCGCGGAACAACTCTCGCTGTCTGACGCCTGTTTTATATTCAAATGACATTTCACTAAAGTTGTTCGTGTTTCAGATGAATTTCGGAAAGTTTGCTGTCTTGAGATTAATAGGGATATTCTCGTTTGTTCTTTTAGTACTTTGACGAATGTTTCATTGCGAGTCGTGGCGCATCAAGACGTTGCTAACAAAGGTTGGAAATGACGTATGGCTTGTCGCTCCAAGGTTGGGTTGGGTCTACATTTGCGATCGCACACGCGCTGTATCAATAGGATTCTATTCACACCATGAACGCAAACGCTGACTGTTATTGTATGTATAAATGTGACAATGTCTCATGGTAGTTCTGAAGTACGTGATGTGCAATTATTGGCCGCTTCAGTTAATCAGCAGCATTATCACAGCCATTAGAAGTCCGCAGCTGGACATAGGCCTCCTCATCATAGGGGCCATAAATGCCGCGGTGGGCAAGCAATCGCAGAGCGGAGCGATCGCGACGGGGATGCTGCTGCCCAACACTGCTTACCCACCGAGGCAACTATAGGCAAAGTTCCCTCTTTCTTGGTCAGGCCTATGTACTTTCAATGGCTATAATGTTGGTGTTGGTGATGAATTTTGACTTTCTATTAATGAAATGAATTTCTAAATCCGTCATAGTCTTTGAGTTTATTTGTCAAAAATACAAATTCTGTTTATATATCTCCCTTTTTTAGGTTCCTTATATTTTAGGTAAATATAATATGGCTTACATTATCAATCCATTATCTTTAATATTTATAGAATTAGCGTAAATAGATTATTAAGATGCGAATATATATCGAGGGAGACGATACACCGCTGCGCCGGAATCGGATCAGTCAGCGTCGATGAGAAATATCCTAGGAGATATTAACGGCAAAATTGAAATGGGATTACGCCGTCGCGCGAACAACCGACGGGGAACTCGATTAAAATAAATGAGGAGGTGCGTTTTCACATAGCGGTAAGTATTTTTCTTCAAAGCCAACGCAACGGGCGCGGTTGTGCAGATCCTGGCAGTGAAACAGAGCCCTTGGTTGAGAGACGTACCCTCCCAGTTAATCTATGTCAATGTCTAAGAACCTAAGGTTTTGTTTATTTGAACGCGCTAATCTCAAGAACCACTGGTTCGATTTGAAAAAATATTTCAGTGTCAGATAGTCCATTTATCAAGAAAGGCTATAGATATTAATGTATTTAAACTTCGGGATCCATTTTAAAATAAATAAATAGATCCTACAAGTCAATATACTCCCCCAAAGTCACTATTCTTCACGGACGGATTTGCGGGCACTGCTGGCCTTTTATAACTTGGCGGATCCGATGGCGCAGAAGGTAGTGAGTATCTTGTGCGCCAAGGGTCGTGGGTCAATTCTCACCTATGGCAAATATTTATATGATATGTCTAAGGTACTGAAACCGGAAGATGACGGTATATCCATCCCAAACAGCACAACTAAAATACAACAGGGCAGCTGAATCCTCGTCGCGAAGTTTCGCTTTGCGATTGCCATCACGGCTGCTCAGGGCGGCAATTATGGGAAAAAATCTATCTTGGGGAGGCCCATGATCATCAGTGGACTTTCTATAGCTGATATGATGATGATGATATTAGCGGATTACTACTGCAAACATAGTATATAAGTGCAATGTAGTATTACAGTGTGCATTTTACACCTAATCACAGAACAAGCATAAATATAATCATATAAATATTTGTCCTGGGCAGGGATCGAACCCTCGACGCTTGGCACATAAGGTAGGATGATCATCATCTGCGTCATCGGGCCCGTAAATAAATAAATACAAAAGTGAAGATGCTCCTCACACTAATTAAATTTCTGACCGTCGATATGTCAGTGTTGACTTTTTCATTATATCTACAAGTACACTTAGGTCATAAAGAGGGAACGTTGTAATTTTGAGAGAGATTCTTAGCACGAATAAAATTAAAAAACTATCGCACAGATTTTTTCACCATTAGAATGGTACACAGGTTATATTTTTTAAATTGTTGGCGGGATGATAATCTGACTTAAAAAGAAAAAACCACAGGATTGCGCTGTACGCAGATTTCCTACAACTGGCCCCTAATCACCTGATAAGCAGCACTGGACGTCTTGCAGCTGATATGAAGGATGTGGGGTCTTCTGATCCTCATCTTTATATCAGTCCACTGTTGGACCGGAAAAAAGGAAATTTTGCCCGTAATTGCCGCGCTAGCAAGCAAACGCACACAACGGAAATGCTGCTGCCTATTCTTAGACTGTTGCATTTGAGCAACCCTGTCTTGGATAGATATACCGTCACCTGTCGGTTCCAATACCTCAGTCACTTTTATGACACCTGGTGCAGGCGGTACTATCCTGCCCTGCCATTTTTTTAATGTGTTTATTATAATTTGGATTAATTCGTTACATGTATCACATCATAAATATCTATACATTATGAAACAAGATTTAGTCAATGTTTGTTTAGATGTTCGCCTTTATACCTTTTAAAATTCACTTTTCTGACATCTGAATACATTATTTCAAAATAAAACAATGGTCTGCATTTCTGTAAATTGAAATTCAGGAGAATTCGCGATAATTGGCCATCGCATCTTCTCTCGCAACGGTGGAGACGCCATTCATGTGTGGGGGTTTCTGTCTGGACATGCAAGTTACGGTGCGCAAACAAAAGGGGATGGTCCGGGAATTCGTCCGCGAGTTTGCGATATCCCGAGCTTGTGAGCCGCTCGTTAAAACATCACAGTCTCAACTCAAAGTTTGTATTGGTAACAAGCCAATAGCTTGTTGTGGCTTGTTTCCCATTTGACATAAAGTTTGATAATAATATGTTCAACATAGTACAACATTTTGAAACAAAAAATCTTTATTTTATACAATAACTAGCAGCACCCGGCAGTTTCAGCCGCATTAAGTTGTAGAACAAACCTAGAATCATTATTATTACACCAGCTAATGAAAGTCTACTGCTGGACATAGGCTTCTCCAAGAAAGGAGGTTATTTGCCCATAATTGCCGCGCGGGGCAAGCGTGCTATATCTGTATATATATAATGAGAAGCTAGCTGAATGACTGACAAACATATCAACGCAGGGCCTAAATTATAAGGCTAGGAAAATTGAGTATTACATAGGCCATTATCGAGAAAGGCTATATAGCTGTATGGCATCATGTTAGGACCAATAATAGCGGAGCATATATGAGCTGCACTGTTTTGGATGGATATACCGCTATATGTCGATTCTGTTACCTCAGTCGCGTCTAATAATACCTAGCACAGAGAGAGGTACTATTCTAGAGAAGAATAGTACCACAGAAAGTGGAATATAATTTATATTAACTAGCTTTCCGGGACTTTACTTAAAATCTCGTTCCTGAGGTATTCTTGTTATTCCAGAATGAACCGATTCCTTACAAAAAAGAACATTAATCCCACGAGAACATGTGTTTTATATAAAATGTAGCCTTTGTTATGACTATCTCTGACCCGATTTCTTTCTATACCTTATTTTTTTTGTTCAGCCGATAAATCGTGCAAGATACAAGAATCCATAGAAACTTTTGCTTTTTTAATTAAGCCATAAATGTCGTTAAAGGCGGCTTATTAACGGGAACAGATGGCAGTAATCATATGAATCAACGTAGCTCAAATTCAATCGGGCGGGGGTGGGCCGTAGTAGGTAGTTGCATTATCCTCAATCCCGCCCATGTTGACCATTCCATAATGGTTGGAGCTAACGCGCTGATTTCATCAGTGGACGGCATACGGTGGATGAAATACAACACACATTCAACAGTATATTTCAACACATTATTCTGCATATTTCAGTTAGATATGATTAATGATCCTAACAAGACTATATGTACATAATATATAGGTATAATAAATAGGTCTATATATATAAAATATATAGGCTTATTGGGATTAATTTGTAATCTATATATGAAGGGAGAAATTGACTATATGGGTTAGAAACTTGATATTTTGCACAGGTACATTTGTTTACCTCTTTCACGGGTAGGTGAATTTAGGAAGTATTATGGAAAATTCAGCCCCTAAAGGTGAAAATGAAACTTAACTGTTTTTTTTCTTATTCGAATTGAATGTTTTTCATTGAAAGTTATGAAAAATGTGTAATATATTTTTTATACTATCATCCCTTAAGAGGGTAAAAGGAGGGTGCAAAGTTAGTATGTCGGTTCTACAATTTAACCTGCTCGTAAGTGAATAATGTGAGATACGTTACGATCAGCAAACACATCTTTCTAGTTCCAAACGAAGGATTTTCCTTATTACAAGGAGCCAAGAAACAACGGATGCCAGACAAACGTTGGATGGGGTTGTGCGCATTCCCGCACCTAACAATATCATGAAACGTCAAGTAATTACTTCGAAGAATAACCAACACGCAGAATATTTTAAACAAATTTTATCATTCGTTTTATTATGTTGGTTCTGCATCTGCGTGTTAAATATTTATTATTGAAGTATTATAATTGTGATTCCTCTATTGTCTTGTCTCTATTGTCGTTTGTAGCACAAATTCTATATATGATTTCGACTCAGACTTCGGAGTCATATCAATGTAAGAGATGTGTGAATTTATTTCGTTTCGCAGTAAATGTTTACCAGTCATCCCCTCCCAGCAGGGTTTAAGCTATGCTGTTTCGGATGAATATACCGCCATCTGTCAGTTCCGGTACATTAATCGCCTCTTACGACACCTGGTGCATATGGAAATAATATTCTACTCTGCCAATAATAACTCTCGAATGAGAATCGAATGGACCATTTTACGTCTCTACTGATTTTTGTGAGTCTGTGTATTTAATATATATTTATATATATATATATATATATATATATATATATATATATATAT
>JACJUM010003259.1:377587-401786 GCA_020976665.1 Heortia vitessoides | reverse complement strand
TGTGTTCGGAAAGTTTGCCGCCGCATATTGTTGTGTTTCCAACATCACGCTCCGAAATCAGATCGCCGCGACGAGATTCCATCCGTCATTCGGGATTATATTGCTTCCGGATTCGGTATGTACCTACTCTGCTCCTTGCTTCTGTTATAGAGTGAATAGAATATATATAGTAGATACATGCAGGTAGATGTATCATTATAGTCCACGGCTGGATACAGGCATCCCAAAGAAAAGGAATTTTTTTCCGTATGCGAGGATGCTGCTGCCCATCCCCGCCCTACATTTGAGCTACATTGTTTCGAATGGATATACCGCCCTCTGTCGGTTCGGGTACTATAGTCACCTCTTACGACACATGGTTCAGTAGGAGTACCTCACGGTATCACGTATTGCTGTATTTCGGTTTAAAGGGATAGGCATAGGAAAATAAAGAGGGGATGGTCGTGCCAAAGATTTTTCTACCTTCATTGAGTGACTGTATTATCGCATTGTCCAAAGCTTGTCACAGGCCAGGCCCCCTCTTAAAATGAACTTGAAGATACGCCAAAAGGTGGCGGGCAGAATAAAACCCAGGGTAAATGTGACCTAGTATATTCTGAACAAGGTTGACGCGCTAGTTATATCTTAAAGAAGAAACGAGCGTCTATAGTCTGTAAGGCCGCGAATATCACGTCTTCACGAACTATATACTTGTTTGTTTGATCTGTGACAAAGAAGTACATATAGGTCAAAGCTGCATCCGCTGTAATTAAACTAACCACTGAACATAAGGCCGCATTTGAAAGGTCGGTGACCCTGCAGTGGGTCAATATTCACTCTTATAAAGTAGACCTTATGTACGACATGGACCTCATTCAAAAGGTCTTCAGCATTTATACCTCACTCTCACCTATTTCTACCTCCAAATAACGATGTTCGCATTGCTGTGTTCTGGTCTGAAGGGTGAGAGTGGCAGTGAATTTACTGGGCAATGCAGCAATATATCAAGTCACAGGTTGGCAATGCGTTACTGATATCATTGTGATATAACGAGCGTGAATAGGCTGCAGAGACGCTTACTATTACGTGGACGGTGTGCTTGTTTGTTGAACTAGTCTGTTAAAAAAAAAATCTAGGTGTTGATGAATGAACAGCGTCCGAGGGAGCCATTTCTTAGGATAATCGGGTGGTTACTTACTATTGTAAATACGGCTCCACATCGTGTGAATGATAATTCTATTAATTAATGAATGCAGATCGAACAGAAGACTACAGTATTCATTATTTAATTTGTGTTCATTTTTTCAAGATATAAGTAGTATTTTCATTTATATTATTTATTGGTATCTAATTTTGGACATATATACATACATAGTATTAGTATTTAATTAACTTTATTTTTATTAAATAATAAAACACACCGAGCTGCCCATTTTCATTCTCGACATTTTCTCCGTTTATGTCCATCCAAAGGTTGCCTGGAAGAGATCGCTCTCATCGACAAGATTAACTAGCATGTGCTTAATTTTAAAATTCTATACATTAACCTTGAGGTACCTACGCGCAGAGTAGAATAGTACCTCCCTCTGTAGCAGGTGTCGTGAGAGGTGATTGAGGTACCAGAGCCGACAGATGGCGGTATATCCATCCGAAACAGTGCAGCTCAAATGCACAGGGATGAACAGCAGCAAACCCGTCGCGAGACCTGCGCTCTGCGATTGCGAACACGATTGCCCAGCGCGGTAATTATGGGCAAAATTCCCCGTTTCTTGAGGAGACCTATAGCTATACATATAATTTACGAATAATCCATGAAATAAACTAGATGAATTATTTTAACAGCGTTTAACGTCGACCATATTTGTTTTTCCTGTAAACTCAAATTTATAGTGCATTTAATAGAACCTCAACACCAGACTCGGTTATAGCCCTTCAATAAATAATTAATGGAAAAGCTCGCCGGCTCGGTGGCCGCGGTCGCGGCGCCGTTTTGCCGTTGAGACGGCTATTACCGTGCAACCGAACCGTTGATCCGAGAGCGCTCGCTTGCCCCGTGTAATATACCTGTAATTACTTAACTCTATACCTACACCAACAGATTGATTGTTGAAGCGAGGAGTTTGTTAATTTATAGGTAATATTTATATGGTATATCCCGATGGCGCAGATGGTAGTGATCCTACCTTGTGCGCCAAAGGTCACGGGTTCGATTTCCAGAGCAAATATTCATGTGATGATATTTGTGTTTGTTCTGTGTCTGGGTGTTGAATATATGTATTTAAGTATTATATTTGTGAAATGTAAAATCATATATGTATCATATATCCATTTTATATATGTATGTGTGGTGCCGGCATCGTAGAATAGTACCGGCCCCTGTAACAGGTGCTTTAAGAGGCAAATAAGGTTCCAGAACCGACAGATGGCGGTATATTCGTCTGAAACAGCAAAAATCTTTTTATCTTAGAAAGGCTTATGTGCCAACAGTGGACTATATATGACTGATAAGATGATAATTACAATACATATATAAAAAATAACACCTAGACACAGAACAAGCACACATGCTCGTCCTGTTTGTTGATCGAGCTCAAGACCTCGTTAGGTGCAGTATATAATTCGATGCTTGTATTTAGTAATAGTATAATTTCCAGGTCGACCTGTCAGCCTTTCTGATGGGGACCATGCGTGCAATTACAGCGTAGATCGGTTTAAATGGATAGATGAATGGATATTCAGATAGAAGCAAACATCTAACAGTGGACGATCTACAAATGACATGATGTAGTAACGAAAGTATAGGATAGCTTGGTATCCCTACTAATATTAATAACTGCGAAAGTATCTCTGTCTGTCTGTCTGTTACGCTCTTCCCTCTAAACCGATTTTGATAAAATTTGGCACAGATAATCTTAAGACCCTGATAAAGGACATAGGCTATTTTATTTTTTATTTGCAATAAGGTATTAAGGTTGTAAAGGGTAGGAAGGGAGGATGAAAAGTTGTATAAAAGTAGCGCTATTTTTAGAGTTAAAAACTTGAAACTTATATTGCTAACTATTGATTCGATATAAATAAACATGACATTCAAAGTTTAGGTATGGTATCCAAAAAACTAATCCACGCAAACGAAATCTCGGGCACAGCTAGTATGTCCATAGTTTTAAAAGAAGACTCGGTACTATCAAGTATGTTGGATATAAACAAACATGGCGCTTACATAACATCTTACATTCACACGCTCACTACTCGTTAGAACGGCTTCAGGTAAGTTACAGTTACGTTTCTCGAGAAACGAATAGTGTAAAAGTTGAATAAACCACTAAAAACTAGCTTTGTGAAGCTACTTAAATTTCAAATTTTTAAATAAATTAAAATTGACTGACTTGACTTCTTCCGTATCTTCACTTGAATTTATGATTGACAATAATTTAGCTGGGGTACTAATAGACTAGAATAGTCGCTACCTCTGAAAGATGTGGCGACAAAAGTACCGAAACCGGCAGATGGCGGTACATCCGTCCGAAAAATCACAACTTAGATAGTACAGGGTGGGGATGGGCAGCAGGTTCCTCGTCGTGAAGTTGTACCCTGCAATTGCCGCCACGGCAATTATGGGCAAAAATCTCCGTATATTAAGGAGGCCTGTGTCGAACAGTGGATAATGTCTAATACAATCGTCTCATTCCCATTATATTATATCCGTGATCCAGATTCTATCCGTTAAGTAAGAGTAAATAAAAATATAAAAAAAACAAAATGTCAAACATTAAAATACATTTTTTTTTAATATTATGAAGTCAGCGTTCGGTCCACTAGATGGTAAACGTCACCGCATGCTCGTGTCATCACAAGGATATCACTAGCGTGTCGCCATCTTTGTGAACTGAAGATACTGTTACATTTACCCAGGAATTTCAGGGACACAGCAATGCGGATACTGCGGCTATTTGGCAGTAGAGATAGGTGAGAGAGCAGACGACCTTAGTAAAAGTTCTCTATCAGACTTTACAGCAGATACGAGTACATTACGCAAGCAACTAAAAGAGAGCCTGCAAGAAAAAAACTTATTCTCTTTCTATGTCTGCTTGTGACGATTGATTGTTGATCCTTCGAATTTCTAGATTCTAAGTCTAAAAACATCTTCAGAAATACAGTTGGATTGCTGACTTAGACGAACACTATTTATTTAATATATTCTATGTATATATACTTACAGATTACTGTCATACATACTAATATTATTAATTTAATATAATATAAACTAGACGGTAAGAATATTTTGACACGACATGATTTATTTATTTATCTTTTAAAGACATAAATAATGAAAAAATGTCATCATAATCATCATACCAGCCATTGAAAATCCTCTACTGGACATAGGCCTCCCCAAGAAAGAAAGAATTGTGCCCATAATTGCCTCGCTGGGCCAGCGTATTGACAATCACAGAGCGCATTTGAGCTGGCCTGTTTCGGATGGATATACCGCCATCTGTCGGTTCTGTTCCCTTAGTCCCTTCTTACGACACCTGGTAGGAGGTACTATTCTACTCTGCCGGTACTTTACGGCAAGACATAATTAATTATTTATAAATGTTCAACGACTAGTACCATTACATTTAAACGTTATATGTATATTTATTATCATTATCATCATTTGTTCATCATTTTGGAAAAAATGCATTACTTGTGGTAAGACAAAGTAATACTTTTATTTCATATTAAACATAATTTTTACTACAGAAAATTAGATTGTGTAAGGTGTCTGGAGGAACTCTAATTTTTCTATTACGCTCTTAATACTAACATATCAGCGACATTTCTTCAATGCTGTAAGTAATTCGACATATTGAGACCTTATTAGTCCCGGTAACACAACGGTCCCCCGGCATGGGAAGCACGCAGGGTCGAGACGAACCGAAACGAACGAAACCTGAGACGAGTTCATTGTTTTCTAGTTAATGACATCTTACATCTTAATTATCATATCGAACCCCTAGATAAAGATTGCAGCAACTCAAGGCTGCAATTATTTGTAGGCCTTTTCGAATCGACGTTGTAGATGGTGTTAGAGTCCATGATTTTAATACTGAAAAGGAAAGAAAACTTTTATTTAAATAAGTTGATACAGAGCACATGTTTAAAATCTACTTGTGGGATTTCGATATTTAATTATAGTTTTCAAATAATTTGCGATGTTTTTAGAATTGTGCGATAAAGTGCGATATATCAGCAAAAAAAAAGAATTGGACCAACAACCTTTAAGCGTGTATGTTACATACATACATCACGCTTGTGATTACTATATTACGATACTCGTATTAGTCTTTCACAAACGCTAGTTTATTCTTGGTTCTTGGTACCTGGTTAAGATAAGTTCGCCTAAATCGTCCTATACCAACTCTCCTATTTACTTCCGTTCTATATATTTATGCTGTCATTCTACTTTCATCCATCCTTCCTGCATGTCCAAACCATCTCAACATTCCTTTTTCTTTTGCTGTCGCAACATCATCTTTTACAACACATCGATCTTTTATCACACTATTCTTTAATCTGTCTCAAACTCACGCCACATATACATATACATTCATGTGTTTTTTATGTTTGATTTATATGTTTCACACCAGGAGCTCAAACGAGGTATGTTGTAATAGATTGTCCTAACATGTGTCCTTTTTCAGGACAAGATCTACCCAGTGCACCGGTTTCTTCTGCAGCGCAACGTGCGCGTACAGTTCATGAACATAGTCAAAAAGAACATGTGGTGCGAAGCGTTATCCCTCAAGTTCCAGAAGGCGATCACCAACTTGGGCGTCTACAACTACTTTGACAAGGATAGCTGTATTTGCATCAAAGACGTAAGCCGCAATATCGTCATGTCAGCCATACTGAGAGTCCACTGCTGGAAATCTGCCTCTCCTAAATAGGAGGAGTTTGGTCTATAATTGCCGCGCTGGCAAAGCATGTTGACAATCGCAGAGCGCAGCTTTCGCGACTGGAATATTGCTGCCTATCCCCGCCCGTGCATTGCAGATACGCTGTTTCGGATAGATATTTAAAATTTAGCTTAAGTAAAGCTGTAGGAGGTCGCGGGTCCGCACCTCTGAATTGGCAAGCGTGATTCGTCTTTGTAGGAATAATAATAACTGACCGAATGTCAAATAACACTAGACAGAACGCCAAATTATGCCAATGACCCGACACCGACCATCGTACAAAGACCCCTAGAAGTCTATATCAACTTATACTGTACGAAAAGCAAATTTACTCCAAACCGTCGATAGCACCCAAATTAGGTTGACCCGTGCGTATACGCAGCGTATATCACTCTAGGCCCAAAAACAGCAGAGCATATATGATACTAGATTTGTTCTAGAACTTAACGTTTTACAATATGTAGATAGAATAACATAAGTCAAAAGATATTTTTTTATTTGCTATAAATATAGCCTGAACTTTTATATGAAAAAACTCAGTGCCAATTTGCAAAAGTAAGCAAATGCAACTCAGAATAGTAAGAAGATATTTTCTTACTTGCAACTTTTCAAAGAACCCGCCACTTGAGTTTGTATCTAAAGTTAAATGAGTATCTTGGATACCTTTGAAGTAGATACCTCAGCTGGTAGAAAATGTTACTTGTTCAGTCTACAAAAGTGAGGTCTGGTCAGATTTCAGTATCTCTGTTTGCGAAACTTTCTTATTGCCTGTACTTTGATCCTCCAAGTATTGAACTCTAAAATACTATAAACCAGAAGGGAAATAAATAGACTTTTGGCAAATATTATATAGGAATATCGTAAACAACAATAGTACCTATAATTGGTGCCCTTATTTCATAGCAATATTCCAACTTTGGAATGAAAAGTGAGTCAATAAAATTAAATAGGCAATCAAAACTAAAGAAACGTTGTTATTAACTAAACTTTAATAAAACACAGATTTAATATCATCACATAAACCATTGAAACTCCACTGCAGGACATAGGTGTTTCCAAGAAAAGAAAAAAATTGCCCATGATTGCCGCACTGGGCAATTATGTTGGCAATCGCAGAGAGAATCTTCACGACAGTGTACTTGAGATGCACTATTATGGATATACCGCCATCTGTCGGTTATAGTACCGTAGTCGCCTCTTTAACCACTTGGCACAGAGGGAGATACTATTCTACTCTGCCGGTACCACACGGCAGATATAAAATAATTGTAAATAATACAACATAGTGTAACATAAGGAAGTGTGACAATTACATGTAATGTTTCAATTACCAATAAAATAAATGACGAAATTAAAAATAAATATTATCATTTCAGCCCGACCGCGTGGCGCAACCTTGCCATGTAAGTATTACACATTAACTGCAAGCCCCCACCATTATATCAGCCATTGGACGTCCACTGCTGGACAAACCTCCTGGACAATCCTCGTGTGATGGTTTTTTGCTGAATTATGAGTAACAAAATATTAAAGTATTGTTTCTTATAGTAAGAAGGTTAAAGTTTTTAATTTTATTGTTGTATTCGAAAATTGAACTATTTTACGTGTAGAAAACCGGAAGTGAAAATTTAAAATCGATGGTAAGGTAACTTCGACACTTTTTTTTTTTAATTTTGACTTAAATTAAAGTTAAAAGTGTCTTAATTCTTCACAAAAAAAATAAAACGTGATCCCCAATAGTTTAAGACTTAGTGCACATAGAGTAAAGTAATTCTTACATGCAAAAATATATTTCTTATTATAATGACTAGTTAATTCAAAATTGCAAATTAAAAAACTGTGATATGACGGAGAAACAAACCAGTAACGCCATCTCGTAGCTGTAAAGTATCACAAATGCAACTATAATTATTGTAATATACTAAAAAGAGACAACGATATGATGCTTAACTGTCTCGCTTATGTGTAAAAATCCGTTATTCTTAGTTGAATATTTGACCACTCATCGTTCGCTCAACTGAGAACAAAACCGCGCGCTTTTTCCTAAAATTATTTATTATGGCTCCCTATGGTGATCGTTGTTTTAATCTATTTCTCTTGACTCGTCATAGAAAAGGTTTAATAATTAGAAAAATATCTACAACGTTAAGTGAAAAGTGGACCATTTCGGCTGATGTCTATGTGTGTGAGACGTGCAGGAGACGACTACTATGTGTATCTCCTTCAGATGCAAATATTGTCCTATCACAATCAAGTCAGGTTCATCAAGCTTTCATTCCGGAAGACAAGTTCCAACACATTGCTACGCAGACAGACGGAACAATGGAAAATGACGAAATATTGAATCAACTCAAAGAAAAGCTTAATGATCCCTCCACTTCCACATCCAGCAAGACTATGATACTCACTTTTGCACCGAAGTCCTGGAGTGTCAATAAACTGGCTCAAGAATTCGGAACATTTCGACGCCAAGCAAAAAAACCAAAACAGCTGGTAGAGCAGTTAGGCATATTGACTTCACCGAATCCTCGTGATAGTCGTAAATTGCCTGCGGAAACTGAAAGCTTAGTAAAAAATTATTATCTTCGCGAAAATATCAGTCGAGTAATGCCAGGCAAAAAAGATTTTGTAGCAATAAAATTAGAACATGTATATATACAAAAACCACTTCTGATGTGCAATATAGATGAACTCTATCAAAAGTTCAAAATAGAACCCGAACGTCTAAGTTGGCTTAACAAAGTTTTTTACTATGCGACCAAAGCATTGCATTGTCACTGGAGACTCTCGAACACATATGGTATGTGTATGTATATATCACCAGAATGTTAAATTAATGTTGAGAGGAGGAGACGTGGCCAATCTAACATCTGGAAATACCATGTATCTTTTATCCTACGAGTGCCTAAAAATGATGATGTGAGGTAATCCAACGTCTAAATGCCATTTAATGTTTACAAAGGCAGCTAAAACAGCTAATGAGAGTTGCTCTTCCTGTCCTGGTTCTATCGGAATACGTGATAATTTAACTATGGTATTCGATGAGAATCAAGAGACAAATATTTAGTTTGAAAAATGAGAAGGTACAGATCGCTTCACGATAGTCACCCAGGTGCTTACTTCTGAAGATTTTGTTGATTGTTTGTGTAAGGTTTTGCCTTAATCTAAGTCAAATTTTTGTAAAAAAGTGTTGAAGTTACTTAAACACCGATTTGAAATTTACACTTCCGGTTTTCTACACGTAAAAAAGTTCAAGTTACGTATTCAACAATAAAATTAAAAACTTCAACCTTTAATACTATAAGAAACAATACTTTTAGTTTTTTGTTACAAATTAATTGACACGGAAAAAGCATCCTAAAATTCATAACTTCATTCTTAGTAAATTTTAAAAAGCTTATAATTCAGCAATAAACCATCACACGAAAAAAATATCGTGTGTACACATCCACGTCTAACTGACCAGAGTATTAACGAAATTCACGACCTCACTTTTTTTTGGTTGTCCGCTTGACTTGAAATGTCCCAATTATCAGTTTGATAGCGTTTAAAATGCTATTCAAAATACGTACTAATATGACTGACTGACTTTAATAGAGTTCCAATAATCATCCACCATCAGCAGATTTTCTAGCTGGTAATTTGTTGGTGGCTCGCGCGGTGAACCTGATGTAAACTTATTTTAAAGACCTGCCTGATGCTGTTAAACTATTTGAGAGCTACATAATATGTGCTCCTAGTGCGCTGACATCACAACATAAAAAATCTAGGTAAAATTCGACACGTCTGCTTAGAATCTCGGCTGCACAACGGTAATACAATCCCCCGGCATGGGAAAGATGCAGTCTGAGTCCCGCCTAACACTGAAGACAGTACATTTTTTTATTTCTAGTAAATATTACTTATGTACATATGTATTTATAATTAATATTAGTAAGAGAAAAATTATATAAAATAGGCATTTGAGTCGTGAGGTACCAGCAGAGTAGAATAGTATCTACAATCCATCCGGAAGAGTGTAGCTTAAATGCACAGGACAGGGATGGGCAGCAGCATCCCCGTCGCAAAAGCTGCGCCCTGTAAATGCCAACACGCTTGCCCAATGAATGTGATGAAAAGTGAAAAAGAATATTGCATTAGAATAATAAATACACTTTTTTTCATCTACATGATTTTATAAAATAGCATGTATGTAATATTGTTTTATCATAATTATACCAATACGAATTAAATAGTCGTCGTTAAGACATGACAACGTCTTTCGGGTTAACTAGTGTAGTGAATGTAGGATGCGTCTTATTTTATTAGATTACAAGAAGGTATATATATATATATATATATACTCTCGCAAACATTTTTCATAATAGTCACCGTGCCTCGTCTTCTTAAATTTCTTATGTCTTCTTGTATATAAATTTTAGTAAAATACTGTTAAGGACAATTAGGTTGTACATGAATTGTGCAACATTATGCAATAAGGAAAAGGATAAGAATATATATAGACAGAAGTCATCATCACCACCATATCAGCCATTGGAAGTCCACTGTTGGACGTAGGCCTCCCCAAGAAAAGGCAATGGCAAACGCAACGCAGAGCGCAGCTTTCCCGACGGAGATGTTCTGCCCAGTGCATTTAAACTACACTATTGCGGATAGAAATACCGCCATCTGTCGGTTCTAGTACCTTAGTCGCCTCTTACAACACCTGGTACAGGGGGAGGTACTATTCTTCTTTGCTGGTAGGTATAAAATAACCCATACTTTATTTGAAATATTTAGATTATAAAGAGGGTGACCATGGATGTTATCCTCAGGAGTTATTTATCGATATTTTTAATATACAATTCTTTAGGACATTCATTTGATCTATCTTGTAAGATTTAGCCAGCGTTAGCATTTTAAGGCCACAAAAGGTTTTCTTCGACGCCTTTGAATTGTTTGTATTACTTTAATACAATATGTATGTATTATATATATGAACCTTCATTTTGTATCCCTCTATTTATTGTTGAAGATGCGTTAAGATCCGTCGAATATTTAAAAGATCTAAGTGAGCTGACATCAAAGCGCCTTTGTGCTGTGTGAAGATGTACACATACATTTAATATACAAACATCGATCCCCACCCAGTACAAATACTTATATGATGATAATTGTGTTTGTTTTGTGTCTGGGTGTTAAATATATATATATTTAAATAGTATATTTGTGATTCCTCTATTGTTTGGCGTCCGTAATACAAGTGCTTGAAGCGACTTATCACGGAATCCGGTCTTATGAGATGTTGTGGTGAAAAAGCATCATCACAAACTAAATTGGCTCATTATTTTGTCCCTATACAAAAATAATTCAAGAAATATCGTACTTTTCCATGTGGGTCAAAGTTAGCCGTCAGCCCAAGTTCCTAAAAACGGTAAGAATATATTAGTGATAAAACTGCCTAGGATTAAATTGCTCTAACCTAGCTTTAAGAGAACGGTTTGCTTGCGACGGCGCCGGTCGGGGTTCCATTAACACCAATTATTTTGTATTGATGGAACCTTTAAAGAGCAATGCCAGTTCTTTTTTAAATTCCTTTCTGTTAACATTGCATTGCATTAAACTTAGGGTAGGCCTAATTTATATGTTATATGAATCTAATGATCCCATGGGGTCATCAGGGTCATCAATATAATGATGAAAATAATCTGTCTTATAAGTATAATAAAATCATATCAGCCATAAAAATCCACTCCCCTTAGGAGGATTTATGATTGGGCAGACGTAGTGGCAATCGAAGAGCACATTCGCTATGAGGATGCTGCTGCCCATCCCCACCCTGTTTATTTAATATTTAAGATGTGCTGTTATGGAAGGATATACCGCCATCTGTCGGATTCGGTACCTCAATGGCCTCTTACGACACTTGGTGCTGAGACTGGTACTATTCTACTCCGCTGGTACCCCATAGCTTTTCTAAAATAAAATTGTTCTATTTGTTATAATTTACATTTGAAAAGTGATTGTAATACTTGAATAAAGCATACTTTGATACTTGATTTGATACGTGTTCAATTTTATTTTTATAAACTTTTAAAGCCAATATTAGAGTTATTCAGACTGAGCTAGATGCAGACCACTTATAAAGGTCGTCTGCATTGGTACCTCGCTGTCTGGCTATTTCTGGCGCCAAACAGTATTTGTATTGGTGTGTCTCCGTTTAAAGGTTGAGAATGACGTCATATCTCCAGGTCGCAAATTTGCCGACGAGCAAGTGATATATTTGTCACGCGAACCGTAAGCTTGCTCACTTGGTAACTAAAAAAAAAGGTTTGATAGCTAAGATATTATTATTTAAAAAAAGATATTTCGGAGAGGTTGCATTGTGAAATGTCAAGTGAAGGCAGTTGTCTATGTCATCGCATGGGAGTTGTCTATGCTTCGGTTTTAAAAAGAAAAGAGAACTAAATGAACGAGTTGAACCGGGATAGATATAGTTGATGGATATTATCGAGAACTCTCCACGTTTCACGAAACAATCTCTTTATATTGCGTTAAACGAATTGATTTTGTTTTACTTTATTTTGATTTGTGAAATTAGTTGTATCAATGTTATGTTGTCATTTCTTCTATATTATATATCTGTAAAGTTTACCTGTAAACGTGGTTATGTATATGTACATAATTGTTCGTCAAAACTTGCAAGTATTTAGGACCTAATCGCCAACTCGATTTCGAAAGCAAATTTACCAAAAGATTCTCAATTGGTCTTGTCCCTTTTCATTCGTACGCTCCTGTTTGAGATAGCATCTCTGTGGAATACTCCGGTGGACTGGTTGCACTGAATTACATTCCACACTCTAATTACTAGCGAACTCAGTTCACGTAACACAATCGATGTGTCATCTCGCAGTCTCACTAGTTTGTGCTCATTGCTTAATCGGGAGCAGCGAGCACGTTTCCACTGTTCAGCCAAACGTTTGTGCAATGTCTACGGAGCCAATTAGACACCGACAGGCGCCTATAATTGGTTGTCAGTGGCAAGGTGCGGCGCCCATAGGTGCGTTGTCGGCCAGGGCGTCGATATCATCCGCAATTCCCGTCTAGTAACGACCAGTAACAAGCCGCTCTGTATCGGATAATATTGGTCGAACATATCAACTCGACTTTAATTGGAAACCTACCTTTGAGTATCGTTGTTGAATTTGTCTGACTTAGCGGCGTGTCTGTCGTTTTTACTATTAAAAATGCACCTCTCGAGTTAGACATTAAGAATTAGGAAAGAAAGACATTAGGCAATCGCCTATATCGCTGGACAGGCTGTCTGGTTTCACTTAACTCGTTATCTTGCGCGCCAAAGGTCGTGGGTTCTATCACCCACAAAAATTTCCATACATACATATATCACGCCTGTGTCCCATCGAGGTAGGCAGAGACTATGGATCTCCATTTGTCACGATCTCAGCAAATCTCTCTCGCTTCCCTTGCCCGCATTCGTCCTTTCATACACGCTCGTTTATTCTTGGTACTTCTGACCTGGCCCTTCTTTAATACCTCTTCTACCTTTAAGATTTGTTCGCCTCGGTCGTACCAGCTCATTCATTCACTTCCGCACTACATATTTGTGCAGTCATTCTACTTTTATCCATCCTTTCTACATGTCGAAACCATCTTAACGTTCCTTTCTCTATTGTTGCCGCAACATCATCGTGTACACCACATCGATCTCGTATCATCTATTCTTTAATCCCTTAAACTCACCCCATATATATATCGAAGTGCTCTCATTTCATCAGCATCTATTCTACTCGCGTGTTTATTCTGCCATGTATAAGAACAACCAAACATTATGAATGTTTGTAATTGTTCAATGCCTGAATGTTGTTTTATATGTAATTAAGTAATATATTTGTGATCCCTCTATTGTCTAAAGTCCTTACACAAGTGATTTAAGTTACTTACGTGTCAACGTATATTATTTTATTCCCTGTCTCCTTTTAAGATACCTAATTCAGAAGTAGCTATTATCCTATAAGAGGTACTTATAATGAAATGTATATATCGCATACATTCTATTATTACGATTGAATGACTTATGCGTGCATTGAATGACGACATTTCATTAAATGACTAAATGATAACCCGTCAAGTTGTTTGATGTAATATCCAACGTCTTGCCAATAGGCTGCAGTGACGCTTACTATCACGAGAACTGTATGTATGTATGTATGGGAAACGTGTTGGCATTCGCAGAGCGTCGTACAATTTTCGTTAGATGTTATCGTATATAGGTGATAAAAAATAAAGTAAATATATACAAATGGAAGCGTCGTTCATCATCGTTTTGAAAATTAATTCATTAATCGGTCAAGAATTAGGTAGATTTACGTCTGTACAGCCTTTCCGAGTCCATTTCACTGTTTGTAACACTTCCTGCATCTTTTTGATGTTAGGCTGGCTATAGTTATAGTCATTATCGTTATATCAGCCCTTAGAAGTCCATCTTGGAAGTGCACATAAGCCTCCCCATGAAAGGGGGACTTTTGCCCATAATTGCGGCGCTTGGCTAGCGTGTTGGCAATCGCAGAGAGCAGCTTTCGCGAAGGGGACGCTGCTGCCCCATCATGTGAATTTGAGCTACACTGCTGCGGATATTGCCACATGTCGGTTCTGGTACCTTGATCGCCTCTTACAACGCCTGGTACAATGGGAGGTGCTATTCTACTCTGCCGGTACCTCACGGCTTTAGATGTATATATTGTTATTTGTTCTTTTATATATTAACACCATGTATGTACAGTTTTAAGGGCTTTTTGCTTATAGTATATATATCTTATAGAACCACCCAAATTACCTAACTATTTTCTTACTGGTTTCTTCCATCCAAAGATTGTCTGAGCTCGCTGTATGCGATGAGGAGAACTCAAGGGTCAGCCTCGTCACGCTGTCTTCGTTTTTTAATTTGTAACTGACGGGGCCGATGACGCAGATGGTAATGATCCTATCTTGTGCACTTGTGCAGGGTCGTGGATTGCATTCCCATCCAGAGCAAATATTTATATGATGATATTTGTGTTTGTTTTGGGTTTGGGTGTTAAATGTATGTATTTAAGCAAATTACCACGGAGTCGGGTATGAGATGTTGGAATTTTATATTATTAGATTTCCATCATATAGTGGCTGTCGTCAAAAATCAGATATGAAATAATGGAGCAATACTTCTCCCGGAACCTCCAAGCGGAACATCGGAACATCCGAGCCGAAATCGGAACACTATATACGTGACATAGGGGGAAAAAGCGATAATAACACGAAGCCCAAACATGATGTATCAGCTGGAAGTTCCTGGCCAACAAAAGCGACGCCAGGAACACGCCAACGCGTCAAAGAAGCCTGTGAATAAACACTAAAGAGGTTGTGTCTCGCTAGCGAGGCTTCAGCTCGGCGAGGCGATTCCGGCGAGGCTGTGAATAGTTGGTGGAGTGTTTTGTACGTACAATTTTTGTCGGCTCGAAATTCCTCTTCTATCTAGATGTATATAGTAATGACAGCTGTCAAACTAACGTGTTCTTTTATTATTGTTGTAAAGGTGTATTTGTCTTTTTTGTTTCTTTGTTTTGTTATTTTCTTTAACTAAATAATTAGAATTGAAACAATGGTAACATTGCGATATTATACCGATTGATAAAAAAGTAAACATTACTTTAATATCTGAGTCATTTTATAAACAAGAACATTAAGAAGAACGAGTTTTGGATATACGACATATCAATCAAAGCGAAAGAATCTTGTAATACCCAAGGTTTGTAAGTATTTGGGACGGCGTCTGACGCGACGGGTACCTACCACACATAATGTACTGCCAGAAGGCCGCGTTCGCAATGTGACGTCGAAATATCGTTTGGTAACTATCCTCAGAAGACAATGCTTAGACAAGCATTGTCTCTAAGTCCATAAACGTAGCTATTGGTGTGCGCGTCTGCACCAACGGCTGGTCGCGGTGGAGTCGCGCGTCAGTCGAACCGTACGTTATATTGTATATTATGTTCTTGTTCTTGCATTTCATAAGAGCGAATGCAATAAGTCGATTTAGCCTTCAAAATTACTAATCACAAGTTACGCTGCGTTGATTTTCATGAAATGCATGAATAATATATTTTTTAATTTGTTAAAATTAGTTTTAATTTGGTTTAAATTAGATTAAGATTAATTAAAAATGAGTTTATGAATAGCTGTACAATTTTATAAACAAGTGAAAAATGTTTTTCCGAATATCATCCCTTAAGGAGGTAAAAGCGTGGTGCAAAGATCTACAACTTATCGCGGGTCACGTGGACATCTGTCATTTCAATCAATCTATTTTTTAGTAAGTAGGAGTATAATACATACTTACCCCTCAAATTTTGTTTGTCAAAGAACGTCGATTATATTATATATCTGGCATCGTTACTTTAAGACTTCTATACCTATTAAATTACGTGAAGCTACAGTATACATATGGAGGCTTCGGCGAACGAGAAATAGTTAAGAATAATGACTCAATAAACGGGTGGTACACTCGTATATATCTTTTTTGTTTTATACATGTATTTACTTTTAATTGAGTTTGAATAATATTAGATGTTTTTTTTTAATTTTTATTGTTATTTGATTATTCAATTGTCAACGATTATGTTTAAGACTTAGTCTTATAGGCGATCTGGGCGTGCCCACCTATTAGCCTGCAAAACGTTTAATATAATTAATAAATGAAAGGGTTTTGGATTTCAACCCACCTGGTCCAATCTATCAATCAATAATCAATATATATATTGTAAAGTATAAACACGGATGCGGTAGTCTACGGATGCGGACGGTTGGCGGGAGCGTAATTAATAGGTAATTAAGAACTTTTAACCAGTCGGCACCAAACAGGTACCGAGAATGAGTTTACTGAAGGTTACGTTAGCCACCAGAACAGAACCAACAAGAAATCTGGTTTTCTTCGTCATCAAACATGCACACAGTCCGCGTGATAGTAGACGTCACCGCAGCCTATAGACTAGCGCGTTGCTAATCTTGTAACTTGAAGATATTATCACATTACCCAGTAATTTCACTGCCTCTTTCACGCTATAAACCTGACAACATTGCAAACACTATTTCGAGTTGGTGAAGTACCAATGCAGACGACCTCTGTAAGAGGTCTATCAAATGTTGATGTTAAAAGTGTATTAACACCTAGGTCCTAACCGGCGCCAACTAACCGCTCTCCTAATCCACGCTACTCGCTCTTTAAAATATGATCGAAACGCTTGAGGCACATTTCTGGCATTTTTTTCCTTGGCAGGGAATGTATGGCGCTCCACTGGTGTGCCGCGGGGTCATGGTCGGCATGCTAATGGCCCCGGATGCACAGTGGACCAACTGCACCGGCTTCAGCAATATAATACACCTCTTTAGCGGCATCTTCGTCAAACCCTTCATGGAGTGTGTCTCCAGGTAAAATATCATCCTACACTTTGAAAGCGTAGAGTTCATCACCTACAAACATTAGCAAATTCTAATGCAGACTTTATTGCTTTTGCTAGAAGGCTGGTTATCCAATAACACATCCACTCTTGTAGCTTACAAGTCATGCCACACATTGGATTTGATATGGTGACCGATATTTCAATAACATCCAAAATAGCCTCGATGAATCCAGCCTCTGTACCAGGTGTCGTAAGAGGCGACTAAGGTGCCAACAGACGACGGTATATCAATCCAAAAAAACAGTGTAGTTCAAATGCAACAGGGCGGCAATGGGCAGCAGCATTCTCGTCGCAAAGCTGCGCTCTGCGATTGCCACCACGCCTGCCCAGCGCGGCAATAATGGAAAAATCCCCCCCCCCCCTTTATGAAGCGGCCTAAGTCCAGCTGTGAACGTTTTACGGTTGTTGTGATGGTGATGATAAGATTAAAAACTATGATATACTTTTACGCTGCGTTGAAAAAGTAAGGAAGTGTTATTACACTATTGTAAGAAAATAGATGAACAAAATGTTCAAGGGGACCTCTTAATCGAAAACTATAGACAGGATCTTGAAATACACTTTAGCAAGACAATCGATAGATAAATTAAAAGTGGCGGAGTGAGCGCTCGGTTCCCACTGGGATTTATTAATTTGGAATGAAGGCGTCTAGTCTTGGGACAGCTGCTGTCCGGCGCCGGTCCGCCGGCGATATCCGGCGACCGCACCTGCCTGCTTCACTTCACTCCGGCTAGACTAAATATTTAACTAGATCCATTATCGGCGTCACAGAATTTGCTTGTGCCGCGTCTATTTGGAACTAGACTTGGATTAATTCTGGCTATTGTATCTACCGCCCTTATTCACTTGCAATGTTAGGATTATGCAGACTTTACTAATATATTTCGCTTTCACTTTATACTCGCTGTGCCCGCGACATGGTCTACATAGCATAGTGTCTTTGGTCTCTGGTCGCCATATTTTCTGCTTCAACTTTTATTCCCTAATGTAACTTTACTCCCTTGATGGTAGAGCTGTATAAACCTGGGATGTCTTATTTATTTATATCGAATCGACAGTCTCAAAATAAGTTTTAAGCTTTAAAATTACGTTATCTATATACAACTTTTCGTACCCTCTTTCAACTCCTTGCAACACTTTTTGGCATTAAAAAGTAGTCTATGACCTTTCTCAGGCTTTAAACAATCGGCGTGCCAAATTTCAGTATTTATAATATTAGTAAGAATCATTTAGACTGTTCCATATTAAAATATACACAGGTGGACGGACGATCTGACTAGAACGCAGCATTTTATTAAAAGCCTAGTCCTATTAGAAACAATGTCAATGACATCCAAGGATGACGAAATTATATGTGTAAGAAATAAAAGGTTGAGCTTCTGCTCGCTGTCTTTTTTCAACTTCAGTAAATTCAGATGCTACTTCTGGTATAGTGAGTCAAAAAAATATAGTGCACACTATTTATCTACGATCTGCAAGAAACAAATAATTACAACAGTTAACTACCTGCCAAATTAGTTTCTTACTTACTTATAAATGTGTGATTAATATTTGTAGTTCAAAATTATTTTCTATTCTAAATTAAGACATTTCTTTTGTTAGACCAGGTCGACAAACAAGCACACCGTCCGCGTGATAGTAACCGTCACTGCAGGCTATACACGCTCGCAATATCACTAACGCGTCGCCAACCTTGGGACTTGAGAATATTATGCCACATTATCCAGTAAATTCACTTCCTCTTACCCTTCAGACCGGAACAATGCTATTTGGCGGTAGATAAGTGACAGTGAGGTACCAACCATCCTACCAGCCATTGAAACTCCACTGCTGGACATAGGCCATTCCAAGAAAAGAGGAATTTTGTCCATTATTGCCGCGCTGGGCAAGCGTGTTGGCAATCGCAGAGCGCAGCTTTCGCGACGGGGATGCTACTGCCCATCCCCACTCTGTGCGTTTGAGCTGCAATGTTGTGGATGGATATATCGCCATCTGTCGGTTCGGGTACCTTAGTTGCCTCCTACGACACCTGGTGCAGGGGAAGGTACTATACTACTCTGCCGGTGAACGACGGTGTCAATGAGGTACAATGCAGACAACCTTATGTATGAGGTCTACCTCATGTGGACAGTATATTATACCTTAAGTTTCTGACTGCATATTCGTCACAAATTCTAGTGTTTGAGTTAGCCCCACTAAAAATAAAGTGTGAACCAATCTAAAGCCGAGTGCAGATATGTGTTATTGCATGCAGCTTCCATCAAAATTGTCAGCTAAATCAACTATTCCGGTCCTGGATTTAGGATGCTGGGAAACCGGTTAAGTGCGAGTCGACGCTCACGCACTTGAGTTCTATAGACACTGCAGTGGTTTTTATATACATACATAACTACACTATTGCGTAACATAAGTGGGATTATATTGTCAAAAAATGTAATATGATTCCAAAAGGTAGCACATTTATATATGTATATATATAATTAGCTGAGCCAAGATTTGTTATCCTGTCTTTATTATTATTTCATCGTCGTCATCATCAGCAGTCCATATTAGTTTCCAGTAAACCATATCAGCCTCATCAGAGCGCAGCTTTCGCGATGGGGACGCTTTGGCTGATCCACGCCCTGCGTGTTTGAGCTACATTGTTCTGGATGGATATACCGCCATCTGTTGGTTCTATGATATATATATATATATATATATATGGTATCTTAAATTTAAATTCCCACAACATCTCATACATAGACCTGGCTCCGTGTTAAGTCGCTTAAAGCACGCGTGTTACGGACGCCGGACAACAGAGGAATCTCAAATATGCTACTGAAATACATATATTTAGCACCCAGACGAAGAACAAACACAAATATCATCATATAAATATTTTTTTTGGGTGGGAATCGAACCTACGACCCTTGGCGCACAAGATAGGGTTATTACCATCTGCGCCATCGGGCCCGTCAAATAAATATGTGTGCATCTACTAAATAACGGAAACGACGAGAAAACTGAAACCTGAGGATTATTAAAGAGCTATAACATAAATTTCAAATCCACTGGCCTTCATCATCACTTCCGCCGTTGGACTTCCGCCTCCCAAGATATTTCCAACTCTTCGCCTGTAATTGCCAAGCTGAACAAGCGTGGCGACTCGTTGTTGTTGTTGGAAGTTCGCGACAAGGATGTGCAATGCAACAGCATTTGAGTTCAGGTACCCCAGTCGTCCATTACGATACCTGGCACGAAACGAGGTACTATTGAACTCTGCCAGTACACCATCCGATAATGCCGGAGTATTCCTTAAGAACCTTGATTTTATTCTTCTTTATTCTCTATTGGATCCGATGCCGCAGACTGTAGTGATCTTAGGTTGTATGCTATGATATTTGTGTTTGTACTGTGTCTGGGTGTCAAATATATATATTTGTGGTTCCTCTGTGGTCTGACGTACGTAACACCAGTGCTTGAAGCGACTTATTTCCGTTAAAATGTATGAGATAAGGGTTAGAAACTGGAAATTTTTTACTGAGGTCCCTTTTACAACATAGCGAAGCACCATATTAGAAAATCCACCCCCTAAAGTTGTAAAACGAGGGTGCAAAGTTAGTATTACACTTTATTCGGATTAAAATCAGTATAAGGGTTCTTGATTGAAAGGCATGAAACACGTGTAAAATATTTGTTCGACAATCAAGGGGGTGCAAAATTAGTGTGCAAGTTTTACAACTTAATGCAGAACTTATGGACGGAAATTTAACGAAAACACAAAATGGGCCTGAGCAATGAACACAGATAAAATATAAGTTTCCCGTGGCTTGTGGAACCCTGAACCGACACATGGTGGAAATGCCACACTCGTGTTCTTTTAAAGCGAAAATATCCCTCGCGGTTCGCTTCTATCAACCGTGTATTTCAAAACGGTATCGGGCATCAGACCTGCCCGCCGCGCTGTTACATCAGTTTCGCGACTAAAAGTGTGCCGCCGATCGGCTCTCGATACTGCACCATACTATCTGACAGTATATTCGAGTTGACTCGTTTATTTCTGTACAGCTCTGAAGCCGACCGCGCGTCCGTTAATTTGCACTCATATTTTATGCAACCAGAGAGCCGCACGGTATTTATAGAAAAGGCTCCGCAATTATCGCCAATAATTGCCAGTGCGAGCTGGTGTTGCATTTTCTTGATCGTGATAGATACATTTGAGATAAATATACATTTCTACACATGACTGGGTGTTACTTAGCCCCATTTTAGTTATTTTAAATAGGTATGGAAAGAATTTCGAAGCTTCTCGCGACTATAATTATCATCATCATCATACCGGCCTATGAAAGCCCACTGCTGGGCAAAGGCCTCTCAAAGAAAGGAGGTATTTTACTGATAATTGCCGCGCTGGGCAAGCGTGTTGGCAATTGCAAAGCGCAGCTTTTGCGACGGGGATTCTGCTGCCTATCCCCGCCCTATGCATTTGAGCAGCACTGTTCCGGATCGATTTACCGTCATCTGTCGGTTCTGGTACCTTAGTCGCCTCTCACGACACCTGTTGCAGTGGAAGGTACTATTCTACTCTGCCGGTACCTCACGGGAAGCGTCAATAATTATTTGTTTATAATTACGTAAACGGGTCTTTAAGTTCTAATACCCTCGCTAATCCGATACTAACTCCAATGGATATACAATAAAAAATCTTGGTCATACATCATTTTAGTCAAATGTTACCGGCAGAGTATAATAGTACCTCCCGTTGAACCTGACCCTGAACCCGCTGAGATGTCGTAGGGGTGACTTAGGTACCGGAACCGACAGATGGCGGTACTCGAAGTAGCGTAGCTCAAATGCAACGGAGTGGGAATGGGCAGCATTCCAGCCGGAAATCTGGACAAATTCCCCCGTTCTTGGGAAGGCCTATGTCCAACAGTGGATTTTTCATACTAAATGCTACAAAGGACGGATTGAACATCATCCAAACACTCTGGAGAACCACAGCAGAGTGCGTAGATTAAAACGCAAAATACCTCAAGACCTAATCCAATCCCACTCGTATAGTTGCTGTATGTGCAATAAGGATGTGACACAGGGCACATACCGAGCGAGGCAGCGTCAGCACCAATCTATATACTGCTGAATGTCCCACGAAGGAGACAGTTTGTAGTAAATAAATAACAAAAATCTCATAACATTATGCAAATGTGGCTATGAGAAGACATGATGTTCTGGTGTTGTAGTCTGTTCGAACCGGAAATCACGGAGGATTGGACGGCCATGAAGCACTCCATGCTGGACACCAGGCACGAGAACGACCAGTACGACTACGTGCCGGCCCTTTACGACAGACTGGTCGACACCTCCAGCACGGAGAGCGACTCTTCGTAGCAGGGCGGCGACGTAATAAATATCTGATATTCATATTGAAACCGAATTTTTAATTTACCTATCTACCTCAAGGAGTCTTAGAATGGTCTCTGTTTGCATTTCTACAACCAAATATTTGTGTTCGCTTTATGTTTTTCTTTATTGTACTTAAATGCACCTCCGATTTATACATTGATCAAAACATAATTGTTCAGGACTAAATATTAAGTCTAAATGTACAGTCATTTATAGAAGAACACAGCGTGTACAGAACAAGATTTATTAAGAAATATATTTATTTAAAATTGCTATTAAACTTAAAAAAGAAAGCAAAAGACGTACGCTTAGAAATCAAGTAAATTAAACTTATTAAATATATGAGTGTACAACGTATCCTATCGGATCATTGCTTCATCATTACAGCCATTGGAAGTCCACTGCTGGACATAGACCATCCTAAGGTAAAGGGATTTTTGCCGATAATTGTCGCGCTGAGCAAGCGTCTAGGAAGTTGAAGAGCACAGTTTTCAAGACGAGGATGCTGCTGCCCATCCCTGCCCTGTGCATTTAAGCTACACTTTTGCGGGTGGATATACCGCCATCTGTCGGTTCTGGAGCCTTAGTCGCCTCTAACGATACCTGGTACAGGGGAAGGTACTATTCTACTGTACTGGAACCTCACGGCACTTTATATCTTTATTATTATTATTTTATATTATAAAGCGGAAGAGTTTGTTTATTTGTTTAAACGCGCTAATCTCAGGACCTACTGGTTTGATTTGAATAATTCTTTTTTTTGTTGGATCGTCCATTTATAGAGGAAGGCTTTAAGCTACATAACATTACGCTGAGACCAATAGGAGTGAAGCGTTAGTGTGAAATGTTGCAAAAACGGGGAAAATTATTCACATTTGAGGTCTTTCGTCGCATGCGCAGCATAAACGGTTGAGTTATTCAAAAACTATGTATGAAAGAATTATTCCTTTTTAATAATTAAAAAAAGTCTGTGATGGTATATGTCTATCCCTCAAGATTTACTCATAAAAACATTATTTGTCGAAGACAGCTTGCTACCAATATAATGTGCAAGCAGGCCGCGCCGCGGCGGGTGAGAGGGAGGTGGGCCTCGCCCCACCGCCGTGCTTGCCACTACCACTCGCGAGTGTATCTTTGCGAGGTACCATGACGCGCGGCTCAGGCGCGTGGTCGGCTCCCTACAGAACGGTTGAATACAGCGTGTTTTATTTTAAACAAAAGTAAAAATATAATTTATGCCTAAGTACTTCGACACATAATTTTTTCACACATTATTTAACACACATTTAAGACACATTATTTAAGAAAATCTGATTCACGATTATAGAATAACATAAACCAACGTGAGCAATCAAAAAATAATCTCGATAGAGTATCCGACAACCACGCGAACGAAGT
>JACJUM010003259.1:361611-377487 GCA_020976665.1 Heortia vitessoides | reverse complement strand
TATATATATATATATATATATATATAACTTTTACAATGTCTAACTAACTATATCAAATCTCTATATTCTTAGGAAAAAGAAATCATAGAACACTGTCACACCTGCAAGGTGCCAATTCTCGATGATATTTGAATAACATATCACGATTAACCAGTATGTTCCTTAAAACCCGTAATAGCCTAAGTAATTTCTAATTTCCAAACCCGTAGCAATGGACGTCACGCATGGGCCCAGCTATTTTAATTACCTACTGCATGCATGGAATTCCTCCTCCATTCTGTTCGCTGATTAATACATTCGCAATTGCCGGTGGCTCGTAGTTGCCTAATTAGGCAGCGGATGTAATTAGCCGTTGCAAGACCTAATTGCATTATATATTAATTCTGCTATGTACATTGACGATAAATTGGGAATTTGTAGTTGGGTTATAGCAAGCACTTTTCATGATCCAGCCTCCGCATACGACAGTGTGCCCCTACAATAACAAGCAAACTGCGTAGCACCGGCAATTGATTTGTTCTTCACAGCTTTCATTTACAGTGATGTGCTGTTTCATTCGTTAAGCAGTACAAATTGGAAGCGGAAATACAATATTTCTAGAGTTGAATGCACAATTTATGCAGAAATGTTTTATTGTTTTAAAGATGTCTGATGTTGTTCTCTGTTGTACTCAATAGTCGAGCACACGGTAGCACTTTATTTTAAATTGTTCACTGAGATTGGCTGTAATGGACAGGCTAAATGGAAAAGAGAGGAAGACTGAAATGAGTCGCAAACGAACCATTTGTTATTACAAATATAATTGAAATGAGACTGAATAATGAAAATAGATTGCTGTCAGCGAGCAAGTTGCAGAAACAGGTAAACTAGATTTGTACCACTAAACAACACCAGCTTAATGCAAAGATTTGATTCCCCTCCATGTACAGAATTTAATTATTTCATAAATGGTTTGCATTAACGCGTTCACTTCTTATAAGACCACAAACAACGTAAAGAAATTAATATAAGACTGCTTTATTTAAAACTTTATTAATTTTGAATAAAAATTATATATGTAGCATGAAGAGATTTTAATGGAATTTTCATTAGATCTATTGTTTTTTATATGTTAGCAGCTGTGCCCGCGACTTCGCCCGCGTGGAATAATACCTTTGGGCAGTAATTTCCTTTTAACGACTATATCACAGTTCCGCCCGGTTTTGGCAGAGTTACGGTTGATTTTCCGCACCTGTTAGTCGTAGTTTGATGTCATATAGCCTGAGTTACTCTACTTACTAGGTATATCAGCTATTTGCCGGTAATAGTCGCATCAAAATATTTTCAGCCGTTTTAGAGATTACCTCAAACAAACCAAAAACACGAAAAAATAAATATTTTGCTATATGTACCGAGTAAACATCTATATGCATTTAGTAAAAAGCAGTTATATTGATATTACAAACAGACACTGCTATTTTATTTATATGTATTGATGATTATATATAAAGGACCCAATGGCGCAGAATGTAATGATCCTATCTTGTGCGCCAGGGGTCGTGGGTTCGAATCCCACTCAAAGCAAATATTTATATGATGATATTTGAGTTTGTTCTTTATCTGGGTGTTATATATTTAAGTAGAATATTTGTGATTCCTCTGTTGTCTGGCGTCCGTAACACGTAGCAACTTACCACGGAGTCAGGTCAGTGTATGAGATGTTGTGGAATTTTATTATTATTTCGTGTATATGTATTAATTAAGGAACGTATGTATGTATTTCAATTGAATGTCTTATTTAAATTTAATTATATATATATTAAGGCATGCGGTGTGCACCCAACTTCGTATTTATTAGCTGTTCGTGGCATTATTAAGGGACGATATAAGGTTTTTAAAGTGTATGACCTTGGTTGTCCTACTAAATAAATAAGAATATAACGTTTATTATAAATATGGTGCTATAAAAAAGACATTTTTTATGGCACCATATTTCTAATAAACATGGGCAGATTAGTACCTCCTCCTGTACCAGGTGTCGAAAGAGGCGACTAAGGTACCAGAACCGACAGATGGCGGTATATCCATCCGCAACAGGGTAGTTCAAATGCCCTTGACAGGGATAGGCACAGGGAACAGCATCCTCATCGCAATGTTGCGCTTTGCAATTGCCAACACGCTTGCCCTGCGCGGCAATTATGGGCAAAATTCCCACTTTCTTGCCTCCCGCCTTATTCCATCGGTGGTGAAATAGAATTAGTTTTAACGGGAATAATTTCATAGTTATGTTAAAGTAATGTTTATTGTTTTCAAATGAAACTTATTTAGTTTTCTTATTTTTTATTATTTTTATAAATATCAATTATTTATTACATTTTCCTCCAAAAAAGCCTCATATTAGTACGTCTACAATACTGTAATTACAAAATAATTTGATACATCTACGATATTTTGGTGTAACAGTCTCTTGATTTATTGCCGTAGTTTGATAAATACAATAATCCCAGCAATAACTTCTTTTCTACGTTATATTATTTGGAAATCGGTAATTGCCAGATGTCAGAAAATTATATATAGCAGTTTTTACGAGTGAGTTATTTATTTTCAAGCAGCCATTATTCTTATATCGTAAAATATAAAAAATAACGTTAATTAATTATTTTATAAGTTAAGTATTGGAAAATACTTAATAATATTAATAAAAAAAGATTATCTTGTCGCTGCTTGGCGGGACTGAATTTTATTTTAACAAGTGTGCAAATATTTTCCGCTCAAAAAGAACCACAGGTATGGCTACTTAGTAGCACATTAGCCCAGTCCCCCGGCATGGGAATGGTGCGGGTTCAAGTCCTGTCTGAAACCAGACAAAAGATTTAATCTATTTAAAAAAATCTCGTTAAAATATTTATTTTAATAATTAAATATTGTAAATTGGACCAGATTTTTAACATATTATATACAATAACCAAGCATACGGTCCGTTAGATGGTGACCGCAGCCTATGGGTGCTCGTGTCATCACAAGGATATCACTAGCGTGTCGCCAACCTTGTAAACTGAAGATTCTATGTCACATTTACTCAGTAGATTCACTGCCTCTCTCTGCCTTCAAACTAGCAAACACTGCTGTTTGGCGGTAGAAATATGTGAGAGTGAGGTACCATCGCAGACGACCTTTGTATGAGGTCTGCCTCATCCGATTAGCATTCTTATCGTAAAAGTTATTAAACTTTCGTCTTGAACACGCTCTTGTGAAGACAACTGATTTTGTATGGCCGTTTGTTCTTTGCTGCGTCGAGTCGGTGACTACTAATGAAGAGCAAGCACACTTCACGCCAGGCAGATGTACCGAGAAGGCTCTTAAAGCAACCTTTGTGTGGCAAACGACCGCCTTTGTAAGGTGTCTTTAGAAAAAAAAACAGTTGCTATAATTATGCAGGCTTCAAACTTTTTAGTAAAGTGAATTTCTTCTATAAAATACGAACGAAAAATTGTCGAGGAACAGCACATGGTTTTTGTGTTAACCTTTCCGCAAAATATAATGACGGTGAAAATCTCGTTAGCGCTCATTAAAAAGGATCACGTCCAGAGAGACTTTTAGAAGATATCTTTCTAACTAAATCTTTACAGACATTGAAAATCTAGGGTCTCAAGAAAAGGAGAAATGTGCCCATAATTGCCGCGCAAGGCAAGCGCAGCAAGGGACGCGGCTGCCCTTCCCCAACCTGTACATTTCAGCTACACTGTTCCGGACATACCGCCATGTGTCGTTTTGGTAACTTAGTCACCTCTGACGGCCCCTGGTACAGAGGGAGGTTTTATTATCCGCCGGAACCTCACTGCTAACTAAATAGAGGGTTTTATGTTCAAATTCAAATTGTGTCGTTATATTTCTCGAGTGCGCCTAACACAAGCGAGTTGGCAAAGTAGAGTGTTATTCTACTCACTCTGCGCTGACAGCCACTTAATTGGGGCCTAACAAAAAGCTCTCAGCGGTTCCGCTGGGGATGTACCGTGTCGCGGGAAACAACGTGCGGCCAGGCTGCGGTGGGGGCGGGCGGGGGCGGGCGGAAAACGATCGAAAAGTCGACTTGTCACATTAAATGACATTTGACGGATGTGATAGCGCGATCGGTAGTGGACCTATGTTGTGTGCCAAAGTCTGTGGGTTCAGTCTCATTAATTTGTTTGTTCCGTGTCTGGATGTTAAAAATGTATTTGACTAATGTATTTGTGAGGTACCGGCAAAGTAGAATAGTACCTTCCTTGTATCATGGGTCGTAAAAGGCGACTAAGTTACTAGAATCGACAGATGGTGGCATAACCATCTTGAACAGCGTACCTTAAATACACAGGACGAGGGTAAGCAGCAGCATGCCCAGGTCTTCAGGCTTTTTGGTCAGGCTTATGTCCAGCAGTGGACTTTCAATGGCTGATGTGATGATGACAATTATTTATTTAACCATTTTTATTATAGTAAATTAATAAAATATAGCAATGTAACGTAAAAACGTTACAATGTCTTACGGTAATCTTATTCAATAGCGGCTTAACTGATCTCTGGCACTGTCTGGAGAGGTGGCTGTGGACAACCCTAGGATGGTCTAGGGACTAGCAGGTAGTCTGGCCCAGCATACTCGCTTAGGTGGTAGGTAAAATGAGTTCGTCACACTACGCTGTATACCCAGCAGCGTAATGGTGGGTAATGTATTGAACCAAGATACAAGACAAAAGTTATCTTGTCACTGCCGTGTGGTACCGGCTGAGTAGAATTGTACTTGCCCACAAAGGCGCAGACCAGGTATCTTAAGTGGTGACTAAGGTACCGCAACCGACAGGTGGCGGTATATCCACCCGAGCCAGTGTAGCTCTAAGGCAACAGGGCAGGCATGGGCAGTATTATTCTCGTCGGGAAGCTATGCTCTGCGATGGCCACTACGAAATTTCTTCGGTTTGATGTTTTTTTTACTACACAACGTCGACAAACAAGCCCGCGTTATAGTAATCGTCACTGCAGCCTGCAGCCAGCCAGTAGACGCTCGCGGTGTAACAAAGAGTTCACTAACGCGTTGCAAACCTTGTGATATGAGGATATTGTCACATTACTTAGTAATATCACTGCCTCTTTCACTCTACAAATCAGAACACAGCAATGCTATTTGGCGGTAAAACTAGGTAAGTGTGAGGTACCAATGCAGGCGACCTTTGTATGAACTCTACCTCTATTAAAGTGACTTACACTTTCACTAACGTCTCCGCTGTGAACCCGCTAAGCTCGTTCAATGTGTGCGCGTCCTATAGACGCGCAATATTGCCGGCCGGCGCCGGGACTGCCGTTCCGTGTCGGAATTGATCAACCGGCTGCGGCAGGCGCCGTTTGACGGCTATTGTCGGCTATTGTTGCAACTAAATTGGCTATTATCATAGACTAAGGACCATGAAACACTTAGTAGAGGTAGTCCTGTGAATTTAGTGGGTATTCTCGTGTAATGAACCAGCGTTTCTACGTCTTATATTCAACTTCTGCTTACATATTGGCAGTGAGGTACCGACAGAGTTGAATAGTACCTCCCTCTGTACCAGGTGTCGTAAGTACCAGGTGACTAAGGTACCAGAACCGACTGATGGCGGTATATCCATCCGAAAAAGCGCAACTCAAATGCATGGGGGGTGGGGGGTGGAAAGCAACAGCAACCACGTTGCGAAATCTGCGCTTTGCGATTGCCAACTGGCTTGCCTAGCGCGGAATTATGGGCAATGTTCCCCCTTTCTTGGGAAGGCCTATTTCCAGCAATGGACTTCCAATGGCTGGTGTGATGCTGATAGCGATACATTAAAACATTAAATTTGCGTAGTTTTTAAAGCTTCTTGATCGCAATGTGGAATAAAAACGGTAAAGATATATCCTAAAAAAATTGTTTTGTCCGTCTTTAGTGTCAAAAAAATAGACATAATCAGTAAAAGAAGAAGTACTAAAGCCATAGGATATCGAATATTAGAAAAATCTTAGGCTCACGTTGTACATGATGCGTCTTTTGACGAACTGCGTCAATAGTTTTTTTATGTTTTTTTTTAATTTCCAGGTTGGTAATTACTGACAGTTGTTTGTTCTTGAATGAAGAAATAAGTTGTCTTTGTAAGATGATTATGTCAAAAATAAACTGCTATTCATAAAAATAACTTCCGCAGTTGATTCATATACGGATGAAAAGTAAAGATTATAATTGTAGCAATTATCTTCTTCACGACATCTTGTAAAATTTATCTTTGTCCCAGTAATATCATCCTTAAAAACTTGCTATAGCTAAGACATGAAAAATATTAATTAAAGTAACAACCTTTTGTAATTTGTACATGTTCACCAAGTTGCCAGCAAGATATTGTTTTTAGCGATTAAACCGCCGCTGGTACTATTAAGGTAAATAGTTATAATTATTAATTGTCGCAATCCTCAAATATCTACTGAAAAATGTACGTCGACATTCCTCTACAGAACGAAAAGTAATTTCTTTTACCATGTTACAAATGCTACGAGTGCTACGAATGGAGCCTCAATTCGTCTCATCAACGAGTTAATTACTATTTGAATGTTTGAACCAGCGTTACGGTGTAGTGATGTATCATACTCACCGGCTTTTCCATTTCTTTTTTCGTTGCAAAATATTTAAAATCGTGTACATTTTCATAGTTACTTTATTTGCCCCACTGTGAATTAAAGGGAAACCAAACAGTTGTTTTTGTTAAAATTTCTCCGAAAGTTCAATGCTATTAAAAATAATATTTCTATTGAAATTTATACCATAAGTAATTATACCAACAAAATGAAATGTGTACCTTTTCTGTACCTACCAAACGGCATAAGAGAAGACTTAAGACCAGGAACAAGACAATTGACCGTCGTTATATACGGAATAGAATTCCACCAATAGTAAAACGAGATTGTTTTTGGGCTTTGGATTCCCCATCGTGAAGCTACGCTCTACGACACGCATGGGTCCCTTTGGTTAAAAGAAAAAAAATCAGTTGTATAATTTGTGAATATTTAATAACAGAATCATGTCTATTCTATAACTTGTACGAATTGCGTTACTTGCAGACTGAAAGATGCTGCAGCATCATTTAGTTCATTAAAGTTTAAAAATGCCATTAAAGTAACTTTCTTATCAACCACCTTGTTGACTTGAAACTGCAATGTTGATCTTCAACCACTTGGATCTCGATAAATAACTTTTATGAGACGACTTGACTTCATACATTTAATACAAAAAAATTGATCAAGATCATTCGATGCTAGTATCAGTTGATGATATGGAAAGTGTACTTATAATACATTTCTGGTGGTGCTATAGGTATGTATTGGAGAAAAACCATCATCATCATCATACCAGCCATTGGAAGTCCACTGCTGGACATAGACCCCCAAGACCGGGAAAATTTTGCCCATGGTTGCCGCGCTGGGCGCAGCTTCCACGACAGGTATGCCACCTCCGCCCTGGGGCATTTCAGCTATATTGCTACGGATAAATATACCGCTTACTAACGGTTCCAGCACTTTAATTGCATTTTACGACACCTGGTGTAGAAAGACGTACTATTATACTCTGCGAGTACCTAAAAATAATATATTCAGCGTAAATTAATTACATCATTTCAGCTTGACCTAGTAGCCCACATTTCTACATCATAGACTCGCTCCGAACATGTAAAATTAAGTATGTATACACAACATTACAAACCTTAAAACGGACCGCACCCGGTCAACCCTTGGGAACATGCCGTGAGCCGGTGTAAGCACGCAACTACCCTTGGCCCACTCCCACCCCCCCTCGTTAGCGAGCCTTCGAATAACATCCAGATAAATAATCCCCGTATAATGAGTATATTTGCCTGGAATGCGCTGGAATATTTACACACACTCATGATTTATCGTTAATAGGTAATTAACATACATTTCGCGTTTACAGTTCGTTTTATTTGTCCGTTAAATTAATAAATACATAGCAATTTAATAGAAAGACTCAGCACAATTCGAGTCTGTCAATTTCAAAACATACTTCATCCATGAAGGCCCATTATAAGCACTTTCGGATCGTCAAAAAATATTTTTTTCCAAAATAAAATGTATTCGATTATATTATTCATATAGTACTGATGACCTTGATGACCTCGCCGGATCATAAGAGTCATCTAAAATATGTAAATTAGACCTGCTTTAAACTAGTCTGCTGGCATCAGGCGGGTCTTAAAACTAAGTTTACTGTAGGTTCATTACACGAGCCACCAGAAAAGTACATGAAGGGAAACTGGTGGTGATAAAGGTTACCTTAAAACCAAGTAATTAGTTTTAATGAAGCCCCAGCCGGCATTGACGCTAACAAACCTTTGTCTTTAAGCTAATGGTTAGGGCAAATCAATCCCAGGCATTTTTTATCATTAATATATTTTTAACACAATAATAAATATTATAGTGGTATAGATTATATTTAGACTTTGATGGTTCCAAGTGGTCTTGGGCGCCAAGGTTATGGGTTCGATTCCCACCCAGAGCAAAAATTTATATGATGATATTTGTGTGTTCTGTGTCTGGGTGATAAATATATATATTTAAGTAGTATATTTGCGATTCCTCTGTTGTCTGGCGTCCGTAACACAAATGATTTAAGCGACTTACCACGGAGTCAGGTCAAAGTATGAGACGTTGTGCGAACTTATTTATTATTATATATTAACTTATCTACCTATTGATTAAAATCAAATGAACATTCACGCGGACTTTTGGCCAAGCGTTGAATACATTTTCAGACTGTTCATCGAGTGTCTAAAATAACTGCCTTCTGTAAAATAACGTAACTTAGTGGGTGCATGTCTGAATGTATCTAAACTATGATATAGTGTTTTAGGAATTATACCCGTTGAAGGCACAATGATGGGAGTTGGGTGTGCTGTTTTACCTAGCAATTTCTTTTTAAGTTTAATGGTCAAGTATTTATATTTGTTTAGTTTATCTCTGTGTGCGGACGAGAGGTTGTGTGTGTTAGGTACTGCAATGATTATGATGTATACTATTTTGTTTTGTTTGTCATGTGAGGTCATATCCGGTCTGTTGCATGCTATTGTCTTGCCCTCACTAATTTTATGATTTCGCTTTTTTAGTATGGATTCAGGAGTATGTTTGTAATGTAGGACTTTTTCTGTGTTGAAATTATATTTGTGAGCTAGGTTGTTGGACTATTGAAGCTACTTGGTCATGCCTGTGTTTATAATCTGTTTGGGTAATGCTTTTACAGACACCAGTGTTGAATAGTTTTAGGCGCGCTGTGCCAATGACGGCAAAGGTCAGAGAGGAGGGTGCGGTCGCGTAATATGTGCTTTCAATAGTTTTTCATGTCAATGGTTCTATCCTGGATAATGTTATTATAACTAGATCGTTTGGCTTTCTCTTAACATATTTCTGTAATTTATTATCTATAATTAAATATATAAAATAAATATATAAAATTTAATATATAAAATAAAATAATCCAATCTAAAGTTGTAAATATACCTATATATTTTACAGGAAAAATATACTTGTGACTATAAATTGCAAAATAAACTATCCTCTCTCTTTATCTCTTAATTTGGATAAAATTGTTCTCAACAATATTTTTTTTTATAATCGGTTCAATAGTTGAGAAGTTTATCCTGGACCAACACTGACATACATACACACGTAAATTTTTATATATAAAGATAAACAACTGACGGGCAATTATGCATAATTCTCATTCTCAGCCAGGTCTAGCTGAAGTATTTATGTGTTTACCTACTTAAATTAAATTCAGGCTGTCTTTGACAACCATTTATATACTTGGAAGATATCTGGGTGTGTGTGGTTATAATCAAGGCGTAAACGCCTATTGCTGGATGCAGGCTCATAGGCAGATATGACTCCACGAGATCATAAGAATCATCTAACATTTAAATTACGCCTATCTTAACCTAGTCTGCCTAGTGCCGGGAGACTAGACCAGTCTTAAAACTAAGTTTACTGCACACTTATTACACGAGCTACCAGAAAAGTACCTGCTAGAACAATTAGTGGTGATAAATCAAAAATGTTCTTTTCCAAAAAAAGGAAGTAGATAGATTCATAATAATCCTGATGACCCCACAGGATCGATCCTAAAAGTCATTTAACATATAATAAAAATTAGAATTTGACATATTATGTAGATTAGACCTACCTTAAACTAGTTTATCGGCACCAGATTGGTTTTTAAACTAAGTTTACTGCAACTTCATTACACGAGCCAAGGAACCTGCAAGAACAACTGGTGATTGTAAAGAATCCATTAACACCAAGTAATTAGTACTAATGAAACTCCTATTGGTGACGGTGCTAACAAACCGTTGTCTTCCAGCTATTGGTTAGAGCAATTCAATCTTAGCCAGTTTTATCATTAACGTAATCTTGAACACTGTAAAATGCTTTATATAATACTAGCTGTGCGACTTCGTCCACGAGGAATAGTGTTTTTAGGTACCATACCATACCTCTTAACCTTAACTTATATAAACTTTGAATGTCATTTTTATTCATACCGAATTAATGACTGGAAAAATAAGTCTCAAGTTTCTAGCTCTAAAAATAGCGATACTTCCATACAAGTTTTCATCCACCCTTTCGACCCCTTATAACCCTGATTCCGAAAGAAAAAACACCTTTTATCCTTTCTCGGGGTCTAAAGATTGTCGGTGTGTCCAAATTTCATCAAAATCGGTTGAGAGGAATAAGTTGAGAGAATAATATGGAAAGTGTAACAAATAGACAGACAGAGTTACTTTCGCATTTGTAGTATTAGTAGAGATGTAACGATTATAGATTAGACTTTTCAGTGTGTTTAAAATCCTAAAGAATATAAACGCAATGCGAGCTGTGTATTCCCACAGATACAGTTCACGCAGTGTTCACACGAAAGTGTGAAGGCACAAGTGTTGTGCTCGCCCTCAGTGTCTCAAGGGGCACTCAAGCTCACAGCGCGCTTTGTGAGCGAACGGTGCCGCGCGGCGCGCTTTGTGCGTATCCACTACCTCCACTCGGTTGTGCACGACGCGTGCGTTCCGAGCGAAAGCCGTACCTATCTTAGATTATTTTATATAATCAGTCAGTAAATAGACGAGCATAGAGTCCGCTTGATAGTAAGCGTGTAGCAGCCTATAAACGCTCGTAATATCGCAAGGATACCACTAGATCGTTACCAACCTCGTGACTTGAAGATGTTAAGTCACAATTTCACGGCGTCTTTCAACCTTCAAAGTGGAACGTAGCAAATGGAACATTGCTATTTAGCGGTAGAAGTAAGTGAAATTATTTTTAAAAAAACTTATCTTTATCGGGCCCGGTCTTCCTGTTATTCCTTCGGGCACCAAAAGTCGTGGTTACGTTCCCTACTTAGGGCAAACATATTTTTTAAAGAACCTAATGCTGACTCTGACGTCGGTTCCAGCGCCACCGGAAAGATTGGCAAGGCCGCTCTGCTGCCTATGCGTCCATTGAGCTAAAGTTAATTGGACTGGATTTGGTTGAGCTGAAGTTGACTGAGCTGGAGTTGACTGAGCTAGAGTCGATTGAATTGGGGTCGACTAAGCTGGAGTTGATTGAGCTGGGGTCGACTGAGCTGAAGTTGATTGAATTGGGGTCGACTGAGCAGGAGTCGACTGAGCTGGAGTCGACTGAGCAGGAGTCGACTGAGCTGGAGTCGATTGAGCTGGAGTCTATTGGGGCATTGGGACATACATGATAATATTTTTATAGTGCGACAAAAGCTATAAAGCAAGGCAGTATACAGAAAAGTTACTTTGCCAATAAGTAAGTAATAAGTTCCTAAGTCATAAGATTGTGTATGAACAAGAATGTAAAGTTGACGAGCGTCTACAAGCGCCCGGAAATACGCAAGCATTCACTGCAGTTTAGCAAATTTCATAATGGCTCTATAGACTCAAGTATCGTGTTCCTATGAAGGTTCCCGCTTCTCCCATAGACAATTAAAACCTGCCAATTCCAGGAAGGTATTTCATATAATGAAAATTCTCTCGGAACTATAGTTCGCTGGTGAAATTCCATTTGAAAACTAAAAGCAGGTGAAATATAATATTCATGGCTGTTCCGTTAAAACCTTTTGAAACGAGTTTATTATGTAACATGTTACTTCAATATTAACGAAACGGTTTCATCCTGAAAATACTAGATGAAATATATATCAGCACGGTGCTTTATACGTTAATCATGCAATAAATGTAATCATAATAATTCACTAATTTTGAATTAATAATTTACTTACACTATACCTAATTGGGCATGGCACTTGGTCCACAGAACGGATGGCTGATGAAGTCGTAAGTTTCTGGAATAGAGACCACGTACCGGCAAGCGCAGCATAGGGCGTCCAGCCTCGAGATAAACAGACGATCTGCCTAAAACCGTAGGATCACGCTGGACACAGGCCGCATACAAACGGTCCATCTACGTGATGATGTGCTGGTGTTCATTTTATCTTATAGCTTGAGTAAGGTAAACAAGACAAAAGGGCAAAGTAAATATAAATAATTAGTCTAGTTTTAAACTTATCGGAGAATAAATAAAAAACACACCTCTCATATATTGATCTCCTGTCTGACTCCTCGGTAAGTCGCTTGAAGAACTTGTGTTACGGACGCCAGACAAAAGAGGAATCACAAATATAATACTTCAATACATATTTTTAACACCCAGACACAGAAAAATACAAATATTACAAATACAAATTTTGTTCCAAATAAATGAAAATACCTAATAATAATTGCGCGTTTTCAAACACTTGCGTTTTTAGATCTTCTCGGGGTAACTAATACAAATTTGGTTACCTTTTTTTCCATTGAGATCATATAGAGAGGCGTAAGGCATACCATATTTTATGAGGACGTCTTCACAGGAATTCCAGGATTGAAATCTGCTATTGCAGACTTCAGGCTATCACTCAACTTAGGTTGCCCAATTCCATAGAAGTCCACTGTTGAACGTAAGCCTCCCCAAGATAGGAGGAATATTGCTTATAATTGCCGCGCTGCGCAAGCGTGGGGGCCATCACAGAGCACAATATCGCGATGAAGTGGCTGCTGCCCATCCCCACCCTGTAGTATTTAAGCTGCGCTGTTTCGGGTGGTTATACCGCCATCTGTCGGTTCGGGTACCTAAATCGCCTCTTAAAACACCTGATGCAGAAGGAGGTACTATTCTACTCCACTAAACTAATTAACCTTACCACACAGGATTATCAAATTATACAAATTATTTCCCGAATTAAATTTTGTTTCGATCACGCATATACACTCCAAGCATTGCTGTCTCTATAGCTCGTCCAGTAGCCAGAGTGAACAAAGAGGAAGGGAACATTTATCGATATGACTTTCGACTTGAGGCACTGAGGTATGTCTCATTTTTCTATTAGTCCAAGCCGGTAATCAAGCACACAGTCCGCGTGAGAGTAAGCGTCACTGCCACCTACAGACGCTCGTAATATCACAAGGATATCACTAGATCGTGCCTTGTGACTTGAAGATATGCTACGTAAATTCACTGTCATTGTCGCCTTTCAGACTGGAACACAGGATTGTGAACATTGCTATTTGGCGGTAGAAATAGTATTGTACGGGTTACCTCGTGTCGTGTGAGATGTTCCGTAGCTTTAGTACGACGCTGCCCAGACTATTAAGATTCATACCTCTTTACCTAGTATTTAATTTATTTTATTTATATAAAATAGTAGTACACATCGTACTGCCCTGTCACATTTTCTTCGTTTATGTCCATATAAAAGTTGCCTGGAAGAGATCGCTCTGAGCGATCTGTTTATTTATTATACTGGGCACACAATATCATCACAAGCGACTTTACTGCAGAGTAGAATAGTACCTCCCCCTGTACCAGGTGTCGTAAGAGGCGACTAACAGAACCGACATGGCGGTATATCCATGAAAAAAGTCAGCTTAAATGTACAGGGCGGGGATAGGCAGCATATATCCGTCGCGAGGGCTGCGTTCTGTGATTGCCAACACGCTTGCCCAGCGCGGCAATTATGGGCAACATACCCCGTTTCTTGGGAAGTCCTATGTCCATTAGTGGACTTTTAATGACTGGTATCATGATGATGATTTTTCTATATGTAATTTTCTGTGCAATAAAGATTATATTATTGTTATTATCAGTATTAACATTCGTACATTTGATTAAGTACTTTATAAGTCGAGTTCCCAAAAGTTTCACAGAGTATTTGTGTACCCTTTCCACAAACCATTTTAGAACGTTAGCGACATCTATCCGCCGGTCGTGCAAACTTCCGACACTCCCTTCGCTATTAAGTTTCATCCCCTGGTGCTTTACATAATTACACTAATAGTTTTAAAGTTTGCTAAAAGCGTTTGAATTTCTAAGTGCTCGTCTAATGGCTCGGATCTCCAATTCTCAATTCAATTTTGTTTAGTTGAGTTATCTACTTTCTAGATTACAGTTTACATATTAAATGTATCAGTTATCAAACATAGTCATGGCATCCCCACAAGTGGGGGCAGTTTACCCATAGTTGTCGCACTGGATAAGCGTGTTGGCAATCGTAGAGTGCAGCTTTTTTGCTGCTGCCTAACCCTGTCATGTGCATTGGAGCTACATTGTTGCGGATACCTCCATCTGTCGGTTTTAGTACCTTAGTCGCTTCTTACGACACCAAGTACAGTAGGAGGTATCAGATATAAATTACTATTAATGCATTTTATCTCGATTGCAAGTAGCGAGCAGATATTGGACATTTAAAATAGTCATGTATCCGAGATATCAATTATGAACTAATGATAAATTGGCGCTACATCTCTTACATTGACCTAACTCCGTGATAAGTCGCTTAAATCACTTGTTTTACGTACATTACAACAGTAGAGTAATCACAAATATTATATGTACATACATATCATCACAAAAACTTTTGTCTCGGGTGGGGGTAGAATCCACTTCTGGCTGTGCGCCAAAAGTATTGGCTAAAAAGATGGGGATCACTACCATCTGCGCCATCGGGCCCGTTCAAGTTAATGTAATTTTATTGTTAACTAGCGACGCCTGGCGAGCGTACTTGGTTCATTTCCTATAATAGGATCAGTCCTGACTTTATTTTGCCGTGGCGTACCGGCATAGTACCAAATGTCTTAAGTGGCGACTGAGGTACCAGAACCGACAGATGGTGGTATATCCACCTGTAACAATGTAGTTTAAATGCAACAGGGCGGGGATGGGCAGCAGCATTCCCGTCGCGAAGGTACGCCCTGCGCCCCTGGATTCATTTATGCTCCACTGTTATTGTTCATAGTATGACGAAAACACGGAAATAATTTCTCAAATCGGACCAGCGGTTCCGTAGATTAGCGCGTTTAATCAAACAAACAAACTCTTCAACTTTTTAATATTAGTATAGATGTGAACCGATCCACACAATGGTTGGTTGGTAAGTGGGGTAGATAAGACAATATTCTATTGAGACAGTGCATGAAATTCCTACAAATTATATTAGCAACAAGACACTGTTGTAGAATTGCCAAGCACAAACCTATAGGCGTTGCACCGGAATCAACGTTGCATCGAATGATTAGTTTCAAATAGCACTATAAGTATTATCTTTGCTAAAACTTGCCAAACGCTCTAAAGAAAATTCCAAAAATTTAAATTAGCCTGATTGGTCGAACCGTTCTCGAGTTTTACGCTTAGCAGCACTCATTTTTATATATATAGATACTAGCTATTGCTCGCGGCTTCGTTCGCCTAATATATATCAAAAACAATACTTGTCAAAAAAACCAAGTCTCGCAATTCAGTTGTTCTGCAGTAAAAAGTTGT
>JACJUM010003259.1:338378-361211 GCA_020976665.1 Heortia vitessoides | reverse complement strand
ATATATATATATATATATATATATATATATATATATATATATATATCCTGTCGCGATGTTTGTGATTAGTTTTGTAGAGATAGATTAGTTTATATCTCAATATATAGTCACAATTTTGTTTAATTGCAAATTATTTGTCTATACTAAATACAATTATCTGTTAACTCTAAAAGATGTCAGCTGTCAACACTTTTCGACTGGATTGAATTAGTACTAGAATTTGTCAATAGATGGCACTGCTATGGTTAACAGAAAAACATATATGAGCTACAAAAAGATTCTAACAGATGTCGACTGAATTGGGTTAGTACTAGAATCAGCCACCATATTTTTTTACAAATACCATCTATGTAAAAAGCATGGTGGTCCCCGTGACTAATGTTCTCCTACCGTTCCTCTTAAATTGTATACTTCAATGTAATATAACAATAACTTTAGCCACAGTAACGAGTGGCCGGGTCTGCTAGTCCTATATAAAATTATTTTTCCTCTTTGAAAGGGTTGTGGCAGATTTCTAAAAAAATAATGACTCGAATTTTTTGTTTGTCACAAAAAGTCCGCATACTATAATAATGCGGCATGCTCTATACAAACTTCGACTTCCCATTTACCCCTAAATGGTGGGTAAAAAAGAGATAAAAAATGCCTTTGTCCTATTCCATCCGTTTATCTATCTCCACTTAACAAACCACGTCAAATCGTCGCTCCGTTTCAGCGTAAAAGAGGACTTAACAGACTTACACTTACCTTTGAAATTTCTTTAAAAGTAAAAACTAGGCTTACTCAAGGGACATTATGATCCCTTAGTTACTTAACTCCAGGAACATTTTGAAACTTTTATCCCCTTAAGTCGCAGTCGGAAACCAAGGCGTAGCATCGATAATGGGCTGCAAACTCAAAGCCTTTAGTCGGACGCTTTGCAAAATCCTAAACACCTTATTTCAATCGTTACTTTATGGGTAACTAGTTTGCTATTCGCGACATCGGTACAGAAAACTTCTTAATGTTTATAATTGAGTCCTTCTACCTGCTGTAACCGAGGACGTCTTTAATTATCATCGTCATACCAGCCATTGGAAGCCCACTGCTGGACCATATAAGCCTCTGAAAGAAGGAGGTTTTTTTGCACATACTTGCCTAGCTGGGCAAGCGTCTAGGCGATTGTAGAGCGCAGGTTTTTGAGCTGCACTGTTTCGGATATACCGCAACCTATCGGTTCTGGTTCCTTCGCCTCTTACGACACCTGGTGCTGTGGGAGGTACTATTTTATTCTGCCGGTACTGAGGTCAGTAAACCACTACAAATTTATTATGCGTTTAAAAATATATTTTTATTTATTTTCAGTGTAGTACCGGCAGAGTAGAATAGTGCCTCCTTTAGTACTAGGTGCAATAAGAGGCAACTGGGGTACTGGAACCGACAGATGGCGGTATTTCAACTCGATGCAGTGTAGCTCACATGCAACAGGGGAATCACAAATGTAATACTTAAATAATAATAATAAATTCCCACAACATCTCATACATTGACCTGACTCCATGGTAAGTCGCTTAAAGCACTTGTGTTTCGAGTGCCAGACAACCGAGTAATCACAAATATAGTACTTAAATACACATATTTAACACCCAGACACAGAACAAACACAAAAATCATCATATAAATATTTGCTCTGGGTGGAAATCGAACCCACGACCCCTGGTGCACAAGACAGGATCACTACCATCTGCGCCATCGGGCCCGTAAATAAATATTTCTAACACCTGGGTGTAAAAAATACACAGAGCAATCACAAATATCATCACATTAATATTTGTCCAGGGTGAGGATCGAAGCCACGACCCTTAGCGCAAAATTCAGGATCACTACCACCTGGCCCGTCCATTTTTATCTCCTATAGGAGGCAATGAAACTACTAAGAAATGTTCCATATCTTCAAGACACGAGGTTGGCAACGCGCTAGTGATATCCTTGTGATATCAGAGGACAGTATGATTGTTTTTCGACGTGGTCATATAAAAGAAAACAATTAAGAGATAAAGGTTGAACAATAAAAGGGTCACAGTAAAACGAGCACGGCCAATCTAAATCATTTATTATTATTTAAAAAATCTTTAGAATATTATCTGAGTCAGTATGTTTGATCGCTTTGTCGACGTTCATCAATTCAATTGTCGTAAGGGACAAAGTGCAGGTTTACAACAAGAACAACAACGGAAATAAAAACAATTAATTGGATAACACTTTATTTCTGGACAATCTATTTTTGTTATATTTTTAAGCTGTTATTAATAAATATAATTGAAATTGGATCTTTGTTTACTTGAAATTATTAACAAAAGTCAGAAACAGATCAATATAAAAAAATGCCTATTTGTCCCTTTTGCCAATTGAATTTCTGACCGTCGATGTGATGTGTGTCCGACTGGTCTGCGTTTCCGTTCGTGAGCACATACGCTAACAGCCACGCCAACGACTATGGCTTCAACAATCAATCAAGACAATCGCTCCACGCGAGGCATGCAATCCTTGCTTTTCAAATGACTTGGCAAGACTCGATTGACACGACTTTGGTCTAACTAAACTATTTTTTATTAATGCGTCCTAGATGGGCGACGAAAGCGATAGATTTGACTTCTGATATTAAACTATCACCAGGCATTGCTGACTTGTCTTTGGTAGGTATATGTCAAGCACCTACGGTGTGGCTATTGGCAGATATAGTCTCGCATCGCATTCCGTCACCCAGGTAGGACCAAATTAAAGTATCAATCAGAATAAATTCATAAACACAGCTCTGTTAATCTGGACTTACCAAGTACCTAGACTAGTATTGTCCGTTGGTCTTAGACTTAGGATACTGTAAAAGCCTGAGTAGAATGGTGAAGGATTGTCGTCAAAGATTCAAATAGCAAATGATAACAAGCAAATATCAACACGATACACAACAAAATAATATATGTGACAACTGGATACTTGTCAGGTTCTAAAGAGTCAATTGTTTCAGAATATATGGCAAAATATAGGCGAATGCTTAGTTAGATACGTCATTTTTATTAAGTATAAACTTTTATTCGCGTTCTTTGTCTGCGATAAATTCCTAAGATAATTTTTCTCACTGTGTGCACTTTAGAGATATTATATTTTATATCTCAATAAGAGATAAGTCTTCAAGTGCCACGCAATTCTAACAGATGGCGGTGTAAGGTGATTGAATAATTATCCAATATTACATACATACATCATGCCTGTGTCTTGGCATCATCCTTTCATACACGCTCGTTTTTTCTTGGTACTTCTGACCTGGCCCTTCTTTAATACCTATTCTACCTGGTTAAGATATCTTCGCCTAGATCGTCGTATACCAACTCTTTCATTCACTCATGTTCTATATATCTGTGCAGTCTTTCTACTTTCACCCATCCTTTCTACATGTCCAAACCATCCCAGCATTTCTTTCTCTATCGTTGTCACAACATCATCTTTCACACCACATCGATCTCTTATTACACTATTCTTTAATCTATCTCTTAAACTCACGCCACACATACGTCGAAGTGCTCTCATTTCCACACCATTCTACTCACGTGCTTCTTCTACCATATCTAACATTCACTACCATATGTCAGTGTTGGATCCAACACACCTCTATGAAAAGTCGTGCCTCTTTAACAAATTTTGGCTGCCTATAGAAGCATATAAGGCTCCATTTACACTATCTCCAGCCATCTTTCTCCGTTCAATATCTTCTTCACACTTCCCATCTCTCGTAAAAACACGTCTCAGTTACACAAACTCTTTCACTTGTTCAACTTTCATGTCATCGATCACAATGTCACAATTTGTCATACCTTCCTCCCTTCCAATCATCATCACTTTCGTCTTACTTCTGTTACTTACGTTCATATCTTTCCTTTTAATGGAATCTTGCATAATTGTAATCGTTAATCGTTACCATCTCTTGCAACTCTCCAGCTGACGATGCCAACAGAACTTGACCATCAGCGTAAAGATGACATTTGATAAGTAACACATTATCTATCAGAAGAAAGAAATAGGTTTTGCTTCTAAAAATGACGTTATTCTGCGAACTACACAGAAAAAAAACAATACGCTTAAACTAGTGAAAGAGTCACCAATTCGCTTTCATTTTCACTATCATAAAATAAATAAAAGCGAATATTCTAAGGCAGCGATTCTCAAACTGGTCAATCAAGCCCCTGGCATACAACTAGATTTAGGTCGATTCTATACACATCTATTGAGGCAAACAGTTTGGGAACCTCCACAACGTAATATAATTTTAACAATGTTACAAATAAAATAAAAATAAGTTGACATACACTTAAAGTTTAATTTGGATCATATGACAGATATCCTTGTGTATCACAGACTATAAAACATTAGAACAATAACAAAATTACATAGCAAACTAAATATGAAGAATAACAGGTTTTTGTATGTTAGGTACACCTAAATCCGTTACAATCTAGATTTTAGAATCTATTTAGAATACAGTTTCTGATTTTGACCCCAAGACTACTTAGAACTTATCGTAACATATGATGAGGCCGCCTTATGAACTTTAAATGTACATATTACATTATATAGTATAGGTATATATATATATACATACTGACGATCATAAATACAATAATTACAATATTATATAAACAATTCACTCGTTATAACTTTAATATTTAAAAATATATTTTTAATTATGTTTAGCTTTTGATAACAAATATTATTGAAATTGAATTCTCTTTTACTTGAAACTATTAACCGTCAGAATACATGAATACAAACATTTTTGCGTATGTCCCTTTCGCCAATTGAAATTTTGCCAAATTTCTGACCGTCGGTATGTACAGTCAGTATACCGACAGTATACATTTTACACCTGCTGATAAAGCGCCTGATACCGTAGTCCGACAGCATTTTCTAGAAGCGTCTTATAATAAAGATAGGAACATCTAATAGTGTACTAACACAGTGAAACTCTGCCACTTAACAAACGGATCCGATAGATGGCAGTATACGCATGCGTACTGGCGTGGCTCAAGAGTACTCTGCAACTAATCACCAACACTCGTAGCCAATGTGGGCATCGAGTAGAAATAAATGATTGCCTCTATAGGAAAGCTGCTGAATTTCAGACACGTTCAGCTACTGGCAAATCTGTTTAAGTCCTACTTTATCCCGGCTTTACTTCGTAGACTTACTTCTCACCTGGTCATCATAGAACTAAGAAGGTTGTATTGATCAAAAATGCCTAACTTAAGAAATAGTTGAAACAACTGTATGGTTTTTATCATCATGATTATATCAGCTATTGGAAGTTCACTGCTGAACAAGAGAGGGGGAATTTTGCTCTTAATTGGCGCGCCGGGCTAGCGTATTGGCAAACGCAGAGCCCAGCGTTCGCGACGGGGATGCTGCTGCCCATACACGCTCTGTGCATTTGAGTTACACTCTTGCGGATGGATGTACCGCCATCTGCCGGTTCTAGTACGTTAGTCGCCTCTTACGACACCTGGTTACAATTCTGCTTTCAGTACAACACGGCTACGGTTTTTGAGAGATACGAAAGTTACAACCGTGATGTTCTAAATAAAATAACATAAAATTATACTCAATATTTTAGAAGATAGAAGTACCGAAGTATAATTTGCGAAGCGACATTGTCATCTCCATGATATATAGTTACTTTATCTGTGGGATACCGGTTGAGTAGAATAGTACCGCCCCATGTAACAGGTATCGAAAGAGGCGACTGAGGTATCGGAACTGATAGATTGCGGTATATTCATCCAAAACAGCCCAATATTGATGCTACAACGCGAGGATGTGCAGCAGCATCCTTGTCGCGACGTTGCGCTCTGATATTAACAGTACGTCTGCCCAGCGCGGCAATTATGGCTCAAAAATCATTCTATCTTGGGAAGGCCTATGTCCAAGAGTGGACTTTTGATGGCTGAGACGGCCTCAAAGGCCCCTTGGACTTACAACTCATACTGTTTCGCCACACAACTTTTTTAGGCGTTAAAAGTTCGGAGAGATCTATGCAATATTTTTGACTCTAACCAAAATGTATAGCGAAGAATTCCACAACTTATTTCTGTTACTTACATATACATTGTCTCGTTACAGCACACGCAATATGCATATGCATTATGCTATGCATTTTTTTATGCAACAACTGGAAAGTCTTTTATGCTTGCTATATTGCTATGCTCGGGATATCAGCCACAGCTGGTCAACAGGGCTCTGATTCGAGCAGGAATATGATCATTTGTTGCCAGATCTACAGGTCCTCGCTTCTAGAGTATCAAGAGACAGCGATTAGAACAACGTCAACAGCAATGATTTCCCGGTTGAAACAGTATTATGAGCTGTTATTTCTTTAAGCGTACAGTTCGCGAGATAGTAAGCGTCACCGCAGCCCGAGCACGCTCACAATATCACAAGGATATCATTGGCGTATTGCCAACCCTGTGACTTGATGATATCATGTCACATTACTCAGTCATTCACTGCCTCTCTCACCACTCGTTCTAACCGAAACACAGCAATGCGAACACTGCTATTTGGCGGTAGAAATAGGAGAGTGATCAATGCGGACGACCTTGTGGTGTACCTCATGTAGAGTTGTTTTAGAGAATAGCCGATTCAAAATACATTGAATGTTCTTTCACTCACTTGTATTATTGAATTACAGATTTTGTCGAACACCCTCCTTTTTGAGATTTGGCAACTGCAGTCCACTCTCCTGATACAAGTGCGTGTTGTGTGAAGAAGCCGATAGCAGACAGCGACAAGAACCGACAGCCAACACGAGACATTCGAGAAGAAGCGATTTCTGAACGCTAATATGGTACCAATTTGCTAGATATTACAAAAAAATACAACCAACAAAAGGTATTCAAGCTTAGCCTGTAAATAATGCCTTGCAAGTCAAATAAGCAAGACTGTTTTCAAAACTTTTAAAATTATAATGTATATTACTCTCTCGGACACCCCTGAAAGTATTGATAGCTTGTTAGTAGATATAGCAACTTGTACATAATTTACATAAATGTAACACCTATATACACGCGAGACCTAAGCCCTAAATAGCACATACAAAATACACATATAAGCGCGACGTCATTTGTGTGTAATCCTTTGTACGAAATAATTATAATTCACACTTCTCACACATTCATCTGATTCCAAGATAAGTCTTAAAGCACTTGTGTTATGGATAACAGAGAACAGAGGAATCACAAATATGATACTTATAAAACATATTTACACCCAGGCACAGAACAAACGCAAATATCATCGTATAAATATTTTACTCGGGAGAGGATCGAACCCATATTTGTCGCACAAGACAGGATCACTGCCAACTGCGCCATCAGGCCAGTCTTTTAAGGAAAGTCGAAAGTATATTGAAATGGACACAGATCATGCTAACAGTATAATTCATTAACTAGTGGTCACACAACTGTCAGGTTTTCGAATACACAGTTGAGTTAACGACAGCATTGGCCTATCCGACAGCTAATCTAAGTCGATCTGTCTTTATAGAGACATACACTTTATCAAATAGTCACAGCCACCCTGACGGAACGGCTCCAGCTTAATATTAGAAGTCTGTTCTCCAGCACTGGGTGTACACTGGGAGGCCGGCAGCGGACGCAGATTCATCAACGAAACTATTTAATCTTATTATTAGGATGCGAAGCCGAAAGCACATTTGATGTTTTTACAAGACAAAGAAGGCCTGTGTCAAGGTTGGATAACACGATGTTATCTGGTTGAACATTCCTCTCTCTATAACAACATGGTCACGCTCAACTCAAAATAATCTTTATTTAAGTAGGCCCATTTTAAATCGTCCAAAAAAAAATAAAATTCCCACAAAATCTTATACATTGACCCGAGTCCGTGACAAGTCGCTTAGACCAATCACAACTCTACTACTTAAATACATATAATTAACACCCAGACCCAACACAAATAAAACAATAATATTTCAAAATAAATAAAATCTATTATACTCATAACCCGGATGACCCTGATGACCCCAGCTGACTATAAGAGTCATCTAACATATGTAAATTAGGCCCAGATGTTACGTGCTATGTGAGATACATCTGAACGGACAACGAAAATGACCGAAATATTGAATGCGACTTTTTAAGGCCTTTAATTAATAAAAAGGAATTCTTGTTCGACGTTCCGATTACTTTACGGTAATCGTTTCAAATATGTGCGAAGATATTATGTGATACTTTTTAAAGTTATACATTTATTTTTAAACCCAATTTCAATGGAGTAGTATGGATTAGTTGAAATATCCTCCAACCTGAGATGCTGTCATTTCACTCGCATCACTGCCTGAGAAAAGACAACGATAGCAGCATATAATTAAATGTTCAACTTCAAAAATTATGACGCAACAACACTGTCATGAGAAACCGGTTGCCGAAAGGTAGCCGAAATGTCGAACAAAATATGCTAGAGTCAAAAAGTCTCACAACGCAATAGAGCACGCGATAAATATCCACAACATTTTTAAACAACCCCCGGCTCCCCCACGCCCCCCCCCCCCCCCCCCCCCCCCCCTCCCCCCCACAGAACCTCGTGACAATCTATGGTGAATTACTTCATACAAGAATAAATATTTGAGTACACTTAACTACATACTCGGCTACGATAAGGCTAGCTCAAATTATTACAAACAATATTATTACAATTACTAGAAGGCTTAGCAGAACTCCGATGGCAAGCCACTGGCGGCGATCTGGAACAAACAACACGGCATTTACATCCATACAACGATATTCTACTCGTATATTATTAACCTTAAAAAAAAACATTTAATCTCCTTTCATGATACATCAACCATTGGAAGTCCACTGCTGGACATTTGAATGCTACGTGAATTTTCCCATAATTGCTGGGCAAGAGTGTTGGCAATCGCACTGTATCGGATATACCGCCATCTTTCGGTTCTATTACCTTAGTTGCCTCTTGCGACACCCGGTACAGAGAGAGATACTAACTAATACTGTCGGTACCTCACGGCTGTCCTAATCTCCTTTAAATGTAATAAATAGGAGAGGTAGAACTATTACAATGTTCGTCTGCTTAGAACACGCTTGTGATATCTCTGTGATGGCACGAGCGTTCACAGGTTGCGATCACGTTTACCATTAAGCGGAGCGTATGCCTGTTTGCTGGCTATATATCCTACAAATGGTGAAAACGTGAAGTTCTCACAGTTAATATATTTCAAAATACGGAGACACCTAAAAATGTTAGAAATAATAAAAAGTATAAGTAATATCATGTTTTAAAAAAACAAAACAATAAAATTTTGTTTATAATTTGACTCATTTTTAGCATTTTTAGCAACCCCACGAAAACAGAAGAGTGAATGTGTTAGAATGTATAATTTTTGTTAAATAATTATAATAATAAACATCTCATACATTGACCTGATTCAGTGAAAACTCACATGAAGCACTTGTGTTACATACATCAGGCAGCAGAGGTGTCACAAATATAATACACAAAACAGACATTCAACACATAAATTTTTGTATGGAGTGGGTATCGAATCTGTGACATTTGGCGATCAAGATAGGGACGCTACCGCTTGCGCCATCAGGCCCCTATATTATGTAAGAATCTATAATCTATGTCACTCATTATCATCATCACTGAAATGTGTTCTTATCTGCTTCTATCATCATCTAGTGTTAAGCAAAATAATTCATAAATGTTTTCTTATATGTCTTATATAAGAAAAAAGCTAAAGATAAAACATTTATCGATCTTACTAGTGTAAAAAAATAAATGAAAAAAAAAGAACAAATATTGGTACAATATAGACAAGCAACAATATAGATATATAAAAGTGAGCTGATACTGACCATTATTCATGTGGAGCACCCTGGCCACCTTCTTGATGGTGGAGTCCAGCTTGGAGTCCGTGTTCTCCAGGTCAGCGTTCAGCTCATCCAGCATTCTGCACCAGAAGATAGGTATCACCAATCAGACAGATAGCTTTAATGGGCCGGGTGGCGCAGACGGCAGAGGTCCTATCTTGAGCGCAAGGGTCATGAATTCATTCCCCACCCTACCCAGAGCAACATATATCATTATACCAGACCTTGAAAGTCCACAGCTAGACATAGTGCACCTCAAGAAATGGGGTATTTTGGCCATAATTGCCGCACTGGGCAGGCGTGTTGGCAAACCTGGGATGCTGCTACTCACCCTCGCCCTACGCAATTGAGCTGCGCTGATATAGATTGATATACCGCCATCTGTCGGTTCTGGTACCTAAGTCACAGGTACAGGGGGAGGTACTATTCTACCCAGTCGGTATATCGGTATCGGAAAATACTTTCTCAGCGTTATGATATATGGTATTGAGGGGTAATGTAATACTGTGTCGCAGACAAGGGATATTTGGGTTAATAAAACGACTCGTCAGGAATTGAACAACATTTTAAAGAAATTAAAATAATTACTGTACCCATTCAATAAGTTCATATGAAAGTATTGTTTATGTTCACAAAAATATAACTTGTTTTTAGAAAAATAGTGACCTACATAATATTTATACTAGAAATAAGTATAATTTGCCCATTGCTAGGCTAAAAATATACACCAAAAAATGATATAACGAATGACTTATTTTTTTTGGGTAATATTTTCTAATAAATTTAGTTACATAATTACTTATATTTTAGTTTAAGATTGTATAACACAATCTCAATTAGAATTACATACATGCCTGTAAACTTATTGCTAAGGCTAATTACTGCTCCAAAGATTATATTAGGATAAACTGCTTGAGATTGAATTGAATTGCTCGAACATCTACTATAAAGACGGGTGTATGTTAGCGCCGACGCCGGTATGGGTTCCAATAGTTACTACTATCAGGTAGGACTCATATCACCATCAGTTTTATTGCGGGTTCTTTTCTGGTCGCTCGCGTATTGAACCTGCTATAAACTTAGTTACAAGACCCGTCTGGTGCCGGCAGACTAGTATTAAAGTAGGACACTCAATGACCTATTTGTTTCAATTACTATTTTAAAATTGGGTGTCATTTGTGTAAAATTGTATTAAGCAAATCAATTTCTTTTTTATTTGGTAGTTCCTGTAACAGGAGTAGATACATGTTCCTGTAACATGAAGAGATATTTGATTTTAATTGTATAGGATCCATCGCCACGGTATAGAAATTGGCCGGCAGTACTTACACGGCCTGTTCGTCAAGTTCGACACCGATCTGCTTGGAGACGGTCTTGAGGGAACCCACGGAGGTGGTGATGGCTTGCAGCTGGTCATCCTGCCCTCGCAACATACGCTCCTGCGCCGCCAGCACATCGCTGTCGTATCTGCAAATTAAAAGATATATTTATGAAGAGGATAAATTTTATATTAGATGCAATAACCAGATCCATGTGAAGATTGAGACAAGTTTTTTTTTTGCCAGCCAGAATAGAATGGTACCTCCGCTTGTACCAGGTGTCGTAAGAGGCGACTGAGGTACCGGAACCTGCAGATAGCAGTACTACACCTACCTAGCACGGCAAATACCCCCTATGTTTTGAAAGCTAATGTCCAGCAGTGATCGTTTCATGGCAGCTATAACATGGTGTTAAAGTATATTATAGTATACTTAATTACAATACCTTTTTATAGCATGTTATAACAATATGAGACGTAGTAAGACTAAATTTGTATTAAGACTATATATTTATAAAGATAGTCTAGATTAAATTTGTCAAAAAAAGAGGCTGTCTTGAATTAAAATACCGCCATCTGTCGGTTCTGGTACCTTAGTCGCCTCTTACGACACCTGGTATAAAGGGAGGTACTATTTTATTCTGCCGGTACCTTACGGTTTTTATTTAATGTATGTAATTATTATATTTGTCACTCCTCTATTGTCCGATGTCCTCAACACAAGTGATTTAGGAGACTTATGTATGAGATGTTGCATGAATTAAATTAACAAAATCAAAATTAAATATTTAAATGAGAGGGTGACTTACCCGCGCCCCGGGCTGTCCGCCTGGCTGGCCAACTTGCTGTACTTGCTGTACTTGGGCGTGGAGGTCCAGGAGTTGCCGAAGTGCATGGGGCTCTCGTCCCCCAGCAGCGGCTCGCGCGCCGTGCCGTCCTTGTCGCGGTTGCGGTTCAGACTCATCTTGCCTTTCATTAACTGCAACACGAAACCACATAATCATGTATGTGTTGTATTGTAATATGTATTATATTGTATTGTAATAGGTATTGTATTATATTGTAATATGTATTGTATTGTATACATATATTGCAGTTTCTTTCAATTTATAATCATCATCACCATCACACCAGCCATTAAAACATCTGCTGCTGGACATATGCCTCTCCAAAAAAGGAGGTTTTTTGCCCGTATTTGCCGCGCTGGGCAAGCGTGTTGGCAATCGCAGAACGTAGCTTTCGCGACGGGGATGCTACTGTTCATTCCCGTCCTGTGCTTTTGCCCCCCCCCCCCCCTTTACAGGTGTCATAAGAGGCGACTGAGGTACCGGAACCGACAGAAATCGGTATATCTATCCGAAACAGTGAAAAAAAGCCGCGCTCTGCGATTGCCAACACGAGGAGTTTCTTGGGGACTTCAAATGGCCTAGTTCCATAAGAATTAAAAATAATGTTCTTTAGCCTTTTATTTCCTGAGAAAATTCCCCTAAAAGATAAATCGGTTCAACCGGGATGCAAGGCTCTTTTATATCCCAATAGATTACTATTTTAAAAAGGAACCCGAGCGTCTCAATATTCATTCAAAACAGAGCAACCATTACTTGAGAAACATCATGCAAATCGACCCCTGAGAAACGAACACAGACATCCAATTGACAAACGACCACTCCCCGCCTTAGTGAGCACTCATGCAATTTATAGCAACTGCGATTTATCCCATTCAATCGCGCTCGTTAATTCATTGTGCTCGATCTGAGAATATGCACTGTCCATCTCACTCAGCTTGACAGGATAACAAAAGACAAATGTGCGCCCACGATGGACATAGCTGGAAAATTCCCAATGCACCGCCTAATAGTTTTATTTGTCCTGCTCTGTTGCATGTAGCGTCCACGTGATGTGCCAGGGTCAGGAACATGCGCTGATTGCTATAAGCCAACCAGCTGTCGGCGGAAGTGATGGTTAGTGGTCACCCGCGCCGGCAGCACCGCGGTCTTCGCCAATGTATTCACTAACTAGCTATAGCTAGCTGGATCACAATACTACGCTAATTCGGGTAATTCCAGCTCGTAATCTAGCCGTGAAGCAACTGCAGAAAAGAATAGAACCTCCTCTTGACCGGGTGTCGTAAGAAGCGACTAAAGTACCAGAACTGACAGATGGCGGTATATCCAAAACTGTGTAGCTCAAATGCACAGGGCGGGAAAGGCAGCAGCAATGTGCGCGGAAACTGCGCTCTGCGTTTGCCAACACGCTTGCCCAGCGCGGCAATTATGGGTGAAATTCTAAAAAGGATGCCTGTGACGGGAAGTCTCGTTCTCTCGAAAACTCGAGTGGTAGTGCGGCGTTGGTTAGCTCGCCCGCCATCTCGCTCTCGCCCGTCGTTACATTACAACTTTAAAACATACAACTGCCCCGGCAACGGTTGTTCTGAGATTTAACATACATACACACATCCGTCACGCCTGTGTCCCGTCGGGGTAGACAGAGACTGTGGGTCTCCACTTGTTACGATCTTGGCATACTTTATTCGCTTGATTTTGAAATATGTCCGCCTAGGCCGTGTTATACCAACCCTTTCATTCACTTCCGTTCTGCACTTTTGTGCAGTCATTCTACTTTCATCCATCCTTTCTACATGTCCGAAACATCTCAAAATTCCTTTCTCTATGGTTGTCCTAACATCATACTCATATAAATTTATTAAATTACTAAAATTACTCTTAACAAATAGGGGTTGGTGATAGAAGGGTAAAAATTTAGGGTTGTATGTATATGTATTAGTTGCCACATGAAAAAAAATTGTCTAAAATATTTTAAAAATTTTAAGAGGCCTGCAGTATATACATTTAAAATTTCATAAGAATCGGTCTAGCCGTTTCGTTGGAGTATGGTAACTTACACTCTGACACGCAAATTTTATACATTAGGTATTTAATTAACTTCGTTTATCCTAGTTTTTTTTATTTATTAAAGTTTTCCTTTTCTTGTTTCTCTTCATTATTTCCGCATTCGATAAGTGTGTGATTGTTTACCGCGCAAGAAAACTTTTAGGAGACTATTGTTTAGGTCTAAGTTAAAAAATATTAAGAAAAGAATATTAGACTAATTTTAAAATACATGTAAACAGTATCCAAAGACTTACTCAATTTGTTTTTATGCTTTGACTACGACGCTTGAGATGTCCAAGACTTGATTGATAGATGATTTTATTAGTTATTACATGTAAAGTTAGGTAGTTAGTATTTCTCGATTTTCCAGGAAATAGCGTTCGAGAATTCTCGAGTCGAGAAATCGAAAAGCTCAAGAAACTATGCCGACAAGTTGTTGAAACAGGATGCATCATGCTTAGAGCTTTCAAGCTGATTGGTAGAATCGTCACCACCAGGACGACTTCTACATAACCACATAACTTGTGCATCAGACATTACTAGGACGACAAACTTAATCGTATCAGCTTCACAAGTGTGCATTGTATCGAGTACCAATCGATTGGAAAATGAGGTCCAACACTTATCAAAAGTCCCTCTTATTAAAAGTTTAATACGTAATAATAATACTATCAATAGATATGAATATAGAATATAATCATGCAAATGATCGTCGGCAGCTGTGCTGGTATTAAACTGTGTTAAGCCTGCCTGAGTCTTCAATATATATATATTGAAGATATATATACATATATATAGCATATTTCATACATTTAAAACAACAAACAAGTGCATGTAAAGGAAAAGAGATGCATATTTTTAGCTTTATTGGCAGCGTTATATAAGTATCTACTGAAAATAAACTCCTTCTGTACAAGGCAATATCAGAGCTTTATGGAATCCAATTATAGGGCACCGCATCTCACTCAAACATAGAGATCATACAAAGATTCCAAAATAAAGCTCTGCGTATGATAACCAATGGTCCCTGGTTCGTAACCAACGAACGTTTGCACCGTGACCTGGCTATACCCACTGTAAGGCAGGAAATTGAACGCCATACTAAATGCTACAAAGGACGGATTGAACATCATCCAAACACCCTGGCACGACCATTAATAGAGAACCACAGCAGAATGCGTTGATTAAAACGCAAAATACCTCAAGACCTAATCCAATCCCAGTAGTATAAGTGTATGTATAATGAGGATGTAGACGCAGATGACAAAGTATAAGTGATATAAGTAACATGGATTTGATAAAAACAAGCATTTTTTCTCACCAGACGCTCCGCCGTCGAGCAGCCGACTAAAGGGGGGGGGGGGGGGGGGGGGTAGATCGCCGGCAAAGACTTCATGAATAAACAACACTCGCCACGCTATGGGCGCATCCTAGCGTTTATAACTTCAGTGATTGTCCGCGATCGTTCATACGGCTGCGACCTCCGACCCGCTGGGTATTTAATGGCGGACCACAGCCGAGAGCTGACGGACTCGAAGTTCATTTGCACCAAGTGGTCGGTGGTCGAAATTGCCGGAACACCGCGGATAATTGGTACGTACCGACCGGACGGCCCGACCTTGAATAGTTTTCAAAATTTGACTCGGAAGAGTTGCATTTATTTGTCAGATGTATTTAATGTTCCTCGTTGTATTTTATACATACAGTGTTGTTCTAGTCATACAGCGCCACGAAAGTAAATAAACCTGCTTTATTCACTAAAATCGGAATTTAAGTACTTTTCGAATTTTTCATAGGTATGTCACTTTCTTCGATCATTAAAAAAATCATTGCATATTTGTATAGCAGCGAACTCTTAAGTCCTCATCTACTCTAGCCGGTGTACTGTGTTAAGCTTGGCCCTAACTTCTTCTTAAGCTGGACTTAGTAACTAGTTCGCTACGTGGCGTTCGCGCGTGCTTCTTTCTTTGCAAAGATTACATCGTAATGAAAATTTAATAGTGCTAACTTGGTATCCTTTAAAAAAATAAACAGTTCAAAAGTGTTAGTTAAGTAAATATGAATGCAGATGGGCCCGATGGCGCAGGTGGTTGTAATCCTATCCTGTACACCAAAAGTCGTGGGTTCGACTACCCAGGGTAAATATTTATATGTTGATATTTGTGTTTGTTCTGTGTCTGGGTATTGTTTATATTTGTGACACTTCTTATTGCCTGGCCAAGTGCTTTAAGCGAATTATTATGGAGTCAGGTCAATGTATGTAATGTTGTGGTAATTTATTATAAAACATATATGTGAGTTACCGGCAGAGTAGAATAGTACAGTATAGAATAGTACTCTGTACCAGGTGTCGTAAGAGGCGACTACGGTATCAGAACCGACAGATGGTATATCCACCCGAGACAGTGTAGCTCAAATGCATTAGGTGGGGATGGTTAGCAGCATTCCCACCTGCGATAGCCAACACGCGGCAATTATGGGCAAAATTTCCCCTTTCCCAAAATTTCTGGGGATACCTATGCCCAGCAGTGGACTTTCAATAGCTGTAATGATGATGATATACATGAATTAAAATCTGCAAAATGTATGTACGTCTTTCTTGAGTTACAGCTCTAGAAAGACTGTATATATTTTTCTTTTTTGTAACCATGTCTGTACGTCTATAAACTAAAAACTGTTTTCCCGGCCTATACCTACATCACACGGTGACCGGATAAAACTTTACAATATTTCCAACACACACACACTCATAGAAAACTACCCTTTTAACGGCTTCAAAACGCGGTTTATTTAACTTTTTACATTTTCTGTTTGACGTTTTTGTAACCTTGCGGCAATAGAATGGTTGGTAGTAAATAGTTATGTGTATATATAAAAAGCTCACAGACTAACTGACATATCAACGCAGAGCCTAAATTATAAGGGGTTAGAAATTCTTAATTTTGCGCAAGGGTTCCTTTTATACAGTAAGAAACGATTTTTGAGAATTCACACCCTGAAGGGGTAAAACTGGGGTTGCAAATGTTAGTATAATAATGAACTAGTTACGAATCAAAACTTGACTATGCACCCGAACACTGTAGCGGCGTGCCACTATTTTAAGATATTTTGTTTCGCTAAATTCTCAGCACAAAGAGAGGAAAAATTCGACGTGTCGGTGTCGGTAGCATAATGGTAATGCAGTCTACCGGCAAGAGAAAGGTGCAGGTTCGAGCCTATTTGAAACTATATATTAACTAAACAATTAGGTTGGCTTACCTTAACTTCTTGCTTAGTGGCTTCTATGAAGGTCCGCCGGTCGTTTATCTCTCTATTGTCAATCTTAAATTTTGAGGAATTCTTCTCTACAATGCGTGAAAAATAGGTTCAGGAAATTAATGTTGTGGTACACAGAACATACAGACTAAAGGTGTGATTCAATTTAACTTTTATGCATATTTACTAGTAAACTACTTAGCAAACACTGTTTTGCCATATAAAATTATATTATTATTATAAATAGAGGGTGAAATGTTTTTATACAGTAAGCATAAACAATATAAAATCATAACTTTCAACTATTGTTTGTGTCTAATTCAGTAAACTCTATTGAAAAAAATATGGGTGATATCAGAAAAAAAAATGATAATATTGAATTGACAACTGACAATCATTCACTTTTTTCTTTAAAAGTCACAAGGTAAATATGAAAAAATTTGATGTATAAATTTATTATACATTAAGTTTATTCACAAAAATTTGGCAAATATCATTTTTGTTTTACAATTATAGTCAAATTGCCTGTTATGGGAAATTTAATTAGAATCAATTGATTGCTAATAAATAGGTTTATTGCATTATCAACATATATTTGCAGATCTTGATTCTTAATCTTTTATTTAAAATATTTAAATTTGTATATAAATTAAAAATAGACAAAAAGATGACCTCGCCAAAGCACATAAAATTTTCAATTTATTCTTACATGCATTTTGATTTGTATACAAAATCGCGTAAGCCCCTTCGGATTTATTAATTAAGCTAATTTTAAATGTTATGTCTAGTTCCATCACATTTTTTTTGGGTTGCTGCTAAACAGAAATGCAGCCGTGATTATTGTCAGTGCTAGACACAAAAACTATATAGCAATAAAATATAAGTATAATTGACTAAGACTTGCTGGCATTCAAGGGCTCATTCAAAGAAAAGAGGCTATCAAAAATGAAGTACAGCTGACTCATAGTTTTAGCAGTTCAAGTGTTCATGTTCAAAGGGCATCAAAAATGACAGATGGCTTAATACTATATATCTAGCAGTTAACTACCACCAATGATTGATGAGCTTTGCAGGTGACAATGCAGAAAAAATATATTCGCAGCTGCATAAGTGGGTCAAAGTTAACAAAAAAAAAGGCCAGAGTCAATACAGAGGAAATCAAACATAAAATTAAGTTAAAAATCTGAAGATAACCAAAAAAAGCAATTGATATCACATAATTTTAAAAGGATATTAATAGTATCTTCCAAGTCTTCAAGGTCCCATTCAATACTGCGCAATGCATTTCGCAGCTCTGTGGAAGTCCATTCCACCTCAGGGCTGTTAGGAACTATGGGCGCCCTTGATATTTCTTGCCAGCGTAGGTACAGTCCTCGTGTCTTGTTTAATGCCTTGAACACCTCACTAGGAAGACACCGCCATTGCACATATGAATACACAATATATAGTATATTTATATAATAAGCTATAATATAATTTTGGCAGGTGATTTTACAGTTTATTCACAGTTGCTGTGTTGACATTACCCAAATGTAAATATGAAAACCACAGCAATAACAAATGACCACAAAGCTTATATCATAATGTACTGCACAACCAACAAACAACATTCTTCAAATCACTTTCACTGTAAATCTTAGCACGCTTTTATTATCGTTAAAGGAAAAGAACGGCGCCGTTTAAGCATCACTGCAGACATGCAATATATATCACTGACTAACAGTTCTAATAACACAATCTAATATACACTTACTCTTTCACGACATAGAATGGGTCTTCTAAAGTCATGTCAATAAGAATAACAGCGTTTTAGCTGATTTACACTCATGTGAAGTACACTAGCAGCACATCAGCAAACAATTCAGCGATATACATGGAGACATAAAATACAGGTGGCTCCTGACGATCCCTAGCCTATCCCACAAAATATCGACAACATGATACGAACCTTTAGTATAGACCAATGCCCGCTCGATGATCGCCGAAGATATTCTCTATCCTTTGCTAGCTCGCAACAACGCAAACTCCACGCTCGAAAACAGAACCCGTCGTCACACTGCGCAATCGCGTACCACCCTTTTACTCGTGTATAATAGACGCCACACGAGCCCCTAACCCCCCTGCACAACCACCCAATTTTCAGTGTGTATTTCACCCTTGTTTTCTCCCAATTTTCTCCACCTCCTCACAACAAATGTCATCTCCGCTGTCAATGTCACTGAACGTGTTGACAGCTAGGGATGCTACTCTGCGCAAATGTACCGTCATATTGCTGCATGACTACGCAAAATAATCTTTGGTAGTTTTTATAATATTATACTGGCAAGAATTGTACCATAGACGAAATCACCCATTATTGTTCCCTTCAAATGGAGCTCACTCGTTCTTCACAGCTCGCACTTAAAACACATAGTTGTTTTACTTCTCTGTATTTTTAGTGCAGGTAGTCGTTTCATTCACAGAAAAATGAATTCAGTGCTAAATCCAGAGGCCCCCGAATTCTTCCCTCACCTAACATTAGTTACTAAGGTCAGTACTTACGATTATTATTGAGATGACAACAATCAGCATGTGTTTTCAATGTGTTAATATTTTAAACTGTTCGTGATTTATTCAATATAGTAATAATATTAGCAAATGAAAGAGTTTACATTAGAGTGAATCAGGTGAACGCCTACCTAGTAATAAAATGTGATACTGTATTAACCCATTGTGTGTGTTGCTATTAACTGATGCGCTATCTCGCACAGGTTGGTTCAGGTGGCTTATTTATCAGGGTGGGTTTACTCAAGGCATGATCAGAAGTGGATGACTAAATTCTGATCGTAGAAAGTATTTTGAGCACTATTTGCAGTTATGACAGAATTGTATGTGGGAACTTTACAGAAAGTTGTTTTTGTCCAAATTTATATTTCTTTTAAAATGGTAATCTAATTGTATTGAGTATGTAATAAACGAAGCATGTCCTATTACATTAAATTTGAACGTATATCTTATATATGTATAGTATATCTTAAGGCAAACAGGACTTTGATTTCTCCACTGCCATTGAAAGATAAAACTACCCTTTATAATTATTTTCTACCAGTTTTCGCCTATGATGATTCTGTGTGACAATTATCTTTTATATAGGCAGAGCATGCTCAAAATATTGAAAACAGCACTCTTGGATTCGACATGGTCTAGAACCGTATTGATTATTTCATTAAAATTAAATCAGCTAATGGTTTGCATTGTTCAGTAAAGGTTGCTTAAAATATTTGTAAACAATAATCAGTTACTCAAATTAATGAAATCCTTTCAAGGTATATTAAGAGTATTAATTATATATAAAGTTATTATGAGACCATGCCTGTTTTAGTGTCTTTGAATACAATCCAAGGTCAACCTTGATCAAATTGTTGCATGCAGAAAATTGGCAGGTATGCAAAATAAATTGAATGCCTTAGATCACTAGTGAAATATTACATTTTAAATTATTTAATATAAGAGACCTTTAAAGTCATTATATTATACATATACATATGTAAGTTAGTTATATAATATAACTAATTTGTCTCAATGGCTTAGTGGCACACTGCGCGCCATAGATGTGGCAGGCCCCGGTCACAATACATTCCAGCCAGAGTGTGGAAAAGTTATGTATGTATATCAATGCATTTTCTTATTCAAATGCAGATATATAGAGAGCTAGTTACCTTAGTATATAGAAATATTAGTTCTGTAACATAGATAAAACTACAAACTATTAACTTAAAAAAGATATTTGAACACTAAAAGTGATAAAGACTTAAACCATGACCAATGTTAAAATATATCCAAACATCTGGAAAATTTGTTATCTAAATAGTAATTTTCGCATATCCAAATGGACCATATATATAAGCTTAATGATAATTGATCACAATAAAGGTTAATGCATTACTTTAATGCAGAACATATATTTATGCTTTCCAATATGTACAAATAGAGAATAGAGGAATGTATTGGCATGACAATATGTATCAGGTTAAACCTGTACATATAAAAGTCCCGGTGTCTAAGATGTTGGACAGGAATTGGTCTTGTTACTAAATTGGTTAAATATATTGTTGACACATGTCAAAGAACAGGATTAGCTCACTTGTAACCAGAATTGTGTAAGTGCTATCAAATTGTTATGGAATAAGAATAGATGCATCTTGCATTCATTGCCTGTCCTGTTAGACTATGCCCGTTTGCGTCCTATCTTGGCTCGATTGTCAGAATCCTGTCCTAGACCTTTTAAACAGCTGCCACTGTCCCTGTTTGCATAAATTTTTTGTAACTGACTTTGCATGGTGCATGGATGCAATTGCACATATGAAATATGCAACCTATATGTATATTATGACTTAAAACGGGATATGGGCAAAATTACAACCGTTTTACATACCTTCTAATATAATAGTAATTTTTTGTGTAGTGGATCTTACTTTATATAGGTTTTTTTATTGAGTACAAATAATTAAGGGTAATTCAAACAATTTACCATCCATTTGTCATGCTTGTTTTTTTTTTAATTTTGTAGAACTAACATTGCTTTGTAAAATCTAATGTTACTAATACTCATTTGGTAATGTAGTAGCAAACTGTTAAAAAATTACAAACTGATACCTGAACCAAAAAGAATATTTCTTAAATATGAAATATCTATGATAAGACTTATCAACCTAATCATTAACATAAATATGGAACAATTATAAATATTATTTTATAAAACATGGGACCCTAATATTTGACCCCAATGGGACCCAATAATAGTGAGTTGTTGAGTCGAGCTTTAAACAGACGCACAGACAGAACAATAGTGCATAACTATTATGGTTATTACTCAAACAGGAAGATTACAATTTAAGAATTATGTAAAACATGTAAAGACTATAATGGCACTTGGTAGGTGAAGGAATGGGATGGTGCCAATAAAATGTATTGAAAATTTTGGCCAGTTATTTATTTAAAAGAAAACTTATGAATTGCAGTTTTTTTGAAAGTGTTTTTATATCGGCGACTTGTCCAAACATTTATACCTGAATGTCTTAACATTAAGTAAGGCACTGGGAATAATTATTGTATTATTTATTGTTCAAATTTTCATTGTTATTGTTCCGTTATTGTTCAAAATTTTTTCTATACTTTAGGAGAAGGTTAATTGTCTGTCAGTTTAAATGCATACAGCCGGCGAGTGCAAGGTTTTTAATTTTATTATTTGACTCGGGGGGGGGGGGGAGAAGGCGTTAAGAATTTCAAATCTTTGGTAGTTGATGTTCTTTAAATTTATTGCATTTGCTATAATAGCCATTTATATTTTATATCACGAAGTCTTCATGCCAGCACGTTGGATACATGTATGTTTATTGGAATAAATTGGAATTAAGTCAGTGGCACACATCCCCGAAGTAAAGAAAAAAAA
>JACJUM010003259.1:322097-334713 GCA_020976665.1 Heortia vitessoides | reverse complement strand
CACTCTCAAAATGATTCATTGACAAACAATGTTATCTTATTACTTACGTTAACAATTTAACTAATGAATACAGTAAAAGCTCTTTATTCGCGGGGTATATGTTCCATAAATATGCCGCGAATACAGAAACCGCGAATACGGAATGGTAATTTGTATGAGATTATATGGGATACGTTCCTAGGTGACAAAATAAAAATAAAATATATATAAAAAATGAATTTAATCAAAGTTTTTGAACATTTTAATTAATTATTTTAAGTCTTAGGCAATGGTTTGAAGAATTTTGTACTTTTTTCTTGCTTGGCTGTTTTCAAAAGCTCCTTCAATTCAGACTGATACACAGCAGTCGCATTAGCAATTTGCTGCTTAAAAATAAGACTTCGTTCCATAGACGGATCAATGTCCATAAAGAAATCGCAAACTTGTAATAAGATCTATTTTACTTTTTTATTAGTCCATTTGACAAGGATATTGGATTGGATACCTATTGGAATAATTTCATTATTATGTATGTACTTATTAGATCCGCGAATAAAGAAATTTTTAGTCGCGAATATAGAAATTGGGTCGCATTTTTTTAATCCGGCGAATAGTGACAACGCGAATAAAGGAAGCGCGAATAAGGAGCTTTTACTGTACGTGCAAGTAATAAATGTACCGAAATCTTTTCTTTTGCACACTCTTTCAAAATGATTCATTGACAAACGATGTTATATTATAGAGGTTGTGGAAACATTTCTTTAAGTTACTTAGGGCCAATACAGAGATTACTTATTGAAGTTATAGAGGTTGCGTATTTTGAGATACAGAGGTTTGGGCTCTGTGGGAAGGGAACATATTATTTTATAATTATTATATTTTATAATATAAGTTATGGAGGTATTTAAGGTTACCGAGGTTTGACTTATCGAGGTTCTACTGTATTAAATAACTGCTTTTTACAAAATCCATATGTGTTACGGTTGGACTGATTTTGATATGTTTTGTAATAGGTAAATAACTGCTTCTACTAAATGCATAAGGAAAGGTACAAATAATGAAGAAACATTTTCTTTTAATTTTGGTCTGCCTATCTGTTGGTTTGAGAAAATTTCTGCAAACGGCTTAACTGGTTATGATGGAACTTTCACTGGCAGATAGCTGATAAAATAAGGTGTAACTAAGGCTATCACGCTACGACTAACTACGACTAATAAGAGCGGAATTTCAATCAAAAATGTTACGTCCACGGTTGAAGTTACGCGAAAATAATGTAAAAACGCAGTTAACGCTGTAGCTCGACTTCTTGATTTATCTGATTCCAGGTTGGATCCACAATGTTTATTGGTGCTAAAAACATTCTGCGACCACAGCTTAACTTCAAAGAGCCAGTGGACAACTCGAACAGTTTGTGGGTGCCCAGGATCTTCGATAAGCCCAATAACATCAGGCCGTTAGCGCTCAAAATTCTGTACAGCGAAGAAGGGGTGGCAATCGGGTAAGTATTCCTGTACTCTATGCATCACCCTGTCTGTTGTTTCCGCTAACAGTACTGCGGCTCTCGAACGGTGAGGTAGACCTCATACAAAAGGTCGTCTGCATTGGTACCTCACCTAATTATTCTGGCAAATAGCAGTGTTTGCATTGTTGTGTTCCGGTCTGAAAAGTGAGAGTGGCAGTGGATTTACTAGGTAATGCAGCGTAATATCCTCAAGTCACAAGGTGAGCATCGATCCTCGTGTAGTTCCGAGCATCTTTAGGCGGCGGTGACGCTTACTATCCACGCGGACTGTATGCGTAACACATTATAACTGGACCAACTTCTACCGAAGTCTGATAGAATAATTGGCAATGGCACTGATACCAGCATACATGTTTCTTGCACACTCATTTAGATTCTGCATCTAATATTGATTTAACCCTTTCGTGATGGTCGATTGATTTAAAATAAAGTCTCATTGGCCGTGATGACATTGTTCTTCACAACAACATGCGTAATACACACATTTTTAGATATGGATATACATTGTGTTAGGCTGATCAGTGCCCTAGATTGATGTCTCCTTATCTATGTTTTAGCACTTGACATCTATCTAATTATTCACATTATCTGGATCACTATTACGTTTCTTCTCTATAAGTACACTGCATACTTTCACTGCAAAGTATAAAACAGTCGTTTCCCGCTGTCTGTCCATAGTATGCTTAGATCTTTAAAACTACGCAATGTATTTTGCGGATCTTTTTAAATCAATTCAAGAGGAAGGTATATATGATATTTATAATATACATTATATATATATATAGTACTTATAATTTTAGAAGTTTCTTATGTGATGTCGTAAATAAACATATTTACTTACGCGGCTGCAGTATTGACCACTATAAATAGGACTACAAAGAGTCCGCAGTGGTGTATGTCCATCTCTCAGGGATAATCCAGAGCGCAGCTTCCACGACGATGCTGATGCCCATCCCTGCACTGTGCATTTGAGCTGCACTGTTTCGGATGGATATACCGCCGTCCGTCAGCTCTGGTACTTACTAGAGATACAGCATCAGACAATCTCCATGATAAAATATTAAAGTATTACAATATAAAATAAATCACTTAATGTTAGTGTTTGTATAACTTTTACTTTTTTTGTTGTATCGATGTTCTTGCACAAAAGCGGAACAGTCCCAACCTTTTTTTTTTTAGATTTTATTGTCTTTTTTTACTAGACCAGTTCGACTAACAAGCACACAGTCCGCGTGATAGTAAGCGTCACTATTAACGCCTATATACGCACAGCCTATATACGCTCGCAATATCACAAGGATATCACTAACGCGTTGCCAACCTTGACTTGAGGACATTATGTCACATTACCCGGCAAATTCACCGCCTCTCTCACCCTTCAGACCAGAACACAGCAATGCAAACATCGTTATTTGGCGGTAAAAATAGGTGAGAGTGAGTTACCAATGCAGGCGACCTTTTGTATGAGGTCTACAATAAAAAGCCTTTTCAGATAATAGTGGTCCTGTCTTGTGCGCCAAAAGTTTTGATTCCCACCCAGGAACAATATTTATGTGTCGAGTAGTTACATTTGTTCTAAGTCTGACTGTTCATTTGCATTTAAGTCATACAACACAAGTGGTTTATGCTACATGTCTCAGAGTCAGGTCAAGAGGTCGTGTAAGTCATAAGCGTGTTACGAGAAAGGTGGTGGTGATTTTTATGGGGTTGTCACGTTGTCACTTCAGGTATGAACACCCCTACAAGACTGAGTTGGAGCTGTACAAGCCGAAGCCACTGTTCGTGGAGCACGACGAATTGCTGCCATTCCCGCCGCCGCTGGAGGAGACTCCCCTCACAATGGTGTACACGGAGAAGCAAATGGACGAATTGGTCAGCCACCTCTGTACTGTGCGGGAGCTCGCTGTCGACGTTGAGCACCACTCTTATCGGACCTACCAAGGTAAGTGCACCCAGCCATATAGGGCTTACTGCCCATCCTACCCACTCTCTTTCTCTTACCATTATCCACAAACCATTAAAGGTCATGTATGCAACTTTGACGATGATCGTGAATTCAATTGTCTGGAAATAACTGTATTTGTGATAACACCGGGAATCACAGAGCGTAGTTTTGTGATGTCATTGCTGCTGCCCAACGCCGCCCAGTTTTATATTTTGGTAAACGGAATTCATCCCGCTGTAGGTGAGCTCGAACATGTTTGTCACAGGGTAAAGGTTTACAGGGTAAATAAAAAAATATGTAATCTCTCATAGATAACTTGTATCAATAATGCTGATATCTGACGTTTTTTAAGTATTTTAACGACGACTCATTCATTCTATGTTTGTTTTGATACAGGCGTACTTATGCCATCGATCTTTGTTATTGTTATTAACAGCTAGAACATGTCTTAGTTAAAAAAAAAGCTCCCGTCTTTTTTTCTAGACAAATGTCATGGTTTCGATATCTATAGGATATATATTTTGGGTTTTTAGAAAATAAGGCCCAGTATCGTTGATTGCGTTAATTTAGAAGCTTAATTTTTAACACAGCTTCATATAGCATTTAAAAAAGATGTCTTGACGGGGGACAGGTTGATCCTGCAAGGGTCCCGTTTTAAATTAAGACGCTTTTATTGGCTTTGTTTGCATCTGTGTATGTACGAGTATGTAACGGATTCTCTGGGCATGAATATTAAAAGTCTAATGAACTTGTAACTGCGTACGTATCAAGGGATCGATGACTATGCAATAATTTGCTAACATTTTCTCATTATCCTTATTAGGACCGCCAGGATTAATAAATTCTTTCATAGATCTCTGTAAAGGAGTGAGAGAGACAGAGCTAGTGCGCGATCTGCGCATGCGCAGGCATGTTTCGGACTTTTTCTCGTAATAAAGAGTGGTGATGCGTTTTTGTATGGATTCTGCTCTTAATTTTAGGCATGATGTAAAACAAAGATATAAATGGAATTAGTTGATCCTAAAAGGTCAAGGTCACCAAAATACGGCTATAATGTTGCGGTATATATAACCAGATATTTTTGAACATAATATACTATTACTTCTTCGGCCCCAAATTTTAATTGAATTTAATATTTCAGATGTTAATTAGACACCTATAGAATTGTGTAAGTGATCAAACAGTTTCGGCAACTGGTCTGTTATTTTTTTCTTTTGGATATTGTAGCTATTGGATATCGTCGTTATATAAATATTGCTTATAAAGTAACTAGTGAGATTGCCAACAGTCGGCAAATTGTGAACTGCCCGTATCACTTTCCATATGACGTATTATTACACGCTTTATATTAGTTATATGTATGTATGTGTGTATGTTTGTAATCGACTGATTCCGAGTCGATTTTGACCTACTTTAGATATTCTTCTGTGTAAGAGCAAGTGAGACCACGCAGCCTGCGCATGCGTACCGTCTGCCTAATTTCCAGCTTAAGTACCCGTCATATCAGCCATTGAAAGTCCATTGCTGGACATAGGCCTCCCCGAAAATAGGAAATTTTGCCGCAAGCGTGTTGCCAATCGCAAAGCGCAGCTATCGCGACGTGGATGCTGCTACCCATCCCCGCTCTGTGCATTTGAGTTTCGGATGGAAATATCGCCATCTGTCGGTTCCAAAACATAAGCCGCCTCTTACGACACCTGGTGCAGAGGGTACTCTAACTATACCGGCACCTCACGGCAAGTTAGGTTAACTACTCATGTAGTTAATATTATTTAACAATAAATCGAAATAAAAAGGGAAAAATAAAAATATATTAAAAAATCTAAAAAGCTCGCTTTAAAGTACATCGAACTAAAAGTTGAAACATAATTACCTATTACAACAAAATGAAAATAATCAACAAAACATTTATAGTGGTTTTCTGAAGAAGCGAGGGGTTGAGGTGCGTTGAGCCGCGATCTTTTTTAGAATACTGCAAGTAGTATCTGTTGTTTGTTTTCATCGTTACTTTTACTCTGTTATAAAATATTTTTTTATTTTGACCTTTGTTATTTATTAAGTACAGAATTCTAAATATAGCAATTAATCAACTTATCCACTGCAATGATATTACAATACTGATAATGGTTGATCGTCGTCTTTTTATCAAGACTGGCGCGGACTCTTAGAGGCCGAGTGACACCGATCGCGGGGACGCGCCGAGGCCGCTGGCAGCAAGCAACCGCATTTATAATTTTATTGGCACTATACCTACGTTCTTATCGAATTTGCGAAAAGTAATTTGTACTTAGTAGAAACAAGTGATTCGGTACATGGATATACAAACGGAAAGTCATATGACATGACAAATCTACACATTTTCTTTGCGCGGTTGAATCAAGAACGAGGCTATTCATAATTTAACCAAATACACCGAAATAGCTGGTAGAAGTAACAAAAGGCACTCGTTAGTATTGAGGTCTACTACTAGAACATGGTCCTCTACAAACAGTTTCTAATGAAAACTAATAAACTAATAGGGCCTAATCATTTAACATTTTTCGTCATCATTAAGACGAGTAATTAGCCCATAATTGTCCATAACGCTGGGCAGACGTAATTGCTATGTAAACATTGGTTGTTGACAAAGTAATTTGTGTATTAGTAAATATTGTATATTTGTTAAAGCGCGATAACGAATTGCTTTCAATCCGAATCTCGGGTTGATAAGCCTTACAGTAATCTATAGGATGTCGGTCAACTTTATTATCCTTATAGAATATGGTGGTTCATAAGGTTTGGACAGTTATCAATCAGCCAGTATGGGCGTCTTAACGAGACGGAAGAGTTAAGCGAAACAAATTTATTAATATTAAACAAGTTAAAATCTGTAACTGGCTATGAAAAATATTACAAATAGCCGTGCAATAGTACCTCCCTCTGTGCCAGGTGTCGTAAGGAGCGACTAAGGTACCAGACCAGATGGCGGTATATCCATTCGAAATAGTATTAATAGCTCAGGTACACAGGGCAGCAGCATCCCCTTTGCGATGCTGCGCTCTGCGATTGCCAATACGCTGTCCCAGCGCGGCAGCACGGGCATATTTACCTCTTTTGCGGGAACGAAAAGTCCAGCAGTGCACTTCCGAAGGGTGGTTTGATGGTGATGATGCTAAAATAATATTGTAAATGAACCTAAAGGAAACTCAAACTCAAACAAATGTAATTAATTCATTACAAAAAAAAGACATTAGACTTGAGTTTTTTTTTAAGTGACTATACAAATAGTAGAACCCGTTTAAGACGACCACGCTTAATACGATCTCTCGCATATTACGACACTTTACGCCAGTCCCTACAACTTATAGACATCTTTTCATACATTTCTTAACGCTTAATACGATTCATCGTCCCGTTTAATACGCCCGATCACAGCTGGGATAACTTAATGGACGTCATGTTGGAAGAAAAAGAACCCAAGATACTGCGAAGTTTTCCTGGTTATTCTTCCATTGACGACAATGTAGCAATGTAGCACCCCACGAAATTCAATCAATTGAAGATCTTATTGAGAATGTGTACAACACATCAAACGAGGCCCTAAGTGGTAATGATGAAGACAAAGATGAGTCAACTCCGGTTTTGTCAAACGCCCAGACATTATCAGCTGTTGATGATTTAAGACGTTATGTAGCTTCTTTACATCGAAGCGAACATTCATTGCAAAAGTTAAATTATGTTGAAAATCTTTTGATTGCTAACGCATAATCTAAAATTTATTCAAACCAAAATAAGTGATTATTTTAAATAATATAATTATATGTACAATTTAATACCTATGCAACGTTCCAAAATTACAACAAAATACATAATGATATGTAGTACGTTTTATTGTCCCTGTCCCGCATAACACGCTTTCTCGTTAAAGACGCGTTTTTAGTAGGAAAAATCGTCTTAAGCGGGTTTTACTGTAAGTCGATTACTGCATCCCCGCAAAATGATAGCGCTTACCGTTTGTTGATAGTCGTTGGCCGCGACGAGTTTTTTAAATAGGCAGTGTACAAGCTTCACTTGTCTGCAATATATTGTAGTGAGGCGAATTGTAAACAGTACATTTTGCAAAATATCTAAAGCATTAATGCGATTAATAAATTTAACAAAAACAATTAAGCAAAAAAAACAAAAAAGAATGGTTTAGCGAATACGGTAAGTGGATTATTATCTAAGTATTTTCATGTGTGCAATGTGTTGTTGTGTTTTGTTATAATAGTGGGATTGTTTGTGGCTAGTTGTGTGTTGTATCCTATAAGATAACGTTATTATTCTCTTCTTTTATCATTTAATTAGAATCCTCGCTGGTTGATATAAGTTCATCTACCAACGCTTGGCGTGTCGTGTGGACACATTGTTTTTTTCTAACTTTAAATATATCTCTGAATCCATCACTTGCCCATAACCTCTTATTAACTTAATTCTGCACAGTAATACAAAAAAAAACAATAAAAATAACAAAAATGTGATTATGCTTGCTTGAAGATTCGACACGTAATACGTGTTTTTAATTATTGATACCATATGAAACTTAAGAACTGCCCGAGTTACAATACTATTGATGGCCGATACAGCACTTATGATAGTTAATTAAGTTGATTTTACATATTTTGTTTCGGTTATAAATTAAAAATATTGAAATTAAGGGTCCCAAGAACAAGCCCTTAGGCCCTTTAAGTGCTTAATTGTAAATATATATATATATATAGCATAGTAGCATCCATTGAAAGTCCACTGTTGGACATAGGCCTCCCCAAGAAATGAATTTTTTTGCCTATAATTGCCGCGTTGAGCAAGCGTGTTGGCTACACTGTAATATACTGCTATTATATACCTGAACCTATTCTGCCGGTACCTCACGGCAGATGAGATAGGATTGTGCGTCGCAAACAATTGTGAACGATTTCTCAAATCAGATCAACGCTTATAAGTTAGCCTTGTACACACTTGATCGAACGCTTTTGTAAAAACTGTCCGGTACACGGAGAAGTAACTGTCTTTACAATTTCGTTACAGTATTGATTTTTTGATGTGTAGTCCTTGTGTTTTTAGGTATGTATTGGGTCCGCTACAGTGTGTGTGTGTGTTTGCAGGTATCACATGCCTCATACAGATCACGACGACGGAAGGCGGCGACTTTATTGTGGACACTCTCGCCGCGCGCGACCACGTTCACAAGCTCAACGAAGTCTTTACCAACCCTAACATACTTAAGGTGAGTTGGTCTAGAAAAATTAATAATAAAAATTATTGTTATAATTCCCACAATATCTCATACATTGATCTCATTCCACGATAAATATCTTAAAGCACGCGGGTTCATATATCTTCACTTCAGTTCATATATGACAGACAGACAGACATGAAACAACACAACTTTCATCATATCCGGGTGTCGGTTCAATCAGTGAGATGTTGTAAGGATTTATTATTTTTCGGAAATCGATGGACAGTTTACATTAAAATTGTGCTACCATCTTACATTTAATTGGGTGCAGACAGAGTAGAAAAGTACATCTCCCTGTACCAGGAGTCGTAAGAGGCGACTGGGGTACCGAAACCGACAGATGGCGGTTTATCCACCCGTAACAGTATAGCTCAAATGCAACATGACTGGGATGGGCAGCAGCATTCCTGTTCAAGCAACGCTCTATGATTACCAGCACGTCTGCTCGATGCGGAAATTATGGGCAATTTCCCCCTTTCTTGGGAAAGCCTGATAATGTGCAACCCTTCTTGTAGACCAGTGTTATCTGGGGTGTGACAATATTCGTCTGTGGTAGGTTTTTCACGGTGCGGACAGCGATGTATTATGGCTGCAACGGGACTTCGGCGTGTACCTGGTCGGGATGTTCGACACTCACCAGGCTGCGCGCGCACTTCAGCTGTCAGCGCTGTCGTTCCGGAGCCTGCTGTTGCGTTACTGCAATTTGGACGCGGACAAACAGTAAGTACAACAAGCGTGAAAAATATCAGTCGTGGGACTGTCCGGATCTAACCTAATCATAACAATGATATTTCACCCCATTATGAGTTCAATTTAATTGTGTTTATTTTTGTTTTCTTCTATATTTTCTGTCTACTAAAGAAAGGAGGATCCTCTCACTTTGGTACAAATAATTCACCTTTTAAAGGAGTGGGACAACCCACAATGTATTTGTATTTATAGCCTAATAATAAACCATTTAATAATTATTCCCTCCCATTTTAAATATTAGTGTGGATAGATCTTTTATAGAGGTAATGTATAACTTTGTCGGGTTCGTGGGTTCGATACCCACCCAGGACAAAAATCCATATGACGATATTTGTGTTTTATCTGTGTCTGGGTGTTGAATGTTTGTATTATATTTGTGATTGTTTAATGTCTGATACCCTGTATTTAGGTCAATATATGAAATGTTGTGTGAATTATTATTATTGATTAGATTTTATTTGAAACCATCAATAATCTGCTCATTTATAAACCAAGCATCGTTTTTGATGTCTTTCTATACGAAAGTGCCGTTGATGTGTCTACTCGGAGGGAGGGTAGGAGGTGGACGCATGCTGCTATGTTTTATTAATTTATTGATTTTCCAACATTTTTAACAGCAAAACAAATAGCATATATGTAAATAAAAAATGTAAATTACATCAGAGAAACAGGATAAAAAAGTGATTAAATAAAAAAATCCAGCGTTAAAATTCGGTCTTTGATCTCTTTGAATAAAACTTGCTTGTCTAATCGGTAACACTGTATTTATCCGCCAATTAGAACAATCTCATGATGAAGAACTTGATGTTATTAGAAGTAGTTGCTGACGGGCCCGATGGCGCTGATGGTAGTGATCCTATCTTGTGCGCCGAAGAATGTGAGTTCGATCGCAGGACAAATATTTATTTGACGATATTTGTGTTTTATATATATATATTTAAGTAATATATTTGTGATTCCTTTGTTGTCTGATGTCCGTAACAGTACTTTGAGCGACATACCACGGAGTCGGGTTAATACATGGGATGTAATGTAAGATAATACTGTTTAAAATACCTTGGTCTATATAACGTTTGTGGTATAAGTCGTATCTCGCCCCCCCCCCCCCCCCCCCCCCCCCAATCCTCCAAATATACCCAAATCTTCCACATTACATATGAATTAAAGGCGTTTCGTCCTCCAACACCTCCATAAAATATATAGAGATAATAATTAGCATGTTGGATCTCCAAGACTAAGAGAAAACATAACACTTAATACTTATATCAGTTGTAAAAGGACGAGAAACGGATAAAAACTTCTCGAAATGGAAAACGACATGAGAGTACTGAATGGCCAATTTAAGAAAAGGAGATCGAGAAAATGGACATGGGTTGGACCAGACTGCTGTTTTATAAACGAAATAGATTACATTATAACGAATAGGCCCAAACTATTTATCAACTGTGGCGCAATTGCTAACCTCGATATCGATAGTTACCATAGTTTGCTCAGGACATGTTTAAACACATCAATGTTTCCAACTTAGGTCGGCCTGTCCAGATCAAAGCACAACTAATGACGGTCAACAATTTGCTGACATTAGAAACTGTTATTGAAAGACAAAGTTTAGTGCCACAACCATATTTTGAGGAGAAATACAATGTACTGCACGGCATACTGACAACAAGATCGGAAACTATTAATATGGAAATATTAAAGGATAAATGGAGCGTATCAGAAAAATGATAGCGCTACTAGATAAAAGATCAGAACTAATTAATAAGAATGGTGTAAGGATAGATAATGGGCTGATTGAACAGAGATATACAAACACTAATGAAAAAAGATCGGAACGTCATAGACTCGAATCGGATAGCCTACATAAATGATTGACAGGGCAGGACTAAAACGAGATCAGGTATTCTAGCAATAGCAAAAAACATTTATGAAAATCTGTACACGAGTAACGACCACACAAGCATCACCGATCCACGATAGTGTCCCTTCCATACTAGCTGAAGAAATACTTCAGGCATTTGAAACACAGAAGGAAGACGAAGCTCTCGATCCAGACAAGTCAGAAATGCCTGCCTGCTAATATCGTGTAAAGACTACATCGCGCTTATACTCAAACACATTTTTGATGATACAGTCATTCCAGCACAATGGGCAACATTAAAGATAATATACTACATAAAAAGGGCGACCAGAATGGTATAAACAATTATAGACCCTTTATCCAGTTTTATGTCCAACATTTATAAAGTTTTCGCAAAAGTAATTCTAAGAGAAATCACCAAAACCCTAGGCAAAACCAGCTTTAAGTTACTTAACAGTTGATCACAATCAAGTTGTAAGGCAAGTCTTCGAAAAAAATAATACAGTACTGTAAAAATAAATTAAAAAAATGAAGCCAGTGAAATTAAAATAAACAGAAGTGTTCGTCAGGGTGACTCACTTTCTCCTTAACTATTTTCAGCATTTTAGAAGAAATCTTTTGCAAGCTGAAATGGGACGAGTATGGCTTAAATATACATATTGAACACATATGATAGAAAACTTGTAAAGATAGAAGAATGCTGAGATCGAAATTACCATAAAAACAAAACTATACAATGAATATTTGCTACCGATTATAAGAACACGCACAACAGCCATGGAGAGAAGCATGCTTAACATGAAGAAACAGACAGACAGAATAAGAAATAAGTTAACATACGTAAAATAGAAGATGTAACCACAATTATAAGAAAACTTAAGAAAAGATGGGTAGGCCGTATGGCCTATGAATATAATGATTTTATTCCATTTCTCGTTGTCTTACATTGTCATAAGAGACAACGAGAAATGGAACTAAAGCATCATATTCTAGTATCCAGCAAACGCCGAAAGGAAATACGGAAGACTACCGAAGGTGGCGACACAAGCAAGCCAAGCAGCAAAAGAAAAGGCAGCAGTCGGAGATCATGGTCTAGGACAGCGAGAGAGAGAAAAGAGAATAGAAGAAGTTGGGGGAGGCCTTTGTCAAATTAGGGCAAATGGACAATGTTGTAGATGTCGTAAGACTACATTCAACAGGATTCATAAACGGATATAGAGAGATATATATATGAACGAGGCGTCGGGAAAGAGTACAAATGCCGCATATTCTCGTATCCTGCAAAAGCCGAAAGGAAATAGG
>JACJUM010003259.1:293059-312404 GCA_020976665.1 Heortia vitessoides | reverse complement strand
GGGTGTTAAATGTATGTATTTAAGTAGCTTATTTGTGATAAGTCGTTTTTCTGATATCTGTAACACAAGTGCTGAAGCGACTTATTACGGAATCAGGTCGTATGAGATGTTATGGAGAAAAAATAGAAGAAATTAGCTCGATACCCCCTCCTGCAACATGCAGACGAACTGACAAATGTGTTTACCACGGTAGCTAAATGCCCCCTTTTTTGGAATGACATCAACTATGTACCTATATCTAAACTTGAGCTGGTTCCTCTTCCTCCTTCATCGAGACTGAGAACGGAGAAGCCTTCACCGTCACCGCGGTGATATTCAGGAGTTCTTGGGGTCGAGACCTTAGCTTCTGAATATCATAATGAATATCAACGCAAGTTTAAAGTTGCGTCTACTAACACTAAGGTCAGGCTAGACGAGGAACCGGTCCAACTTTAGATGTAGTCGGTGCGGGCCCGATCGGCGGTCGATGTACGTGACATGTTGTACAGCGCCGAAATGCCCATCGACCTGGATATGGCGTGGTCGCTGGCCCTGGAGGAAGAGTCGCCGTACCGCTGCTCCATCCCAGCGTTTGAAGTCGAACCACAGATCGTAAGTACCACATTCGCCCCGCCTACTATCTGTTGAGCTTGTGTAAGATTTATATCAAGGCATTTCCTGAGTGATTCCCGAAATTCCTGAAACTAGTAGCAGCATTGTCCTTGTGACGCCGTCGGTGCGGTCGGCAGCGAGCAGCGTTTGATGCAGCAAAGATGTTTCGGTACGTATTGGATGGAAAAATCTCGTCTTTCGCACAAGCGTGCAGTCCGCGTGATAGTAAGCGTCACTGAACCCTATAGACGCTCGTGTTATCATAAGGATATCACTAACGCGCTGCCAACCTTCTGACTTAAAGATATGCCACATTATCCAGTAAATCCACCTGCTCACCCTTCAGACCGGAACGCAGCAATGCGAACACTGCTATTTGGCGGTGGATATATGTGAGAGTGAGGGACCAATGCAAACCTTTTGTATGAGGTCTACCTCATGTATTCTGTGGCACTTTCGAATACTAATTTTTTTAGGAGGCATCCCCGCACTCGTAGAAATTTCTAAATTTTTATTTTCGCCCCGCTGAAAGGTTCGACTGATGTGAACTGAAATCACTTTGTTACGTTTGCAACTTCATGTTCTTTTATTATTATAATGACACACATGATGTGTTTTTTTCTTCTTCTACTCCTTTTATGAAAACATTCTGGACATGTATACGCGTGGCTGCTCTTTAAATTATCCATGCATAACTAAATAGACAACCATAAATTTAACTGTCGTAAAGAACAAAGTGCAGGTCTACAATAAAAAATAATTAGTTGTAACTTTATTATTGGGAAATATGTTTAGGCTGTTTTACAAAAATCCCTTACGTCAATTGAATTTCTGTGCGTCGATATCTCATCACGTTCAATTACTTCGTGGCATTTCCCTGTGTCTAAATATGTGTCAATCTGTTCTCGCAGCACTCCAAGCTGAACGCCGAGGCGCAGCTTTTCCTTCCCCCTTACGAAAGATACCTCAAGTACCGGGAGCTGGCTCAGGTACGCAACTTTGAACCTCAAAGTGTATACATATCTCTCGTTATTGCGACGATTACAACTTTCAAATCTCGACCTTGTTGTCTCCAGGTTGAGGATAATAAGGGAAACAAGGAAAACGAAGCGAAAATCACAGTCAATGGTGAAGACAAGGCTGTGCACAACGAAGAAGTGCTGATAAAGCTTCAGCTAGTCAAGCAAGAACTGGAGGAGACAAATGAGCAATCCCCGAAGGAGGAAGAGGAGTCGAATTCCGGCCCTTCTTCCGGCGACCGTAATAGTCAAAGGAAAAGGAAGATTCCTTTGGAACTTCCTAAAAAGGATATACGGCGATCCCCGCGTGTCCCCACGCCGCCGCCGGCGCCTGCGCCGCTGGCCAACACGCCCGTTCGCGCCGCGGCGCCCCCCCCTAAGATTCCAGCTTCCCCATATACCAATGCCAATTACCTAAAGTTTCACAGCGACACGAGTCAAGCGCTCAAGCAGCCGAAAATGAAATTTAAGAAGCGCAAATAATTACTTAATAAGCGAAACAAACGAATAACTATATGACTATTACTTTATTAATATAATGATGATTCTTATTCTATATGCGAAAATTGTTTTATTTCACTGCAACGACTCCGGCAAGAAAATTGACGCGATGCAAAAATGTAAATGTAACTTTAATGTTTTTTTTGTTCAAGTATACGTCAATAATTTAAAAACTATAATTTTCAGATTGCTGAAATGTCATTTGCAAATAGCTTATTTATTTGGTAATTAATGGGCGCAAAATTTAATAACAAAATTGCTTTTTTTTGTGATTGTCATTTCGCACCTGACACGTATTGCGACAGTTTTCTTGGCGGGAAGCGAGTAGTTGTCCCTGACCCCACAAGTTTTACAGCGACAAGTCAAACGCTCGAGCAGCCGTAAATTAAATTTAAGAAACGCAGAGGATTACTTCATAGGCGAAACTAACGATTTACTTTCTGACTACATACCCACATACATCACGCCTGTGTTCCATCGGGGCAGGGAGAGACTATGGTTCTATACCTGTTACGATCTTGGCATACGTCTCTCGCATCCCTTACTCGCATTCATACACGCACCTGGCCATTTCATACCTCTTCTACTTGGTTAAGATATGTTCGCCTCGGTCATCCTATACACTCTTCCATTCACTTCCGCTCTATATACTTATGTGTACAGTAATTCTACTTTCATTTGATCTTTCTATTTGTCCAAACCATCTCAACATTCCCTTCTCTATTGTTGTCACGACATCATCTTCTACACCACATCGAATCCCTTATTACACTATTCTATAATCTATATCTCAAACTCACACCATAAATACTCTGAAGTGCTCTCATTTCGTTAGCATTTATTCTACTCGCGTGTTTCTTCTGACATTCACCCAACATTCACAAGTATGACTTTACTATTGCATTATGACATAGACAAAGAAGAAAATGAAGAAAGTTGCCTATGACTTACCTCTGTTTCGCTAACTCCTCCCAAGACGAGCTAAACAAAGCCTACCCTTTTTCGAAGCGCCTTGTCTTCATCATCATATACGCCATTAGAAGTCCACTGCTGGACAGACGCCTCCCTGGGATATGTCGCGCTGTACAAGCGGCTTGGCAATGGCAGATCGTAGCTTTTCCCCGCCCTATGCATTTGAGCTATACTGTTTCTGATGGAACATGTATTGGCTCTAGTCGCCTCTTACGACACCTGGTACAGTTAAAGGTACTATTCTACTCTGCCGGTACCTCAAGATTCTGGTACCTTATTCGCCTCTAACGACACCTGGTACAGAAGGAGGCACTTTGTGGTTCTTGTGAACCCTTAATAACATAGGATATGAAATTTAACGAAAATTTGGGAAATATTGGCAATTCTGGACTTTTAAGGGAATACCTTAGTGTTGTATACTTACTTATATCATTACTCTACACACCTAACCGCAACACAAAAAAAAATGAAATTCGTAAATGCTTTTTTTAACTAAATACATTTTGCCGTAGGGTACCGGCAGAGTAGATTCATTAAACTCCTTTAAACTAGGTGTTGTAAGAAGCGACTGAGGTACCAGAACCAAGAGACGATGGCGATATATCCATCCGAAATAGTGTAGCTCAAATGTATAGGGCGGGAATGCGCAGCAGCATCCCCGTCGCAAAAGCTACGCTTTACGATCGCCATCACTCTTGCCCAGCGCGGCAATTATGGGCAACATACCCCCTTTCTTGGGGAGATCTATATCGAACAGTGAACTTTTAATGGCTGGTATGATAATTATCACTACGAGTTTATCTTGCTGGTTTCTGTCTGACGGCTCGTGTAATGAACCTGCGTAAACGTTAAACTTAGTTTGAGGACCCGTTTGGTGCCGTACTAGTCTATAGTATAAGTTATGCATAATTTAAATGTTAGATGATACTGATGATCCCGACGGGTCATCAAGGTCATCAGTATTGTAAATGGAATACAATTTAGTACTTCATAATTCTGAATTAAAATTAATCTATTTGTTACTTTTGACAATTCGAAAGTGCTTGTGATGGGCCAACTTGAATAAAACATAATTTGATTTGATATATTGTTAGTTTTTCGAATACAAGCTCATATGGTGAAAATTTAGATGCAGAATGTTTGGAAGTGTTTTTACGAAAAGCACCAATACATAAGTCAATAACTCCAACCTCAAGACTTATTATCAGTTTGCATTCTTAAAAGAAAGCCTAGATGCGGATCTGTATTGAACAGCTTACTTCCATGGGGTCCAATTTTGGGGTGATCAATTGCATAAGCATCAATACGCTTAACTTTATCCGTACCGGGTTGGATTACATCAATATTCGCACAACAACTCATACATTGACCTGATTCTTTAATAACTCGCTTAAAGCACTTGCGTTACGGACATCAGGCAGTAGAGGAATTACTAATATATACTACTTAAATACATATATTTAACACCCACACAGATTAACATAAATATCATCATATAAATATATGTTATGGTTGGGGTTCGAACCCATGATTGCACTGCTAGTTTATTTATTTAGTATGCGCAATCCCTCAAGTACATTGCTAATATTCAAGTTACATCTCAAGGAGTATAACTATATAAAAGGTAGAAAAAATCAGCGCACGCTCTTTCTCGCATAATTAAAACATCTGAACGATCTCAGTGTAGTCTCAGATATCTGAATGAGTCTCAATGTGTATAAATTTCTTTCACATAAAACAAATAGACTTCCTTACCAACACTATTTAACGGACAAACAACTGAGCAGAGTAGACTGACACTTCTGGGATCTAGGAGTGCTATTTGACACAATGCTGACATTCCGCCCTCACTTCGAACACACCTTAAAGAGTAACATACTCTCAGGCTTTATATTAAGGGCAACTAGACTTTCGATCACTGCAGAGCGCACTGCTCCTCTGTCCTGGCTTAGTTAGAAGTATACTGAAATATTGCTGCTCAGACTGGAACCCTTTTACCAGATACACATAGATAACAAAGAAAGAGTGCGTAAGAAGATGGTTAAATTCCTTTGCTGTAGGCACATGGGTCATTTGATTGTGAGCATGGCTTGTTGTGCTTACACAAAATAATGCACTCTTCTGTCGAATCACTAGATCTCCATTCTATTAAGCGTTAAAGGTGTATAAAAACAATACTTCCTTCTACAACTCAGCAACCCGTAATACATTTTTTTTCAAAGAAAACGTAATTATTTTTCTGCTCTTTAGCCGATTATGATATTTTGTGTGGAGGCTGCGGACGACTCGGCGCCAGGATTCTTGAAATATTCCTGTTAAATTTAAGGAATCTATAATTAAGAATAACTATGTCTTCGCCATTGCATTTCAGTTTATTGTAGAAACGGCACATAATGTAAATATAATTATATCAAGTAAAGGTCTAAAAAATTGTGAATTTTAAACGACGACTGCCATCGGTTCGCAGATACATCCATGGGCAATCCATGGCAATCCACACAACGGTGACCAGCCTGCGACGATGTCACAACCTTGTAATTTAAACATTAAACGGGCTGATTCAATTATTGATGACTTGTGTGATATCTAAATCTAGGCTACTTTTTGTGCACAAGAAATAAATACATGAAGATATCGTTAATGTTCTTTTCATAGAGCAAACATCAGTATTATCTTTCGGTAGGTGGTGGTTAAGGAGTCCAAGAATTATCTATGTGATGATTCTGAAGCCTGCACGGTTTTTCTAAAATTGCATTTGCCTTTGCGAGCAATTGAATCTTATGTTAGATTCAAATGTTCTGCCTGAAAGATGTTTCGATAAACAGCACTTCTTCATATCAATTATTGGAAGTCCACTGCTGGACAGAAGCCTTCACAAAAAAGGGGATTGTGCCCATATTTGCCGCCTAGGCAAGCGTGTTGGCAAACGCAGAGTGCAGCTTTTGCGACTGGAACGCCGCTGCCCATCCCCGCCCTGTGCATTTGAGCTACACTCTTCCGGGTGGATATACCGCCATCTGTTGGTTCTGGTTCAGTCTTACGACTCCTGATACAGTGCGAGGTACTATTCTATTCTGCCGGAGCCATACGGCAATTAGCATTTACCTGAACAAGACTTAACTAATTTATTCAATAACTGAGACATAGTCTTCACAATTACTTGTCGTCAAATGCCTACTACTTGAACATAGGACATATGAGGTTCAAATAGAGGGAGTTTTTTGCCTACAATAAAGCTGTGCAGACGTAGACGCTCCACCCTGTTACATCTTTGATACATTATTTTACACCGATACACGATATGAGCTATCTGCTAGTCTATAAAAATGTAACACGAGAAATAGTGCAACATCTATTTTCCCTTCGTCTTGCTTTATGAGTTCATGACCTCATACAAAAGGTCGTCTATATTGTTACTTCACTCTCATCTATTTCTACCGTCAAATACCAGTGTTCGCATTGCTGTCCGGTTTGAAGAGTGACAGAGGCATTGAATTTACTAGGCAATGTGACATAATATCCTCTTGTCACAAGGTCGGCAACGCGTTAGTGATATCCTTATGATATTACGAGCGTGTATAGGCTGCAGTGACGCTTACTATCACACGGACTGTACGCTTATTTGGTGACCTTTGGCAAAATTCCCCCCTTTCTTGGGAATCCTACATCCAGCTGTAGACTTCTAATGGCTGGAATGATGATGATGATACATTGGTTAGTGCTACGCCAAAATGTATCAACGACGACTTTTTGGGGAAGTATTAAGGGATATGAATTGAAAGTCGAAATTGAAATATTGTTTATTTTACTGTATACTTATACTTAATCGCAGATTAAGCGATCAAATGATTACAAGAATATTTATACAATAAGGTGTTAGTATCAAAGTATCTATTCGTATATGCATAGACGACCCTGATCACCACCAAATGGTAATATCAAATAATATTTCTTAACCTAACCTTTAAATTTAATGTAAGCAATGACTTTTTTAGCCATAGTTAATTATGAAATACAGTGATAAGTGAAAAAGAAAATAATAATAACGTTATCATAATGTGATATACGCTGTGTTCACAAAGTGCTGTTTACCGCAGATCTACTCAAGACATATTTCTTCTCTTGTTCAAAGACTAAAGAACTATTCTACAATCTCTCTCTTTGTTCTTTATGTTGTAAATTATTACTTAATTTTTTTACCAAACTAATTACAGATTAAAATCCTCAATTGACACGCGTTTTATATGACGAATAGCACCAACGAGCAACCAAAATAAACTTTTTTATTTACACCGTAACCTAAACTAAACTAAATAAATATTTCCATACTAAATTAGGCGGTGTTATCACACAAAAATGTATAATTATCCAAAAATTTAATTAAATATCTCGCGATAAATATCTCATAAATAAACAACAGTGAAATAATTAAGAATATATCATGAAATATACGTGTTCATAGTCCGCACTTTATAGTTTCTTTTATAAAATGATTGCCTTTGTTTTTCAGTCTCTTAAAAATAAAAGTAACACATTTTTGTAATGTGAAATATGAAGGGTATGAAAGTGCAAATAGGTTTTTAGAGATTATAGTCCGCATATTAGTCGTTTGAGGATAACCCAAATCCTATTATTAGTCCACAATAATATTCTGAAATGAACGCTATGATTTCACGAGCAAGCAAAAACTGCGAAAAATATTTTTTGTCTGTAAATAAATGATTGTGACGCATCAACAACACCGCTTTTAGTTGACTTGGCCAGGATAAATCCCTTTTAAGTACGGTTTTCAAGATTCTCAAGGACTTAACTATGCCGTTAAGACCTTGAGTACAATTTAGTAAACAATTGACGCAAGGTAATCGATACAAATACAAAAAGTAAAATAAACAGCGTTTTTGTGATTTGAGATTATACAAATTCTACAGTAACTTTAGCCTTCACAAGGTTCACCTTCCATCCAAACTCATCTTGCTTGGTGATACAAACACAAACCGTTTGCTTAAAGGTGGCTTAGAATAGTGACTAAATTATTTCTAAATTTGTGATAAATATGAGAACATATTGTGCACAATGATGTGTCATAATTTCAGCACGCTTGTAGCTTGCTCGTGCTTTTAGCATGCCTATGCTACTTAAAATTTTTTTTATTACCTCCTCCTAAATATCCTTACAAAGGCATATTTTAATTACTTTGTACACTTTATTATTGCCTGTAGTTAGAGAAATAAATCAAATACGACTAATTACACGCACAATGTTTTCCTAACGAAATAAACTATAACTCAGTAAATCTAGACTAAAGATATAGTACATATTAGATATGTGAAAAAACAATCAGATAAAAATGGTTGTTTTGAACCCTGAAAAAATTTCGTCCAGACATAATGAATGCCTCAAAGTTCTCTATATAGACAAATTTTTGTTTATAAATCAAATTGGTCTATTTTAGAAGTTTAGAATTAGACCTTATATAATATAGTACACGTATCCATGGTTACAGTCTGCTAAGAAGTTTTTTCCGAAGACACTGTACAAAACGAAGAGACGCGTCCCTTCCAGTCTTTTAGAAGTCAACTCTAACAGAGTTATTTACAAAATTCGTTATAATCACATTTATATCACAAATATCACGTTACAAAAAACACAAGTCAACTTGCTAGCGTGGCGTTAAACAAAGTTCTTGGATGAAAATTTGTTCCATATTTTGTCAGGTGGCCGTATATAAAACATACTAAATCAATCAGATTGATTAACAAAAAAACACCAGCTCTTAATTGATCCTTTCAGTTATATCATTCATCATTACAGCCATTGGAAGTCCACTGCTGGACATGGGCTACGAAAAGAGGAATTTTGCCCATAATTACCGCGTTGGGCAACCATGTTGGCAATAGCAGAGTGCAACTATCTCGACAGGAATGCTGCTGCCCATCCCCACCCTCTGAATTTGAGCTAACCTGTTTCGGATGGATATACCGTCACCTGTCGGTTCTGGTATCTTAGTCGCCTCTTACGACAACTGGTACAGAGGGAGGTAGTATTCCAAGTTAGTCACAGTTTAAAACTGAGATTCATCTGCTCTCACTTCAGACTTGTTAGTTAGTTGACTGTATTTTGTAATCGTCATATTTGAAATTCAACACAATCCATCATTAAATTTACCTTACCTAAAGAACATTTTATTGTCTGATTATTGCCCCATATCTTTTCTTCCATTCCTATACAAAAATGTTAAATCCCTTATCTATGACCAGCTTTTTTGACAAATAAAGACGCTCTTTACTATAGGAGTGCTATAAGAAGTTCGATACTATATATAAGGCCGTATATATAGCAACTGTATACCTATTGAGCCGGTGTAAACTCACTATTGTCCAGACATTACTTCTCTTACTGATTATATCACCGCTAATCTTTCATCACGTTGCCACCTTTATACAAATTATTTACAATATTAAAGGTTGCGAGAATTCTCCTACTTAAAATTTATTACGTATCGAAGTTCATTACGAAGAAACGTGTACAGCGATGCCCTTCTGACTGCATACCACGGATATGTTGCATCTGTTCTTTGAGGCCGAGTTAGGCGGAATAGTTTTTCGAGTTCAATAGAAATGCATACGTGCTATGTACAACCTCCACTGATTCTTGTGAACCTTATATTAAAAATATAAAATATAGCTGTGCCCGCGACTTCGTCCGCGTGGAATAGTTTTTTTGGGTACCATACCCCTTTACCTTAACTTACATAAACTTTGAATGTCATGTTTATTTATATCGAATCAATGGCTTGAAAAATAAGTTTCAAGTTTCTAGTTTTAAAAATAGCGATACTTCCTTACAAATTTTCATCCCCCCTTTCGACGCTTCACAACCCTTCTTTCGAATTGAAAAATAGTGAATAATGTCCTTTCTAAGGGTCTAAAGATTGTCTGTGCCAAATTTCATCAAAATCGGTTTAGAGGTTTAAGCGGAAAAGCGTAACATACAGACAGAGTTACTTTCGCATTTATAATATTAGTAGGGATTAACGTTTCCTTGTTTATATATCTTAGAATGTGCAATATTTATGAAACAACATTGGCATGTTTCTATTCAGAAAAAGTAAACGCCATGCTCAAAAACTGTACGTTGCTATGTAAAACAGTCTGTGTGTCAGCGATGGTCCGCGGATATATGATCGAATACCAGTGGAGATACGTGAAACATTTAATATTCACTTAAAAAAATATATAACGAGATATAATATAATTACTGTTATTCTTCTACAATTAAGAGTTTTTATGTGATATCTGATGTCTGTCTTGTTAGTACTAATAACTGTCGTTACCCATAAATAAACGCAAGGCACGGCACGGATGACACTTACACGATAGCACATTCTTAACAACACACTAACCTGTTTTGATAATAAGGATTTGATTGAATGATAAAATCAATCAAATTATAGGTGTCAATGGACTCCCGGATGGAACGTAGTTCCTTTCGATTAATTAGTGAAGGAATTGTAATTTTTTTATGATATACAATAAAACCTGTTTACCCAAAAAAAAAAATAATCGTCGCGACACCATGCGAAATAGAAAGATGAAATAAAAGTAACTGGCTTGGTTTGATTTCTATCTCGTTACAACTTTAGGTCTTAATTTATTCTGTCTAGCCCCCTTTCGCAACGCGCGATAAGGAACTTCGTTCAAAAACGTCGTCACAATATCAACCTCCAAATCCTCGACACAGACTAGAATTCATCTCCCGGCGAGGACATATATGTTTATTAAATTGTTCGAAGGATTACTGTTTTATTTGCAAACGCGTGCTTTCTATATATAGGTATATATAAAAAGGTAATTTAAACTGGGTACATAAGATTTCCAGTGAAGCTCGCCAGCTCGCCAAAAACATGTTTTCATGAAATAATTTATTTGGACTTCCATACCCTTCTTTGAATAAGAAATTAAATACAGTTTTGAGTTTGAAAACGAATTAGAACACCTGCTTTCGTATCACAGACACCGTCAATGAAAAGTAAGGCAATGTCTGTATAATGAGTGATCATTTTAAATCTAATTTCGAGTTTATAAAAATAAGACCGTTGAAGTTTCTTAATACTATTTGAAGTTACTTATTAAAATTATTTACATACAAACATACATCATGTCTGTGTGATAAGACTCAGACATGATGTATGTAGGCAGAGACTAAGCATCTCCACTTGCTACGATCTTGGCATACCTTCATTGCTTCTCTTACTCGCAATAGTCCTTTCATACACGCTGGTTTATTTTTAGTACTTTTGACCTGGCCTTTATTAATACCTCTTCTAGCTGGTTAAGAAATGTTCGCCTCGGTCGTCCTGTACCAACTCTTTCATTCTCTTCTGTTGAATATATTTATGCAGTAATTCCACTTACATCCATCCTTTCTATCTGTCCAAACCATCCCAACATTCCTTTCCCTATTATTGTCACAACAAAATCTTTTACACCACATTGATCTATCTTCATCATCGATACCACACTATTCTTTAATCTATCTCTCAAAATCCACACCATAAATACTTAGAAGTGGTCTCATTTCAACTTTCTTCTCGCGTGTTTCTTCTGACATTTACCCAACGTTCACTAATATTATATAAATATACATATAAGAAAAAGTAGTGAAGTGGAGCTGTGGACTTTTCAGGGTTTTCAGCAGGTGATATCCTTTTTCTCTATCCCTTCTCCGAATGCCAGTTGGGCTGGCCCTGCACCGGGAACTGATCAAGAAGGGACCTGGCGTCTGTGGGAACAGACGACTCATTCTCCAGCTGCTTCATCAAAATAGAGCCGATAATAAGCTTCTAACCCTGAATCTCTTCCATCTCCTGAACCCTGTAAAGGGAAGCCTGTCAATTCAATAATTGTGGTCGGGTATACTTTATAGGGGTGTATTCAGTGCTACGTACCGGTCCAGCTCCTGGTGCCTACGCAGTTACTCCTGTAATGAGGGGTGCAACAGCTGCTCCTCGATGCTTATCTCGGGGCGCTGTACAACAATATATTTTTTCAATTATAACCTGATCGAGCTCCTATTTTAAACCAGCCTGTCGCTCTTGGCACACAATGTCTCATACATTGACATGACTCCAAGATAATAAAAATAATTTAATAATTCCAATAATTTAACAATCACCCGACACCATGGTAATTCGCTTAAAGCACTCGCGATACGGACGCCAAACAACAAAAGAATCACAAATATACTACTTAAATACATTTATTTCACACCCAGACACGGAACAAGCACAAATATTATTATATAAATATTTGCCCTGGGTGGGAATCAGATCCACGACCCTTGGCGCATAAGGATCACTGCCATCAGCGCCATCGGAATTATAAGCTTTATTATTAGCTTAAAGGCTTAATTTTTTTTAAGGAAAAACTATCGATTTATTAATTATATTATATAGTATATTGTTTACATTCTAAAGTTATTTGCTTGAGTAAAAAATATAGAAAAAAAGGAAATTATGAAAAGTTCTTTTGTAACAAAAGACTTCGATGTTTCAAAGTGATCGCACAGTTATAATATGTATGTAAGTTATTGTGTATGTTCGATACAAGCTTATTATCAAAATTATTAAAGTAAGGCAAATTCATTATATAAGCCATTGGAAATCCACTGCTGAACACAGGCTTCCCCAAGAAAGGAGGAATTTTGCCCATAATTGCCGTGCTGGGCAAGCGTGTTAGCAATTGCAAAGTGTAGCATTTGCTGCTGCCCATCCACGCCCTGTGCATCTGAGCTACACTATTGCGCATGATATACCGCTATCTGTCGGTTCTGGTACCTTAGTCAGTTCTCACGACACCTAATATAGCGGGAAGTACTTGATACTCCGCCGGTGCCTCGTACCTCACGGCCTGAAATATTTTCCTTAAAAATGTATGTTATGTTACCGGTGTAGAGCGCGCGCTCTCGAGGACGACCCCCAGCTCCGGGAAGGAGGGCGCGTGCGGCAACTGTTGCTCCTGGTGCGGAAGCCACTCATTCTCCAGGGCGACGGGAACCTCGTACCTTGGACATTAGGTGGGGGTTGTAAGTGGAGGGGGTTATATCCGAAGTAGGTCCTTATGGGGAAAAATACTAACAGGTATAATCATCATCATGATGATGATTCCTGCCATTAGAAGTCCACTACTGGACATAGGCCTCCCCAAGAAAGGAGGAATTAAACCCATAATTACCGCGCTGGGCAAGCGTGTTTGCAATCGCAGAGTGCAGCTTTTGTGATGGGGATGCTGCTGCCCATCCCCGCCCTGTGCATTTGACACTAATTCGGATGGATATACATACCACCGTCTGTCCGTTCTGGTATCTTAGTCGCCTTTTACGACATCTGAACCCTAACCTCGCGGCCACAGCCAAACAGTGAGCGGAGTTGCATCTTATAGAAGATAATGAGGAATCGAGTCGATATAGTTTTGGAATAGCGGATGATTATAAATACCGTAATCAGGTCCCTAATAATTATTTGCAGATGATACAGGTTTAAAATTTTCATAAACCATAAAATGTACTGTAAAGATAAAATAAACTGTATGCTCGATCGAAGCGTGAGCATATCAAGCTGCGTGATGTACTGACCTTTCAGGCGCGGGCGGGTTTACCTCCATCGGCAGGTTCTCCAGACCCAAGAGCCCCTCCCTCATGTCGATCTGCGGCTGCTCCAGCGGCATCTCGCGGCACTGCGCAAACATACACATAAGAAACAAGCTGTGTGGTGGTTGTGTTGGTGGTAATTGGGCCGGTTGTTGTTGTCGCTGCTAGCTAGGGTGCTTCTTTGTTTCATTTTATTAGACCAGGCCGACAAACAAGCAGTCATGCCTATAGACGCTCGTAATATCACAAGGATATCACTAACGCGTTGCCAACCTTGTGACTTAAGGACAGTATGCCACATTACCCGGGAAATTCCATGCCTCTCTCACCCTTCAGACCGGAATACAGCAATGCGAACACTGCTATTTGGCGGTAGAAAAAGGTGAGTGTGAGGTACCGATGCAGATAATATTTTGTCTGAGGTATACCTCATTTAAATTTGTGTGTGATGAACGTGAACGCGTGAGAAAGGATAAAGAAACTGTAGAGAATATGTTGTGTTCATATTACCAGCTCGCCCCGGCAGGAAAGTATATATTTAGGTGAGACGAGAGACGAACGCGTTAGTGTGGCACTGTGTTCTACGAGAAGTCTTAAGCTAACGTTGTGTGAGAAATGAACGTAACTCTCAACAATACAACTTGTTATTTGCACGTGGTGCTTTCATACAGGAACGTGTACGAACACGAGTGGTTCGACAAAATCAAAATAGAAACAGGCAACATGCCTCCCATCCTCACTTGACCTTAGTTAACTAAGTTACTTTTTCAACACTTACTATGTTATTTTTACTTTACTTTGAACTGTTCTTATTTTTAGCAAGTATAAGCGTGAAGATAGAAAATTGTTTGCGACTTGCACAGTTGCATTGAGACTTTGGTAGCGAATGCGAGGTGACGTGATAGGGAATAATTACTGACCGCCAATAGCATGCCGTGCACGGTGTAGATATGCTGCTGCAGGATGTCTGATGAGTTCCAGCAGCAGGCGAGCACGCCGTGCAGGTCCCACGGCAGGGTCTCTGCCAGCGTCAGCAGCTCGTAGTCAGTCAGAATATACCTGTGGGACACACATACCTGACTCATTACATGCCCAGTCTACTACAAAACAGTGTTTGTAGTAGAATGGGTACCATCCCAAACTAAAGTATGTATGTATACTCCCAAAATTATTGAAAACACAAGGCCACAACTGAAAGCTATTGCAACTACAATATTATCTGCCTTAGAGTGACGTATAACCGTTCACTTCAATTCACATTGATATTACCCACAAGTGACGTCACGCAATGTCTGGTTTTAATGGGAAGAACAGAATGTGAAGTGATCGCAATAATTAACATAATTTTACATTTTACGAAAATACTATCCAACATTGTCACCAACATCATCATCATCTCTCTTCCTTGGTTTGGTGATGATGATGATAAAGTAAAATGCTATTTGGCTTGGCTGACTTAGTTTTAGGATGCGATCTCATAATTTGTATCTGAGAAGTGGTACGTGAACCTGCCCGCAGCAGGACATTCTCTCAAGCAAAACAAATAATGATGAGCATCTAATTACAATCGCACAAATAATTAGTATCCGGTATAAATATACCAACACGGCAAGTGTCAACAGGCATTCACTCACTCGGGGCACTCGTCGATGTCGCGCGCTTTCTGGTCACGCCAATTGAACAGCACCCTAAGCGCCAACAGCTGGCGCACATCGAACGACTTGCGAGAGATCTCGTAGAGATACAGGTGTGCGTCTTCCCCCACCACCCGCTTGTTGTATGTTTTCATGCACAGGTCCCGTGAGCGGTCGAACACGGCGCGCACCGACGCCGGGCCGTACTCGCATTGCAGGTCAGCACGCATGCGCCGCCACAGATACAAAAGGTAGTGCGTATGTGCGCGCGCTTTCCACACCAGCTCGATGGGCAGCGGCCGGATGCGCCAGTCCTCGTTAGGGTAGCTGTGACATACGCCACAAAAATTAAATCGCTACTATCTTATAATTCAAGTATCATTTTCTAAAAAACAATGTATTATGAAAAGCCGAGTGGTACCGACAAAATAGAATACGGCGAAATAGTACGTTCACTTGTACCAAGTGTCGTAAAAGGCGACTAAGGTACCAGAACTGACAGATGGCACATCCATCTGCAATAATGTAGCTCAAATGCACAGGGCGGGTGTGGGCAGCAGCATCTCTGCTTTATCAATGGGCTAAATTCCCCCACTCTTGGGGAGGTCTATCTCTAGCAGTGGACTTTGAATAATGAATTCTTTAAAAATTAATGTAAAATTAAAAATATACCAAAATATTCCTTCGTGTGCGCATCCAGGGAGGCAGTACCCGTAGCTCTTGTTAAGGTCTAAATTGCAGTATTCCTGCAGCAGGCTTCGGAGCGATGGGTCTATTTGCAGCTCACATGCCGCCTGGTGTGTGTCAAACATTCCTACTATGTAAACGCCGAAATCTCGCTGGAGACACACACCGTCATCATCAGCGTTGTAGGATACCTGCCACGAAAGAACATTGCCACACTATCACCTATACTTGCAAAACAGATTATCTATATTAGTCTACAATAAAAGTGACACAGTTGTAACTTTGGCTGAACCCGATGAGACAAATCAAAATAATTAACTATAGTATGCCTTAGTACGGCTTAAAGAGGTCTACAAAAAAGCCCGAAGTGGAATATGTCCATCTGTTAGGGCTAATCCGTACGATCCGCACGCTTGTATCCGTTACGAATCTGGGGCGGGTCGCTAATATTATATAAAAATAATGTCAAATTAAAACTGAAACAGAAACCATCACGGTATTTTGACAGCTGTCATTCCAAACAATTCCTTGAGGGATGATTTTCACACATAAACATATTTACCCTTTGACTTTCAATGACGAAATTCTAACCAAACTTCATTCAAATCTATAAAACTTTCATACTAGCTTTACACATCGGTTTTATCCCTTTAGGGGGTGAGTTTTCAGAAATCCGTTTTTAGAGTTGCCCTTATATAAAAGAGACCACTGTGCGAAATTTCGAAGGTTTAACATTTATAGTTTAAGTAATGCGTTGCTATGTCAGTAAGTCAACTTCCCTTTTTATATATCTATACTAATATTATATAGCTGAAGAGTTTGTTTGTTTGTTCAAACTAATCTCAGGAACCGCTAGACCGATTTGCAAAAATATTTTAGTAATGAATTATCAATTTAACGAGGAGCCTATCCCCCCCAAGACACCGTTCCCCGGGATCTATATAGATATAGTATAGGGTATATATATGTGTGTAGGTAGTAGTACCTTTAAGATCTTGGGGTTCGTGAAAACGACATTGAGCTTGTGCACGTAATGGCGAATCTCGACAGCGTCCACTATGTAGTCGCTGCCGTCCGCGGTGGAAATCTGCATCAGGCACGTCATTCCTGCGTACAGTTGAAGAAATAGGTGACGCTATGTGTCGAGAAAGTATGAGGATATACTAATATGACATACTGAGTTCGAATCACGATGCTGCGCAGTCGTGAAGCCAACGTCATGTAAATAAACTTCCACATGGACTCGCCTTGGTAGCTCCGGCAGGAGTGCTGCAAGCCGAAGGCGAACTCCTTCACGTTGGAGAGGTGATAGACGAGGTTGTCCAACTGACACTCAGAGTGCACAATGGTTAATGGAGAGACCTCCATCGGCAGCGGGTGGAACAACAGATCCGGGCTGTTTATCAACTCAGCCGAGGGCTTGCACAGCTGCAGCTCCAACTTGTATGGATGGTCATACCTGCAACCACGAGCCGCTATTTACCTTCACAACCAACGTTCCACGCTGATAGACACCTCTTTATGGTACGGGTTGTTACGTAGTTTTATGCACGCTCGTTGTGTGGTACCGCCAGTGCAGAATAGTACCTCCCCTTGTACTAAGTGTCGTAAGAAGTGACTGAGGTACCAAAGCTGATAGATGGCGGTATATCCATCCGAATCAGTGCAACTCAAATGCACAGGGTGGGGATAAGCAACAGTTTGCGAGAGCAGCGCTCTGTAATTGCCAACACGCTTGCCCAGCGCAACAATTATGGGAAATATTCCCCCTATCTTTTCCATATGACTTCCAATAGCTGAAATGATAATGATACAGGCTCGTGTAACTATCGTGGACGATTTGTTTTTCAAAAGTCTATCAGAGGCTTATGGCGTTTTTTACTTCACGTCGAGCTTAAAACCTGTTAAAAATGAATTTAGTTCACAAAATAATAATACCCAATAAATATGCAACTATCACGTTTTCATTAGCAACAGATCTCGAGGGAAGCAGCTATAGTTCAATCAGCGGAGGCCTATGAGGGACTCACCCGATCGCCTCCCCATTGGTGTTGTACAGGATGCTGAGCGCCAACGGCCTGATCAAATTGGGTTTGTCAGCGATCTTGGGAACCCACAGTGTCGTCGAGTTATCAGGTGGATCCTTTAGACAATGATAATTATTTAATTAAGTTTTCATTTACTTGGGAACATTACGAGGCGTTCGCTACCCACTTTCAGAGGAGAATGTTTCCAGGTGCTCGTAATTTTCCAGTGTACTTCTTGTTCATATGAGTGTTACAGAAGTGCTACGTGATTTTTCTTATTTTGTGTTGTCAATTGGACTGGATGGTAACACTGTTGAAGTTTGAAAGAAATTTGGACACTTATTTTCTTTTTCCAAATATGAGCGAATCAATTTCGGATTCAAAATACAAATTTATCTATATATATATATAATTATATATAAATGAATCCCTATTTTCCTCGGTTATGCCATCACACGTGTATGGCTGGACTGACTTCACTGTGTTTTTTGTTGTGTTCGTTATTGTCAAAAGATGGTTCTTATGAACGAAAAAAAAATAAGAAAACTGTGCCGCAAATTATAAAATCGAAGAATACTCAACAACCTCATAATTCAAACCGCCCGTCAGACGTTGTCGTGTCTCAACGATGACTATTTAATTCGAATTAGTCTCATTAAGTTTAGGTAACATACATTTTATTGAATAACATTTTGTAGATGAAAAAACTGTATTCTTTATTCTAATGCTTTATGATATACAATATTCGTAGTTTTTTTCTTGCGCGTACATAAATAGTTTTGGACAATATATACTTTTTAATGTTACATTTGACATTTAATTGACAGAATGCGTGCTCAAATATCATCAAAAAGGATGTAAAGATTTAATATCGTTTAAAACAAATACTAAAAAATTTATTAATTAGAATAATAAATACACTTTTTTATGAATAACATGTATATTATTTAATCTTAATTATAGCTATACGAATTAAATAGTCATCGATAAGACCACATTTGACACAGACACACAGACAACACCATTTGTCGGGTCAGCAAATCTCACATAAAAGTTACATACCTGTAACTTGGCAATAAGTGGGGCCGAGTCCCAGGGCAGGCTTTCTAATTGGTCGCTGCTGCCCGCTCTCATGACCCTGTAGGCGGTCGGGTGGATCGGAAGGAATTGCTGGATCGGGTGGATTGGCCGAACCGGATGGATCGGGTTGATCGGGTTGGTCGGGTTGATCGGGTTGATCGGGTTGATCGGGTTGATCGGGTTGATC
>JACJUM010003259.1:246377-293049 GCA_020976665.1 Heortia vitessoides | reverse complement strand
GGGTTGATCGGGTTGATCGGGTTGATCGGGTTGATCGGGTTGATCGGTTGGATGGGGATGATCGGGTGTATCGGTTCTATGGGGCGAGGCATGTGGATCAAGCCCAAGGGGTGGGAATGGAAATTCATATTGTCCACTAACCCAAGAAAACTGCAAACACACAAGAAACGTAATGAGCACATCTATTACCTCCATGCCACATCCTGTTAAGTGCTACGCTCCACTAACAACGTTACAGGTAAAATAAATTCCCACAACATCTCATACATTGACCTGACTAAGAGATATGTTGCTTAAGGCACTTGTGCTACGGACATCAGACAAGTGAGGAATCACAAATATACGGAGACAGAACAAACAGAAATATTAACATATATTTGTCCTGGGTGAGGATCGAACCCACGACCCTTGTCGCACACGAAATCATCACTACCATCTGCGACATCGAGCCCTTCATGTCCGCTTTTTAATATATATTTATCCTTTGAAAAGTGCGCCTATAGCACGATTATCCTCTAGTAAATTGCTATATCTATAATTATTTTACACTGAATTTACTTTCCGCCAATATCCGCTGATCTCGTTTTTCGTGGTTTACATTTGACTGTATAGTGTGAGGCGTAGGCAGACGGTGGAAGATGGTGATGAGTTAAAACTATGGTAGTATTGATTCTTCAAGAATAAGAACATAAATATATATATATATATATATATATATATATATATATATATATATATATATATATATATAGATATATATAGAATAGAATAGTATCTTCCCGGTGTTGTTAGAGATGGCTGAAGTATCGGAACCGACAGAAGGCGGTATATTCATACGAAACATTGTACAGGGCGAGGATGGGCAGCAGCATTCCCGTCGCAAAAGCTGTTATCTGCAATTGCCAATACGCTTGTTGGCAATTATAGGCAAAATTCTCTCTTTCTTTGGGAAGCCTATGTCCAGCAGTGGACTTTCAATGGCTAGTATGACGGTGATTGTGATGATTGATTCTTCATGGAGTAGAATTTCTTCTTATTAGAATGCACGGACCGACTAACTTGTTTATTCTTTTTTCTGGTCGAACCTAATGCCGGCTGGTGCTGAAGTCAGTTCCTGCGACATCGGGGGAAAGAAGCCAGGTTCATTAATGAGCGGTTCTGTGCCTGCTCTTCGCATCCCCCGCTAAGGCAGTCGCTGGGGGATCAGAACGAGAACGACAACCTTAGAAGTATCCTTGAGTGATCACTCTAGGACATTCCTAAGGCGCGGACCTCGACTTGTGTGACCGTTGTTTCCTGTTTTTCTTGTAGCTTCCTTTCTGGTGGCTCGTGTAATGAACCTGCGTAAAACTTAATTTTAAGACCGGTCTGATACCGGCAGACTAGTATTAGGTAGATATAATTTAAATAATAGATGTGCCTTACGATTCCACAAGGCCATCAGTATTAGGAATATAATATAATTTTGTATTTCATATTTTTATTTAATATTCTTGACGATTTGAAAGTTTTGAAAGAAAGAACAGAAAAGATTTGAAAGAAATGGGCCTACTTGAATAAAGAATATTTTTATTCTATTTGATTTGAATGAGGAATAAGCCTAAATGTGGTAGTGGTAGTCGTTATGCGGGAGGGGGGATATCACACTATGTACTGCTCTAAGCTTAGCTTGTGTGTGTACGGATCTTAGTAAGGACGTTTGAGACAAATTAGCCGTTATGGCATCAAGAGGGTCAAGAAGGAGGACACAAATGTTGACACGATTGTTCAACGGTCAGACGACATGACTAAAACTGCAGGATCGCGCTGGACACAGGCCGCATACAACCGATCCATTGGAGATTACTAACGAAGGCCTATGTCCAGTAATGGACGTCTTTGTGGCTGATATGATGATGATGAAAGGTTTGTAAAGTGTGATGGAGCCGCGGGGACGCAAACGACGCTTGTATGCGTCATGACAGGTGAATGCGGGCTTTTTAAAGAGTCCTCTTGCGACGAAAATACATTTTACTCCGCTTGCCTCAGTAACAATGGAGATGACTTAAGAAAAAAAGCCCTATCTTGGTGTGAGGTCCAAATGCTAATCGAGCGTGACTAAATATTTTGCCAGTGTTTCTGTAGGGGTGGGCTCGTCTAAGAGGGGGGTCGTGCGATTGCAATTTAATTTTTGTGGTGTATGAAATGGACTACGAGAAAATATATCGCTGAACTTTTCTGGAGGTTAGTGGTCTATTGGAGTACCTGATGACTCAACGTCCTGGCCCTCTCATACCATAGTCCCTTCATCAGATATTTTATTAACCATACAGTGTAATAATACTGTAATAATAATATCATTGCATGGCGTCAGGTACCGGCGGAATAGAATAGTCCCTCCCTCTCTCTGTATCTGGTGTCGCAAGAGGCGACTGAGGACCGACAGATAGCGGCATATCCATCCGTAACGTTGTATCTCAAATGCAGAGTGTGGGATGGGCAGCAGCATTCCCGTCGCGAAAGCTGCGCTCTGCGATCGCCAACACGATTGCCAACACGCTTGCCTATGTTCAGCAGTTTAATTGCAATGGCTGGTATGATGATGCCCATGATATGAAATTTTAAGGACATTGTAGAAAGTGGGGTATTATCCACTTTCTACAATTTCAAGTAATAGCCCTTGAAATCTGAAAAACATTAAAAGTCTTTGAAATATAAATGAATACCTGGTTGGATTTTTAAAAGAAAATCTTTACCTAGTTTTTTACAAATGAAATTTTAAGGACATTGTAGAAAGTAGGGTATTAGCCACTTTCTACAATTTCAAGTAATGGCCCTCGAAATCTGAAAAAAATGCAAAATCTTGAGAAGATTTATTTTAAATTATAAAGCAAATCTCAAAAAAATTTAAGAAAAGATTAAATTTCTAGAAAAGGGACAAAAACCAAGTTTTAAGTCTAATGAAATATTATACAAATTGAACGAAGAACTAAGAAAATGTATATTCAATTGTTTTTGGAATGTAGTCGACAGACGTAATGAGAAGACATATTTAGATAACCTTGTGCTTATTTTATTAAAACATTATTGTATATTAATTAAATCAAATCAAAATACTTTTATTCAAGTAGGCCCATTACAAGCACTCTCGAATCTTCAAAAGTAATAAATGAAACAATTTTCATTCAGAAATATGAAGTACATACTAATTTGTATTGTATTCATAATACTGAGGACCCTAATGATCCGACGAAATCACAAGTCATCTCACATTTAAATTGGATCTACCTAAAACTAGTCTCCGGCACCAGACGGGTCTTAAAACTTAGTTTAATGCAGGTTCATTACACGAGCCTCCAGAAAGGAACCTGCAAGAAAAACTGGTGGTGATAAAGGCTCATTTTATCACAGGGTGCCAATGACGTCTCAAGCTGTCATTAAAATTTTATATGTAAAAAACTAGCTGATTGATGACGGCGACACTGGCAAACAATAATTGATATATACATATAATACAGGCTCGTGTAATGAACCTGTATTAAATTTATTTGTGGATGATTTTTAAAAAAGATAAAAAATCACAGTACTTTACGTGAACACGACACCAAGTAAATGAATGCATGTGTTAGACATGATGAAAGATAACTTCTATTTTATCGTAAAACAAAGAATTTAATCCCATACTGTTGTAAGTGCAATATTCCGAAAACTATTGCGTGCATAAGATATACAATAAAATACCAGGCCGCAGCATATCAGGCTTACCGATAAATAAATTTTTAAATTACGTAAAGAGTAAGCTTATTTCTAAAGCATATTATAGTGTCGAAGAATATATTAATGATAAAACTGCCGATACTAAATTGTTCTAACCTAGCTTTATGACAACGATTTGTTAGCTCCGACGCCAGCTGGGGTTCCATTTACACTAATTATTTATTGTTATAGAAACTTTTATCACGACCAATTTTTCTGTAGCCTTTCTGATGGCTCGTGTAATGAAAATGCATTAAACTTAATTTTATTAGCCTTCTGTTGCCAGCAGACTATTATAAGATAGGTCCAATTTAAATGTTAGATGTCTCTTATGATGGCGTCGGGTCATCAGGATCATCAGTATTATGAATATAATACAATTTTATACTTCATATTTCTGTTTTTAAATTGTTCTATTTATTATATTTGACGATTCGAAAGTGCTTGTGTCGTGCCTACTTGAATAATTTTTTTATTTGATTTGTTTAAAATATCATTAAACTTTCTACAGTCTTATTTAAAGATAATATTCTTTGCAATATTGCAGACAAATACAATTCCAAACGAAGGTTTTATTAATAATCATTATTTGAAGCTTTATCCTGTTAAGTTTTTAATTATGAAAGATAATAGCTTACTTCTATTAAAAAAAATAACCCTTCTCACTGAATAACTTAGGCCATGGCGTGCTTGTACTAGTTGAACCTAGTTGGCACAGACGGATCGTGCGATAATTAATCTCCTTTTATGTAAAGAATTGTTTGGCCTTCTTTAGTATTACTAGGACATGAAACACAGGCACAGGCAGGTGTGTGATTAAAACGTTACAAAATCAAAATTAATATATAAATAAAGGAATTAAAATGCGTCTGCCGTAACATATTACAGAAAATAAATAATGGAAAGAAGATATTAGCCGTAGCCGGTGACTTCGGATGCATGAAAACTTCGATGACTAATTCACGAAGTATGTATCCTCCAAAATTTTCAATTATTATAATTACATAATATCGCTTTCGCTTTATTGACTACAAAACAAGCGTTTGCAATGAATCGCATATGCATTCACATGTGAATTCAGACTCCGCGGGTGCCACAGTTTATATTAGAGAAATTATTCACATGAGCTTTCAATTACTTTCTTCGACTTTTGCTATTATTTCTTATGTTTACGAATGTTTCGACAAATATATAAATGTATCGTCAATCGCGTTGGGTAAAATAAATAAACATATTTAAAGGGCACCTTAAAATTAAAAAGGAAACTATAAATAGTATTGCACAAAAAGCGAAACGAATATTGCTGCAACGTGGACATTCTGGTGAGGTCTGTAAAAGTGACGCGTACCGCGACGACAAAATGGCGACTGACGAATTGAAAATTTTGGAGCGAAATTACACGCCATTAAATAAATACTTACCTTTCGAATGCATACTTGAAAGTTAGTCTTGACGAGTTCCAAGGCTTCTTCTAAGGGCAAGCGTTGGCGGAGTAAATCAGTGATCTTTCCCAACGACTGACGGAGCACGGTACTACGAACTGCCTGTCAAGCGTCACGGTGGAGAGTACTGCGTGCACCCAATTACAAAGGCGAGGCCTTGCACAATTGGGGTTAGTGCGTCGACACCCCTCGCTTCCTACTGGTTCGCCATCCCCCAATAACAATACCCCGTTGCTATGAGACAGGACAGCCATGGGAAATTCAACCCTATTAGCCCTATTTTAATTTGATGCAATTATTTGAAATGTAATATAAAAGTTTTTATCTTGATTATTGAACAGATTGGATTTTTTTATATTATTTTCAGGCTGTGCAAGACTGTACAATATTTAGGTAACTTCACATTTTTTTACTTAAAAGAAAATGATTTTATTTATTTGTTTACAAAGGCTATTGAGTGGCTTATTAAAGCCGTCAACTGACTCCATATATTGGTCATACGTTTAACACTTGTTTTGAAACCTGAGAATATATTGCATAGATTTAATTTCAAAATAGAGCACAGTAATTTATTTTTATTGACATGTCTTAACCTTTGAGATGACGCTGAAAAAAAGTACAGAAATGTGTGTACTATGTAACTAAATATAGAAAAGCATGCTTTACTGGTTTGAAGCATACGGACAAAACAAGATTTTTATCCATAAAAAGACGCGCTTCAGATATATGTGGTACAACTTGTGCATTTTAAAAAAATGACCCCTTAAAAATTTGTAATTACCGACCTTGCACCCAACTTTTTATATTAACCCAAATATTCGAAAAGCTATGTAAAGTGACTTTACAGCTATTTGGAAAAATATAGTAAGTATACTAGATGAATCATAGAAAGGTTTTAGAAAAAGTGGATCGACGACCCTGGCAGTATACAAATACATTTATACAGCAATCCAACGTATTGATAAGGAAATTAATACCATAGGCCTACTTCTTGACATAACTAAAGTATACGACAAAGTTCGATTTAATGTTTTGTTAAATAAGTTACATGGCTCGGGAATTCGTAGACCGGCCTACAAGTGGTTCCAATCATATCTCACAAATAATAATAAACAAATCGTTCAAATCGTATAGTAAACAAAGGAACATTAACGATTTTAATGTGCGGTATCGAATCCAGAAGACGTGTTCGAAATCCCAAGGAAGCGTCCTGGAGTGTCTGCTGTTTTTAATTTGCATGAACGACTTACCTAAAGTAATCAACAAAGAAAACATGCTGAGCTCTTTGCTGGTGATGTCTCTGTTTTAACCCACTGCGAAAACAATTGTAATTATAATTCTATTGTCTACAATACTTTACAAATTATAACGAAGTGGCTCACAGACCATAACTTCCAAATAAACTATGAAAAAACAAAATTAATGCACAAACATACAAAACTCCCTTATTAAAATAGATATTATTTACAATAACAAAAAAAAAAGATTAAGTAAATTCATTTAATCTCTCAGGTCTGAAAATGGACACAAACTTAAATTGGAAACCACACATAGATCATATAAATCAAAGCTTGCAAAATCCACATATGCCCGGCTCTGTCGGCCCACCGCGCCCCGCCCACGCGTGGCCCAAATACGGTGTTATGTCGACGTTCAACACTTATTCATCATACAGAAGAAGTTTATCAGAATTGTAGTAAATATATAAATTTATACTAGCTGTAGATCATACTACAAGATACTCAAGGCACTGACACTTCCCTGTATATATATAACAAGATACTCAATGCACTGACACTTCCCTGTATATATATATATATATATATATATATATATATAACAAGATACTCAGTGCACTGACACTTCCCTGTATATATATATATATATATTAAAGTTACAATAAAAATATTTTAAAGTTATTATTTTTTTATTATTAGTAATACCTACGCATCATTTGTTTCCAAGTTTTACTTATAATCTAAGTCATTTTATTGAATAAAACGATGATTTTCTAATACCGTAATATTTTTTAAGTGTAACTTAGAATCTATTTTGGTCTATGGTGTTTATTATTTTCTGATATAGTTGACTAAATATTTTTTTGCCATATAGAAGGGGCTTGTATTTATTGTTGAGCTCCTATTAAATTTACCGTGATGTTATATAGCCCAAGGAACTTCATGTTATATTAGCTATCTGCCAGTAAAAATCCCGTCGAAATTAGTTCAGCCGTTCCAGAGATTAGCCGTAGCAAACAGACAGACAGGCACAAATAGTAATAGAATATATTTTGGTATACATTCATATGCATGCAGCAGAAAACGGTTATTTTAATATTACAAACAAACACCGAATTTTATTTTATGTATAGATAACATGGATGAATTGTGAACCTTACGTCACTAATTTTTTTCACATGTAAGTTGCTGAAATATAGAAAACCTAATTAGCTAAGGTTCTGTTTTTGTTATAGGACTGGGGTGTATACTTTATTCCATCTTTGACAGTGACTAATTAGTGTAATCACTGAAATACGTAGACTATCGGTGTTTGCCTTATTTAAGTGTTATTTCATTATGCGGTTGGTTGCAAACGGTTGTGTGTGTTAATTAAATTTAGTTAATTTAATGTATTATATTTAGTAAAATATAAACTTAAATAAAATAAATTTAAAAAAGTAGTTAATTTAAAGTATTTTTGTGTATCGTATATAACAAAAATAAGTTTATTTTTATTTATTACACGAGGTCGACAAACAAACAGACAGTCTGCGTAACAGTACACTTACTATCACGCGGACTAAGCTTGTTTGTCGATCAGGTCTAATAAAAAAAATAGAAAGTTAAACTGTCACGCACGGCCAACAACGACAATAAGCCCCAAGCCAGTGTCATCACACCTACCCTTACAAATTATAACAGTTCTTCGGTCACGGAACTAGTTAGAAGTGCCTTAATTAAAGCTGCAATATCAGGATTGACTTGTATCAAATTATTATGGAAAGTCTTAGTTTCTAGCACAAACATCACCATAGGTGGTGTCTACAAAGGTGGTCGCGCACCTGTTCGACTGCTGCACCTTCCAGAACATTGTACAAGTGCTAGTACCTTTATTTCTTAGCAGCACACAGCGAAGTATCCGGCGCTACCACGAAGAAAACCAGATAAAGATGTTCCGAGTTGTTTTGGTTTCTTTACAAATCTCCACGCCGAATTCTCTTTAGATGGGTTATCCGTTAGGGCAATCTGTGGACAATTATCCTGCAATATAATGGAGGATTCGTTTTATAGTTTATTGTTGTTTTGTTAAACTCGGGCGCGGGCTATCAACGGGACCGAGGATGAACGAGGATCTATTCGAGTACCTATCAGAAGATGTTGTCTTTTTGAAGCTAAAATTAGTAATGCATTTAGTTTATTTCTCGAGTTTATTAATTTTACTACAAAACACAGTATTAAAAATTAAATTTTGAACGTGCGAATTTTGTCGCTACTCAAATTATTTAATGCTTGCGGTATCGGCAGAGTAGAATTGTACCTCGCCAAGCCAGGTATTGTAAGAGGCTATTGAGGTACCGAGACTGACAGATGGCTGTATATCCATCCAAAACGGTGAAAAAATAAATATCATCATATAAATATCTGTCCTGAGTGGGGATCGAACGCATGACCTGAATCACAAGACAGGATCACTACCATCTGCGCCATGGGGCCCGTCAATATATGAGTATAATAATAATAATCAATGTATCATCTCCTATAGTGTACCTATTTAAATAAAGACATATTTGACTTTGTAATTCGTTAACAGTTTTATTTTGTATTTAGTTAATGATAAATATTTAGAGCGGAAGTGATGAAACAGTTGGTATAGGACGACCGAGGCGAACTCTTAACCAGGTATTGAAGAAGGGCCAGGTCAGAAGTACCAAGAATAAACGAGCGTGCATGAAAGGACTAATGCGAGTTCAATCAAGGACAAACATTTTTTTGCTTCCGCGTAGTTAAGCCCTACTCTAAGCTTCTTATTAAGGAACCAAATCAATGTATGAAATGTTGTATAAAATTATTCATTGCTTATGGACGGCCGATGGTCGAAAGGACATTGGCCAGTTTTGGCCCAGCTACTCGTGCTCTCAAGGACATAAATGAAATGTCTATAGAAAAAAACATTTCGTTTTTACATACTTATTATAAATTTGTAAGTTATGCAACACAAGTGCTTTAAGCGATGGGATTTTAATTGTAGCAGGAGATATTAAATAATTTATATTAAATTAAGTGAATAAATTGCGTACATACCTCAGGGTTAGGGATTCTTCCTAATTACTACATATAACCTACATAGGGACTGGCACCACCCAATATGGTACCATCGTCATTTATAGTCTATGCCGAGGCATAATACGGTAACAAACCATAGTCACAGCCTGTATACTGAAATCAAAATTGAAACCTGAAGCAAATGCATCGATTCGTTCTTGATAATCAGCAGAAATATATTTATAAAGGTTTCTTTGAAAACTTATCACAAAGAATATATATTGTTATTTTCTTTAAATAAATTTATTTTATTAAACTTTCTTATGTTTCTACATAATTAAACTTTATTAATTAACTTAATTTTTCTGAGATATCCGATATTTCGGTGTTATATCTGCAAGTGAAAAAACTTCTCAGAAAAAATCATCCCTAGGGATACCATTTGTCAACCATAGTGTGCATGAAATTTTACGGGAATTTAATTCAAAGTGAACTACCATAAAACGAAATAGATTTGTAATGTCTTTAAAAATATATTTTTTTATATATGTAAATAAATAAAATACATCATTATAGTAAAGAAATGACAATGTAGGTACATCGAATTAACATTTTTTTGTTAAAGCTGTCATTAATTCTAAATAATTTTTTTGGGTTGCTCTTGATATATATCCACATTTATTTATCTTTTGACCGCGCTGTCCGTTCGGCTTCGGGCAGGGACAAAATGTTGCTTGATCTGGACACAGTATACTTACTACTACTGGACGTAGTATAGTTGTAGAAACAATCATCTAAGGACAATTAAACTTAAATTCTAAAAAATAAATAGTTTTTGGCTAGTTCTAATCACATATAATGTAATATGTGGAAACAATACACTTTATCAAAATATAAATAAATAGTTGTAATATAAGTTTTATTTAATATAATCTCATAACTTAATACGGATCTCTTCATTGCAAATAGTATTGTTACATATGACTTACCTTAATCGAATATATTATCTTAAGTCGAAATACTTCACTTTTATTGACAAATCCCACAAATAACTTGTGACAGCCTCAACACATGTACCGAAATAAATCGATGAACGCTCTTTGCAGTATTTAGACAGACCACCTCCTCGCGCAAGCAGTGACGTGTCGCTATTTATGTTGTAGAAGACGATTCCTTTACTTTATAATATAATGTCGCAGGCGCCATCTAGGGAGAAATTGATAAAGTATTTGCATGACATTATTTGAGATAAGATTTTCTGATTCAAATAGTACAATAGTATTGATTTATATATATTTTTTAGTTGTGACATTATTTTAGCTTAGGTTGCGGTATGTGTGTAAAGAAAACTTCTTTGGTTTACGATCATTTTTCTTAAGTTTGTCTTAGTCGTTTTATTGACAGGCCCACTAGATGTGACGACTGTCGGTCGTGACATTTTATGGAAAAATGTAATTGTGATATGTTTCGCATCAGTAGGATTTATTTGGATTTAATTATAAAAAAAACTGAAGTAAAGGCTTCAAATGTTGTTTCTTTCATACAGAGAAACGCAATTACGTCTTTAATTCATTTATCCCAATTATGGGTATTTCATAAAATGGATGTATAAACTATTTATACCCCACAATACGGCGGAGATGTCAACAAAATTGTCACACTACGGTGGCTGGATGAGGACACGCGGGATGTTTTTAATCGCGCGCTTTGCGTGCGTGAGAGATGGAGAGAGGGTGATGTCCAAAATGTGAAAGAGACAAATAAGCAAACCACAGATTAAATAAATACTTAGTTCGAATATAAATAACCTTCGGAAAATTTTATTACATTATTATAATAAATTATTACTATAATAAATTTACTGAAATTTTGTTATAAAATAAGGCAATCTGAAATAACAATCATACACATCCATTTATTGAAAAGTATTATTATTAAAATATCGTTGAGCGCCTACATTGCACGCTTTATGTTATGATGGGGTAAACTATGTAGCACAGATTGGCGCTTAATCCAGACACAAGGGTGTGCTAAAGCTGGCAAGATGGTGAGTTCTCCCGGCTCACTGCGCGTGAGAGTACGTACCATAAATGAACACAACAGGAAATACTATAATCACGTCAGAATTTACGATAAATTTACCGTCAGGTACCGGCAGAGTAGTACAGTACCTCGTAGATATCGTAAGAGGCGACAAAGGTACTAGAACTGAAAGATGGCGGTATACCCATCTGAAACAGTGCAGATCAAATGCAAAGGGTGGGGATGGGCAGCAGCATCCCCGTCGTGGAAGCTGCGCTCTGCGATTGCCCGCACGGTTGCCCCGCGCGGCAATTATGAGCAAAATACTTCCTTTCTTGGGGAAGCCTATGTCCAGCAGTGGACTTCCAATGGCTGTTATGTTTGTTATTTAAAAATATCACCGTAAACATAAACATACATGACTACAATCATACTATTTTCTGTAGCGAGGGTCATTAATTCAATCGTCGTAAAGGACAATGTGCAAATTTACAGGAAGAACAAAAATTAAAATATAGATTTTTAAAATTGTTTATTTGTATATTGTATTGATACCTATTTACCAGGTGTCGTAAGAGGCGACTACTAGAACCGACAGATGGCGGTATTTCAACGTTGGGCGTTGTCAACAAGGGTTGGGCAACGACGTCGGTGCTGTGTGTCGCATGATAAAACCCAAAGATAAACCAGGTGATACTTAGTATGAAGTTAAGTCTAACTCTCACTCATATTGCTAAAACTACATACATACATAACGCCTGTGTCTCATCGGAGTTGGCAGAGACTAGATCTCCAATTGTTACGATCTCGGCAACCCTCTCTTGCTTCCCTTACTCATATTAGTCCTTTCATAAACGCTCGTTTATTCTTGGTACTTCTTATTTGGTTCCTATTAAGTACCTTTTCTACCTGGTTAAGGTAACATACCTTAACCAGGTAGAAAAGGTCTTTGTCATTATATACCAACTCTTCTATTCACTTCTGCTCTCTATATATTTGTGCAGTCATCCTATTTTCATCCACATCCTTTCTACATGTCCAAACAACTTAGTATTCCTATCTCTATTGATGTCACAACATAATCTTTTTGACCAGACAAGCTGTTTATATATATAGTTTTCCAATATGCTTATAACGAAGATAGTAATTTTCAGGCAAATTAATTCCTAGACTACCCTACATTTATTGAAAGCATGCTATTTAATAATATAAATTAATATTTAGCTTACACTCATAAATATTCGCTCTTTAATAAAAAGCCTTCAACAAACTCCACGTTGTCATAGACTCATCTAAAATGCATGTTGATGTAATTGTATTAACTGAAGTCAATATTTCAAGGGTTACGCGCTAATAATAAAGGTTAATACAGTCTACGTGCTACAGCCTATGGGCTACGTGCTACGGACTATGAGCTACGCCAATAGAACGAGTATCTTAATTTACTTAATAAACTATCTCGAATTCACTTCAATTTCTAACAACTCACTTCGAAACAACAACCGCCAGAAATAATACTGTAGCACTGTGAGCATTTGAAGCTAGCTTCACCTCCGACTCTCACATCGCTACATTCTACTTGCTCTACACTCGCATTGAGTTAAGACTTAACGAGATAATTAAATAGTGCAGGGGTCCATTGACACGTCTGACCACAATCAGTCCGGGCGTCACGACGGTTGATACTGTACTGGCGGACCACCGCATAACGTGGTCGTCTGTGAAGAAACACACTCATAGTGTATACCGGGTAATACGAAAAGTTCTATTACGTATCCCAATAAATAATAAGTGTAATTATTTGAATAACAAAGACATGACATGTCCTGAAAACATATATATATATATATATATATATATATATGTTATATTATCCATTGAAAGCCCACTGCTGGACATAGGCCACCCCAAAATAGGGTAAATTTTACTCATAATTGCCGCGCTTGACAAGTGTCTTGGCAATACAAAGCGCAGCCTTCGCGACGGGGACGCTGCTGCCCATCTCCACCTGTAGTATTTAAGCTGTGCTGCTTTAGATGGACATACCGCTATCTATCGACTCCGGTACCTTAGTCGCTTTATACAACGCATGACATATGACACAGTGGTAAGTCTCCAGCACTTGGGTCACAGACATCTGACACCCAGACAGGATAAACACAATTATAATCATTTAAATATTTGTCCTGGATGGGGTCGAACCCACGAGCTTTGGCTGACCCTTGGCGCACAAGATAGGATCACTACCATCTGCATCATCAGACCCGTCAAATGTCAAGATCGCATACGTGGCATCTTCATAATATTTAATTTAATACAATTGTGGATTGAACATCTATTTTTTTCCTGTTTATGCCTCATTTTGATTGATGCTCCTATTAGTTTTAGCGTGATGTTATAAAGTCCAAGTTACTCTTTATTATGTCAATTATCTGAAAGTCCCATTAAAATCGATCCAGCTTCTTCAGATATTAACTTGAACAAACAGACAGACAAATGAAATAAAAAAAGGTGTGTTTAACACACCTTTTTTTATTTCATTTGTCTGTCTGTGCCGTGTATACGACCATATGCAATTAATAAAAAAACCGTTGTAATGTTCCAACAGTTCAAATTCTTGGCGCAAAAGATAGGATAGAAAGTGCGCTATCGGGTATATAAAAAATAAATCAAAAGGACATTTATTGAACAGCCTGTAGTTCGACAGAGCACTACCTAACACGAGTACCTAAGTCGAGTGCATCCTTCTCTTTCACACTCGTGATATCTCCCTCGCGCGCGTGCCTCGAGTATTGGTTTTACTCGATGAAATGTTCGGATAAAATATTTTCTAAAACTCACGAGAAGCAAATTATTTAAATACCTCTTAACATAATTACGGCTGGGAATTTGTATTAATAATATTAATTTTACTGACATATGTTAGTGAAAAAGCACGCGAGTAGATTAAATGCTGTTGAAATGAGAGCAGTGGAAGTAGGTGTGGTGTGAGTTTGAGAGATAGATTAAAGAACAAACTCAATTATAATCATATAAATTTTTGTCTTGGGTGGAGATCGAACCCACGACCTTTGCTGTACAAGATAAGACCGCCAACGGGCCTGTCATTAATAATTCAACAATAAATCTCTATTGTACGTTTTCAACACTCTGAATGTTATTTTGGTACATTGGATACCAGATAAATGGGCAGAATCGAAACGAATCGACGTGGCTGCTCACTAGAGCACAGTACAAAGATTGAGGTTTTTCAAATATAAAATCTGTTGTCTGAAGACTTTGTTCAAGATTTCATTTATATGTTTTTCAAACTGCGAAAATTTCAATCTATGAATAATAAAAATACCCTTTCATTCCTATTCTTCCTAATGCAATATTAAGTAGCTTTGTAAAATTTCAAATATCCCTACTAATATTATAAATGCGAAAGTAACTCCGTCTGTCTGTCTGTTACGCTTTCCCGCTTAAACCTCTCAACCGATTTTGATGAAATTTGGCACAGACATTTTTTAAACCCTGAGAAAGGACATAGCCTATTTTTAATTCGAAATAAGGGTTGTAAGGGTTCGATAGGGGGGATTAAAAGTTGTATGTAAGTATCGCTATTTTTAGAGCTAGAAATTTGAAACTTATTTTTCAGGCCATTAAATCGATATAAATAAACATGACATTCAAAGTTTATACAAGTTAAGGTAAAGAGGTGGTACCCAAAAAAAACTATTCCACGCGGACGAAGTCGCGGACACAGCTACTAAAAAATATAGAGAATTTTTTGTGTAATATTTGTAGCTTACTTATTTTCTGTAGATCTGTTTGCTAAGAAGCAAAAGCCTCTTCCAACCTTTTCCATTCTAACCTTTCCACTCCGTTCCATGTCACTCCAGCCACTTCTCTTATATCGTCATCCCACCATTTCTTTGGTCTCACTCTCTTCATTTCACCTATCCATGGAAACCAAGGTTTCACTTTCCTGCTCCTGCCTCCTCCTCCTGCTGCCTGTTATGACCTCTATCATGTTATGTCATTATGTGTCCTGCTAATTCCCTTTTAGTTCTTATTTTTTTTAATTTATTTTTATTTCCAAATTGCAAACTTTTATGACTTTCTTAAACCATAAAAATATCGATTAAGATTAATTAATCATAATTAAATTTAAAATGATTAAGATTATCAATCATAATCATTAATCGCTAATTTGATTGTTTGATGAACTATTTATTAACTACTTATTTATTTATTTAGTTTACTGGAAGACACTCACAGCTTGATACGTGAAATATCAGAAATCCCAGAACTATTAACAGTCAGCAATGAAAACGATAACACACACCATTAAAAAGACGAGTTTTTTATTTCAAATCCGCGTCTGGCAGTGAAGCGGAGTTAGTTGATGCTCAAGAGAGAGCAGATATGAACATTTCATTTTTTTAACGAAGCCAAGAACGAGAGCTTCTTCTAAATTATCCTGTTATAGGCAAAGTGTTTATTAAGTACAACGCTCTCCTCTGGCATTGAAAATATTCTTCAAAATTAGAATACCTGTATTTGAACGTTACAATAAATATAATAAAAATATTCAAAAAATTTGTCTTTATTTAAAATTAATTCCATACTGTAGAATGAATTACATACAAGATGGATGTATCAGGTTTATAATCAAGTTGATCAATTAATGATTAATGGCAATAAACATGATTTAAATTACTTTTTCTCATTACGATTAATCATGATTAATGTAATCTAATGGAAATTAATTAATTGATTAAAAAATTAATTGATTAATGCGAAAACTGCTATATACTTCGCCATTGACAGGCGGACCTGACAGACGTCCCGTTTTAATATTATCTACATAAACCAAACCCAACATAGATAAAACTGTACGCAGTAAACAGAAAAATATTAAAATTAATTCAATAGTTCATAAGTATATATATATTGTATTATATACTTATGAACTATTATACATATGTGTATATGTGTGTTTAAAAATATTTAACGAAATTAGTATAACTGATCTATTTATACAGAACACAGTTGACCCAGATCACTTACACATATAGGTCATTAAGTGTGTTTATACACCAGCAGCGGCGCTAACAAGCCGTTGACTTAATAGTAAATGTTCGAGTAATTCAATTAAATCTCAAGCAGTTTCATCATTAATATAATCTTTCAAGCAATAATAAGCCTTAGCTATAAGTTTATCTTTTACGCAATTCTAGAATTTATTTCAAGGCATATCTGTAATTCTACTTGGGATTTTATTATAAAATCTGTTGCCTCTGAACGAATTACTTATTTTTTGGAGCCTAGCAGCAATTTATTTCTAGTAATAACATTATGTATGTCTCTTTTAGTGAAAATCGTTACTATGTTATAGTTTTGTGAATATAAATAATATTTGACATATTGACTATGTACAGCCATTATTCTAATTTCTTTAAATTTTTGTCTTAAAGATTCCTGCCGAGTCATTTGATAAATCGCTCGAATAGCCCTTTTCTGCAAAACAAAAATAGCATATATTACAGCAGTATCATCAGTAGAACACCACGTGACATGACGCAGTGAAAGTAGCTGAAATAAAATAGCCACGTAGTTTCTAGTCTTGTGACTTGCAAACAATTATACAGTCATTTCACTTCAATCCGTCTCACTGTTATGGCGGTAGAAATAGACGAGTTTGAGGTACTAACGCGGACGACCTCTGTACCTCATGTTCTGTTGTTGTCTAGTCAAGATATTGGGATTCGCTTGTGTGTAAACAGATCGGTTCAAAGAATATGAAATAGATAAACAAACAACGCATTTTATTTGCAGACGCCAAAGGAACGGGTTCACCTCTTTGTCCACTTCTTAACACACCTCCGTCCGTCTATATATTATAACGTTAAACTTTACAATGAATGACCTTGACCCTATTTTGCGAACCGATTCCCAACTCTGTACAGTCGTGGAACACGTGTTCGCGAACAACGGGCAGGATCAGCGATTAAAGGTCGACAAAAGAAACTAAGATTGCTTAAGAATAGTAACATGTATTGTGTGCCCTTTAAGACTAACGGACAATCCGATCGTCTTATCAACTGTTTGCAAGGGCAGCTTCCCACAGGAAACAAGACCACTGTTCGACCGTTAAACTTGTATTTAATATTATTAGGATGCACCGGCATTATGTAAATAATCTTCATATATCACGAAATTGAATGAAACAAAATGAATTTCGAACTATTATATATTTGTTATAAATTTCTTTTGTTTCATTTTTTTCTGGCAAAGAATATATATAATATACAAAAAAACATGCACCAGTTGAGCAGCTATATAGTCATTAATCACGAAACACAAATCTCTTCCGTGAAAACTGTACAAGGAATCCTTTCAAATAATTCACTATATCGATATCGATCGGAGTATGGATTGTCTTATACGAGGGTGAGGTTGGTAGACGCGCCCCCCGGCCAAGCGTCTTGCGCTTCTCATAACAAACAGGGTACCTGAGCTGTACTTACACAATAGCCCGCAATAAATATAAAATAAATGCTGTAGTATAAAATGTACCTGCTTTACTTCACCAGGGTTTGTTGGTGATGTGGCGATGATATTGCTATAAGTGCGGGTCTTGAAGAGTTCTCTTCCGCTGAACACAACCGGTTGGTACACTGGAACCGTCCATCCACGTTTTACCGTATAACCAGTACGTCTTCGGGCAAGAGGGACTGCGGTTCCCGCTTTTACTCAGGCTTTGTTTCATCGGTAAGGCTCGCATATGTTACCGTCAGATTAGTGATGAGTGAATGCCAAAGACAAAACACTTCATCATACCAGCTATTGAAAGTCAACTGGATATATGCCTCTCCGTGAAAGGGCGTTTTTTGCCCATGATAGTCGCGCTGGGAAAATGTGTTGGCAATCGGAGAACGCAGCTTTTGCGACGAGGATGCTGCTGTGCATTTGAGCTGCACTGTTTCGGATGGATATACCGTCATCTGTCGGTTCTGGTATCATACGCGCCTCTTACGGTACCTGGTGCAGTGGGAGGTACTATTCTACTACGCTGGTACCTCACGGCAAACACTTCGAGCGCTCCGTTAGAGAGTTCCAGGATAACTTGCATAAAGTAAAAACTGGTACCATTCAACTTATTAATTTGGTAAGGCTCCGTAGAATAAGTCACTCACGGTTTAACGATCATCACATTTAAAGATCTCTACAAATAATTTTAACTTACTTAATATGCAAGTTCGCCTTGCTACAGGCGCCCGCGCCGCAAGCAGCTGTAGTGATCACTGAGCATTAGAAATGTGTCAGCTGCCAAGGCTAAGGGCACGCTACGAGATCAACCGCCCCTCAGCCTCGGCCCCCCTGTTACAACGCGTCGGTTTTTGATTGTGTTGGCAACACTTTATTGTTGCTACTTGTTTTACAAACGAGCATACAGACTATTATTACAATGGAAATGATTTAGAGTAAAGACAACAATACAGGGACTCTTCCCAGTTTGAATTGAAATTAAAAAAGCCGTGAGGTAGCGGCAGTGTAGAATAGTACCTCCCCTTGTACCAGGTGTCGTAACAGGCGACTGAGGTACCAGAACCGACAGATCAGCGCAGCCTAAATTCTCCAGAGCAGCAGCATCTCTGTCGCGAAATTGTTCAGCGCGGCAATAATGGACAACATTGAAACATTAAAGAAAACAATATTTAATAACATTTTAAAAATATTAGTACCGGTCGACAAACAAGCGCACAGTCCGCGTGATAGCAAGAGTCACTGCAGCCTATACAATACACACTCTTAATATCACAAGGATATCACTAACGCGTTGCCAACCTTGTGACTTCAGGAGATTATGCCACATTATCCAGAAAATTCACTGCTTCTCTACTCTTCAGACCGGAACACAGCAATGCAAACACTGCTATTTGGCGGTAGATGTAGATGAGAGTGACGTACCAATGCAGACGACCTTTGCATGATGTTAACCGCACGTTGAAGTCTTATGCTAACTTATCAATCATTTTAAGTTTCAAAACAGCCCGATGGCGCAGATGGAAGTGATCCTAACTTGTGCACCAAAGGTTTTGGGTTTGATTCCCACCCAAGACAAATATTAATATGATTATATTTATTATTTTTCTGTGACTGGGTGTTAAATATTTGTATTTAAGTAATACCTTTGTGATTGTTGTCCGTAACACACATGCTTTAAGAGACTTATCTCGTAATCAGGCCAATGTATGAGATGTTGTGGGAATTTAATTCATTTACCAAAGTTATACATATTTTATATGTGTTTATCTATGCCATATACATAATTAAATTATTATTTAATATTTATTTTATTAAATTGATAAAAATATTTTGATTATCAAAAAATAATAATTATCTGATAAAAATATGATTATAAAAAATAATAATAACCAAAATTAACTTTTATTTTAAGATGGAACACGGATTATATTTGCATTATTACTCGCATAGGTCCCCTCGCCGTCTGAATATAGGAATAAAATAGAACTAATATTATTTGAATATAATGTACCTTTTAATTAATAAAAGATTTTTTGAAATCAATTTTGTCATTTTTGAGTAATTTCGTTACAAACGCACAATAATATAAATCGTTTCTCGTTGTATTCCACTTTAAGTTTTATAGTGTGGTTCTATGTAATACCAGCAGGTATTTCTATACCCCCAAAGCCTTTCTTGATAAATGGACTATCCAACACAATCAATTTTTCAAATCGGCCTGTGGTACCGGAGATTAACGCGTCGAAAAAACAATTTTATAATATTAGTATAAAAAATTATAGCCTGCATTACTTGGTAAAGATCTAGCTATCTAATAGTCAAAGTCATTGAACAGGTCGCGTAGATTTTGAAAAATATTTAATATTTCCTTTTTGCAATATTAGTATGGATTACTTTTGCTGAAAAATTAAAACATTAATTCTGTAAGCTTTCGTTTATTGCAATAAGCAATGTTCATTTACTAATATGTATTCCATAAAAGTGTCAGATCGGATTGACGTTGCCCGTGGGGTACCGGCAGAGCACCTCCTAAATAGTACCTCCCCTGTACCGAGTGTCGTAAGAGGCAGTGCAACAGTGCATAACAGTGCAGCCCTAATGCATATGGCGGGGGTGGACAGCAGCGGACCCGTCGCGAAAGCTGCGCTCTGCGATTGCCACCACGCTTGCCCAATGCGGCAATTATGGGCAGAATTCCCACTTTCTTCGAGAAGCCTGTGCCCAGCAGTGACACTTTCAATGCACTGTTTTGGATGGACATAAAGCCATCTGTCGGTTCTGGTACCTTAGTCGCCTCTTACGACACCTGGTGCAGTGGGAGGTGCTATTCTCCTCCGCTGGTGCCTCGCGGTAAGACGACTCAACTAGCGACAATTTGCTCGCGACGACTTTATCGCTTCCCCGAGAAACTTACCACGGCTAGACAAAATCCATGTCGCCTCCTGACATCTAAACCGTGCAAGTCGCGTCGCTAGCGCAGAGAGATCCAGTACATTCAAGTACATTTAAACAACTGTCAGAATTAATAACAAACTTTAATCATGTTTGAAAAAATCTACAAAATTTAATATAAATTGATGATTTTGAACATTTAAGACGTGCAAGAATATACGAAATTGTATCATGCCAATTAGAATAATTAAACTGCACAAACAAGCAATATCTAAATAAATTAATACACATTGACTAGTTTCTTGAGATCTCACTAGAATTTAAAAAAAAATTATTATTGATAGTCGTTGTTGTATCGATAATTGTAGACTCGATGGCACATTTGGTAGTGTTCCTATTCCAGACAAACATTTGAGATGAAATTTGTTTGGGTGTTTAATCCGTTGTCTGATATACGTAACAACAGTGCTATATAAGCCTGCCGTAGAGTCAGGCCAGCGTACAGATCCTTAGTTTCTACTTAGAACGTAACGAAGTAATATTTGTACAATTTGGACTAACAATATAATTTCGCAAATAAAATAATAAACTGTCATTACAAAGAGTTGATTATATTTTTTATAAAATTATTTACCTAAACCTATATAAAACTATAATCTTTTTAAAGCTTAATTCATCTGAAATGATTGAAAAAAAAAGTCTGAGCAGGATTGGCAATTGGCATAATCTGTTCCAAGACAATTATTGTCTGTCTTTTTGCACATAGACCAGGACGTTTACAATAGCATGCAGACATTTATAATCTATACTATTTCTATAAATTATTACCTAAGAACTTTGGATTATATAAAGAATTACAACTATACAAGTATATGTTAACAGAGTAAAAGTTTAAAGCAACTAACATAGTGCATTGCAACACATTGGGCCATTGGAATCTCTCATTGCGTGACCGATTCAGGAAATAAGAGATCTGTGAAAGAACTAAAGTTATCGACCATTGGATAAACAAGTTCCAGTGCCGTAAGTGCCGTAGAGTTCTGAAGCGGAGAACATAGAATGGCACAGCGGTGGACGTCCACTTGAGGTGTGCAGATATTCTGAGTAGAAACCCAGGCTGTCCTGTTTAATATCGTGACGAGCTACAAGTATGAGCATAAGCAGAGCTATATGGTCGTCCCTTGGCTGATATCGTGACACCAACGAAGTGGAGGTTTGGTTTGAGGGTTGGGCCTAACCTGCGCTGGAACCTGGTTCGGCTCCTAACAGGCGACCGCTATCTCCAGCAGCAGAACTTCATCAGTACCTTAGATTCCTGCCTCTGCCCCGACCTGGTAAAAAAAAATATTTATATTTATTGTGGTTGTTACAAGTACGAGCATTTTGTGGACGATTGGGAGAAGATGTACGGATAAAGCTGTTACGTAACTTGAACTGTTCACGCAGCTCACGCAACGAAAGCTCAAAATATATATTTTTCTCCAGTTATTGCCACATTTTTGACTGATGCTCCGCTCTTATCAGTTGTAACGTGATGCTATACAGCCTAAGTTACTCCTTATTATATCAGCTATCTTCGAGTGAAAGTCGCATCATAAGCGGTGCAGCCGTTACAGAGATTATCTCAAACAAACAAACAGACAGAAAAAAATATTAAAACTTGTTATTTTGTTATACAAACCGTGTATACGTTCATACGCATTGTAATTACAGATACTCCAATTTCATTGATGTGTATTGATATCATGAAAATTATTATTTTCTCAGGCTTTAATGGTTTTTATATCCGTTCTCATTCTGAGCAATAATCAATCAATTCGATAAGCCACTAAGTGCCACTTCTGTGATAGTTTTTTAATGCATACACCAAAGCGACCACCAAGCGTAGGCTTTAAAAGTAAGTGTATGTTACGTACGCCCTCCCTGTCGCCCTCGAACGTTGGGGTAGAACGCTGGGGTCGGGTTGGGTGCTTCACCAGGCCTGGTTACCAAGTACAATCCAGGTCGACGGCTAACTCGGCGCTGCAACACACCGCGCCAGTCTGAAACGCACCAAGAACAACTAGAGAGAGCCATTTCACATCCTGACTGACTGACTAATTAGCGACTATGTATTGTGTCTCTCGGTTTCTCGGAAACCATCACTACTGCTCGACTTCAAACTTCAAACTTCGAACTTCGCAAACAATATGTATACTTATAAAGAGAGAAGTTGATTGACTGACTTAGATATCAACGCAGAGCCAAACTATAAGGGTTAGAAACTTGAAATGTTGCACCGAAGTACCTTTTGTTTTTGTTCCGTTAGTATGAAACTTCTTTTCTTAAAGTTTTTCGAATTTAATTCAGTACAATGTAAACATGTGTAAAATATTTTTTCGAATATCAACCCTTAAAATGGTAAATATATGCAAAGCTAGTATAGAAAAAACTGTAACTTAACGCAAGTAAAACCGCGGGGAGTTGCTAGTTATTGTATATAACAAGGGATGGTAAGAAGGTACTGTGGCTATCAATGTGTAAGAATCACTTGGAGTAAAGCTATATTACCTATGGGGTATGTGGGATGGTAGGCGACCATCAGGGGCGGCATCAATGCGAACAGCGCTCCCGGCGCCAAAAACAGCTGTGGCTCCAGCAGTGGCCGGCGACACTGCGCGCATACACGCACGCCCTCTTACTTACACGTATCGGCGAACACAAACATATTGTATACGAATAAAGCTATAGTAAAAAGAAATGGTTGCTGGCAATAAATGTACTTTAAAAAAATAAATAAAACTTTGCTGTGAGGTACCAACAGAGCGGAATAGCACTTCCCTCTGTACCAGATGTGGTTAAGGGGGGACTACGGTACCAGAACCGGCAGATGGTGGTATATCCACCTGAGACAGTGTAACTCAAATGCATATGGTGCGAATGAGTATACCCGTTGCGAGAGCTGCGCTCTGCGATTGCCAACACGCTTGCCCAGCGCGGCAATTATGGGCATAATTCCCCCTTTTTGGGGAGCCCTATGTCGAGGAGTGGACTTCCAATACTTGTAATAGTGAAATATAATTCTAGTTATGAGTATAGGTAACGAGATGCATAATGTTTTAACGCCAGCTGTCAGTCGTACCAACGCTACAATTGTAGAGTTTTAAAATGTTTCATTAATATAGATGGCTTTATTTCAATTCATTTTGGAATAAGACCAGGTTAACAAAGAAGCTTACAGTCCGCGTGAAAGTGAGCGTCATCGCAGCCTGTAGACGCTTGTAAAATAACAAGGTTATCACTAGCGCGCTGCCAGCCTTGTGACTCGAAGATATTGTGTAACATTAGCTAGTGAGTTCACTGCCTTTCTCACCCTTCAAACCGTAACACGACAATGCGAGCACTGCTATTTAAAGGTAGAGTTAAGTGAGACTGAGGTACCTATGCAGACGACCTTTGCACGAGGTCTACCTCACGTGGTTGCAGACGAGTCGACAGATAATAGACCTGCGTATCTAGTGTGCAGTTGAGTAGCAGTTTCACCATTACCGCAATGTAAACTGGTTTGTGCAATAGAACATACAAGGGGTCCAATGTTATGAGCTGGGGAGTCGTCACTGACTGACATTAGCAAGTCATGCACAGTCCTGAGGTGCTCCTTAAGGAAACGCGACATGGGTCTGCAGCAGGCAAGCAGTTCTCGTTGATCTCGGGGCAGGATCTCCGCCAGTTCCAGCATCACGTGGTCGGGCAGGAGATACCTGCAAGACATCCACACTCTTCTTATTTTAGTCTATTCCGTAGTTTTGATTGTAGAATTATAAAAAAAATTGTATCTAAAACAACATGACTACATACATTAATGTTCAAGAACGCTGCACAAACAATCTCTTCAATTTGCGCAGTCAGCTTACGCTTATAAAAAAACATTACGGACGGAACTGCGACGTCAGGGCTCATGTCGTGTGAGTCAACATCATGGGAGTTCTTTTACTGTGTCAGGCCGAAGAAAAACATACCTCGACAGGTACTGTGGGCTACATTTCATAGAAAAACAAACTCTGGCAATAGCGCTAAACCTAGATCTATTCTAGATCTATTTACATAATACAGATTATTTTTGCACGGATAATTAATTTTAATATACAGGTAAGTTTGATTTTGTTGAATCTGTCAGTGGAATCTCGAACGCAGAGTTTAGAGGCGAAAACTAGAATGCACTCACTCTGGGCTCTCGTCAAGATTGCGCGCTTGCTGGTCGCGCCAGTTGTACAACACCTTGAGTGCCTCCATTTGGCACATGTCAAATGCCTTTTGGGACTGCATGTAGAGCATCAGGTGTGCATCATCGCCCACCACCGTCTTCGTGTACGATTGCTTGCACACGTGCCGCGAGCGGGCGAATACGATGCGCAGGGAGGGGGCGCCGCGCGTGTTCATCATTTCAAGGCGCATGCACCGCCAAATGTACAGCAGGTGGTGCGTGTCGCTGCGCGCGTACCGCACCAGCTCTTCCGGCAGCGGGCGGATGCGCCAGTCAGCCAGCTGGAACCTGCGACACGTTCACATCAACACGGTCGTTTATCGCAATATACGCTCTACTTGCAGGTTCTCTAACTTTTTTCTATGCCTAAAATCTATAATGGAATTGGTTTGTTACACGTCCTCTAACTGAACAAATCATTTGAAAATTTTGTACAAACATTGTCAGATGACTTGTTTTGGCTCCCGATTGAGATGATCGAAATGCGACCTTTTTCATACATAACAACTTTATTCATTATTATCGTTATCATAACAACCATTGGAAGTCAATTGCTCGACATAGGACTTTCCGGGAAAGTGGAAATTTAGCCCAAAACTACGGCGCTAGTCAAGCGTGTTGACAATCGCAGAGCGCAGCTTTCACGATGAGGATGCTGCTGCCTATACCCGTCCTAAACATTTCAGCAACACTGTTTCGGATGGATATACCACCATCTGTCGGTTTCAGAACCACAATCACCTCCTACGACATCTGGTACAGAGAGAGCTATTCTTCTAATTTTATTTGCAATAGAGTCAAGCAATTATTCTATATGTGGGGAGAGTTGAGGAGAACCTTTAATTTTGTTTAAAAAAAATACAATTATCCGAATTTAATCCAATCATCTCGAACAGTTGACTTATGAACGAGATGTGTGATTGACTTACTGTTTGTCTGCATTCATATAACAATAACGCATCAGCAGACTCCCTAGTGATAGCGATGGCAGTTGCAGCACGCGCGCTGCCAGGTACGTGTCGAACATCCCCACGACGTACAGACTGAAATCACGCTGAAGCCACAAGATATCGCTCAGCGCACCGTGAAACACCTGCACAAAATGATAACAAGCTTAATATAATAATAAAATGCTGCTATAACACTGATCCGTCCACTACACAACACTGCACACACTGACAGCAGTCTAGAGGCTGCAGTAACGCTTTCTATCACGCGAAGTGTATAAAGCGAAATGTACGATCTTAGTTTTAGTCTAGAACGTTGATCAAGTTTGATAAAAAAAATCATAAATGGGTTTTCTAATTTCCCCTCAATGTAAGTTCAGGACATAAACGAAAGATTAGCCACAAGTATTTACCAATACAAATAAAATTATTTTAAATTCATACACAAGTCAGCAATCAAGCATATGTACTGATTGATGGTAAAAGTGACCACAACCCATAGACACTAGTGTCATCACAAGGATATCACTGTCGCCAACCCTTTGGACTGTAGATATAGAGTCACTTTATCCAGTAAGTTCACTTCCTTTCATCCTTCCAACCAAAATACAGCAGCAAGCACAGCCATTTGGCGGTAGAAATAGTAAGAGTGAGGTACCAATCCAACCTTTGTAAGAGGTCTACCTCTAGTTGCGTCGACTTTGGAATGCGAGAAGTCTGTAGTGGCACACCTTGAGGATCTTGGGGTCGGTGAACACGAGGTTGAGTTTGTGCACGTAGTTGCGGGCGGCGAGTGCGTCTATTATAAAATCTCCGCCTTCTGTCGTAGTGATCTGGATGAGGCACGTGATACCTGCACACACACACACACACACACACACTGTAGCGCCATAGGTTGAATCCCGAGGAAGATAGAAGGATCCCGATTTCCTCTTCCCGATGTCCTCCCGAGTCCCGATGCATAACAGTGCGTTAAGTACGAAAAACGTGGAGAAATATTAATTATCTTTGTCCAATTACGTAAAAAGAAAAACTATTCTACCATCTCATGTTCGGTTACTTGTGCACTATTGATTATTGAAGTAATAAACATTTCAACCTTTTACATTAGGAGTTATGCTGCTTTTAAGTCGAGCTAATCGTGATATAAAGTTCATCGAGTTGTTAATCGATGCCCACGAGTTCTTCTATCATTGAATTAAATGATTTTAAAGTTATTCAAAATGTATGTTTGTAAAAGTAATTCTGACAAGTAAGATAGTATAAATTCCATTAATTTCTTCAGTTTTTAAGTAAAACTGGGTCGTGGTAGACCAGTTTTGAAGAACTTCGAAGGCGAATAGTTTGTGGATCTGACACTACCCAAATCTACAGTGCAATCTATCATTCAGCACTATAGAAAGAATGGAAATACTTCTTGGCAGTCAATACTCTGATGCAGTACTTGCCACAGACATATAGATTCCAGGGCCTCTAAAATATTCCTTTGAAGAAGAAGAAAAATGTTAACTAGCTTAGGAGACTAATCTAGATAAATTTTAACGGATAATTAATTAGAAGCTTTTACACCCACAATAACGTTCATATATCACTTCATCATCATCATACCAGCCATTAAAGGTCCACTGTTGGACTTAGGCCTCCTCAAGAAAGGGGTATGTTGCCCATGATTGCCGCGCAGGGCAAGCGTGTTGGCAATAGCAGAGCGCAGCCTTGTACATTTGAGCAGACTTTTTGTACCTGTCGGTTCTGACACCTCTTACGTCACCTGGTACGGGGGAGGTACTGCTCTACTCTGCCGGTACCTCACGGTTACTTATGGCATTCGATATTCCACTGGGCTACATTGATAATTATGAAATTGAATATTTTAAGGTTTCGATAGAATTTTTATAGAATAACGTGAAATTCTAGGATCTATAATTCTTACTCTAATCCAAACTTCATCATCATTAGACTGGACAGGCCCGATGGCGTAGATGGTACTGATATTGTCTTATGCACCAAAGGTCGTGGGTTCGATCCCCACCCAGAACAAAAGTTTATATGATGGTATTTTTTTTATTTATTTATTTAACTTTATTACACAAAATGTTACAAAATTTACATATTTGTATAAAATAACGCATATACATTATATATATATATATATATATATATATATATATATATATATATATATACATATATATACATAAAATAACATACATCAGAAATGGGGTTATAAAGTCAGAGAAGCAGCATCAGTAAATAAAGTACGGAGACAGCGTTTCAGGATAAATTTGTTTGAGGATTGCTTAATATTCAACGGAAGCTCGTTCCAGAGTCGTATAGCTGTCACTGTAAAAGAGTTTGTCAAAAAACTAGAGTGATGAGAAGGAGTTAAGAGCGAAAGAGTATTAGAAGAACGGATTACGTTCGTGAGAGGAAGATAGGAATTGAAATCTGTCCTTTAAGTAAATTGGTGCGTACGGATCAAAAAGTATTGAAAATAGTATGGTTAGAACTCAAATATTGTAACGTTCTCGAATAGGAAGCCAGCCGAGAAGAGAACGTTAATGGGAAATATGATCGTATTTACACAAACCGAAAATGAAACGAAGACAGTTGTTAATAGACAATCAAATTTATTAAGGAGTTCTTGAGAGATATTAGTGCAGCACACGTCACCATAGTCATTTATTTGTTTTTAAGTAGTATATTTGTCATTCTTCTGTTGTCTGATGTCCGTAATACGCGTGCTTTAAGCGACTTATCACGGAATCAGGTCAATGTATGAAATGTAGTGGGAATTTATTTATTATTATTACATCAGCTTTTGGAAGATTACTCCTTTATATAGGCACAGAAAATTAATTATTAATACTTAAATACATATTTAAGTATTAAATATCAGCCGTAGGGTACCGGCAGAGCAAAATAGTACCTTCCTTGAACCGTAGGTATCGTACAGACAAATGGCGGTATATTTATCCGGTACGGTGTATCTCAAATGTACAGGGCGGGAATGGGTAGCATCATCCCTGTCACGCCCAGCGCGGCAAATTTGGGCAAATGCCCCCTTTTTGGGTAGGTCTATATCTGGCATTATGATATGACGATTTAAAGGCCAGAAAAATAAAAAGTGTTCGTCATATGAATATACGGGTATAGAACCCGTGTCATTTAGCGCATAAGGTCAGACCACCGTTGTGATTGTGTTCCAGTATTCACACATGATACATGTAGTCCTGCTGAGGTTAGGATAGTTCTCCTGGTACAGCAGGAAGGGTCACTCACCCTGATAAGACCTGTACGAGTGGTGTTCAACATCGACGGCGAACTCCCGCACGGTGGAGAGGTGGTTCAGGAGCTGATCCATCTGTTGCTCTGTATGCACCATGGTGAGCGGCGTCTCTTCCAGCGATGGTGGGAACGGCAGCAGCTCCTGGCTCATCACGAAGTCGGGCGGTGGTTCGTACAACTCCAGCTCCACCTTGTACGGGTTCTCGTATCTGCAACGAAGCACCAGCATCAACCTTAACTACGCAAACATGTCACGAGAGCACCACAGTGATCTCGCTTTAATTATAATAGCTGAAGTGTTCCTCCTTCCTCATAATGAATATGAGGTAATAGTGTAAGATTTTATAATTAAATACCAAGTAGAATTACAAACATGCCTTTAAATAAATTCAATAATTGCGTAATAGCTAAGTTTATTGCTTGATAGATTGTATTAATGACACTGCTCGAGATTGAATTGAATTACTCTAACTTCTACTATTAGGACAACGGTTTGATAGCGCGGTCGCAGGTATGGGTTCCAATAATACCTACCATTGGAACCCATATCACCTTCAGTTTTTGCTTGCAAGTTCTTTTCTGGTGGCTCGCGAAATGAACCTGCTATAAACTCAATTACAAGTCCCGCCTGGTGCCGGCAGACTAGTATAAAAGTAGGACACTCAATGACCTATTTGTTTAAATGACTAACAGCACTGGTTGTCAGGCTAATCGGTCAATTGTGTGAAATTGTAATTAGTAAATCTTTATTCATAGAATAATTAGTTCTCTTTTCTTGACCATTGCGAGTGCCTGTAATGGACCTATTTGAATAAAGATATATTGGACCTGGCTTTGAATATTAAGAAGAAATATATGCGTCGCACTTAAAGATTTTTGTCTGCTATATTTAAACAAAAATCATCAATAGGACGATCCCTTGGTGTTAGAATAGATGTGCCTGGGTGGGTTCAGCCAGCTAGACTATGCACAAAATCATTTACCCCATACTTTTAATTTTATTTTTGTTAAACAAATAGAAAGATTCAGTTTTTAAACGATTTTATATAGATTACCAATTTACCTATGTCACTCAACAATACTTCTTAATTAACATAATCTCCTCCGTGGGGTACTGGCAGAGTAGAATTGTATCTTCCCCTGTATCAGGTGTCGTAAGCTGCGTATGAAGGTACCGGAACCGACAGATGGCAGTATACCCATCTGAAACAATGTAGCTCAAATGCACAGGGTAGCACCTTATAATTCGCGATAGCTACATTCTGTGATTGCTACCACAATGCCCAGTGCTGCGAACTGGTTAAAATTCCCCCTTTTCGGGGAAGCCTTTTTCCAGCAGTGATATTCTAATGGCTGTCATGATAATGATGATGGACATAATCTACAGAATACTTGGATTAGGAATCCGTATGATATCTTCGATAGTATGTAACAGAGTGTAAAAAATATTCTGACAAAATACTTGTACCGCGTACGCTACAGATGAAAGAACTAAGTGATGTGCACACAGAAATAGATCGACCTATCCGAATTTGTCAAAACTTCGCAATCAATGTTCATCTATAATAGCGACACATTGAGTTCAAACATGACAGTAAAAATTCGACAGATTTGGGTACGTTGATCTGTTACTTAGCGTACCACAGTTTTATGGAAGACATTTATCGTGTCAGCCATTGAAAGTCCACTATTGAACATAGGCTTCCCCAAGATAGAGGGAATTTTACCCATAATTGACGCGCTGGGTAGGCGTGGTGGCAATCGCAGAGTGCAACTGTCGCGACGAAGATGCTGCTGCCCATCCCTACCCTGTAGTATTTAAGTTGCGCTGTTTCGAATGGTTATACCGCCATCTTTCTGTTATCTTCCCTCAGTTGCCTCTTACGACACCTGGTACAGAGTGAGGTACTATTCGATACCGCCGGTACCCCACGGCGTAATGGAAGACATTAATATCTATAAAATACAATATGTCTACTATTCCAGTCACATCACTCTCTATCACTCTTTAATGTGTTACCAGAAACGATCTAAGGCAGGGAAACGTGGTCTCTTACCATTGGCCTTCTTAGCTAACTCGAAATAGCTCAACGAGCTATGGGGAGGGCAATGCTCGGAGTCTCTTTGCGAGCAGGAATGAGGAGATTCATTACAGAAAACAAGTTAGTAACAAACCCAGCGTATTAGTAAGTTGAAATGTCAGTGTCAGGGCACTTGGTACGAAGAACCGATGACCGATGGAGGCGTAAGGTTCTCTAACGGAGACCACGTACCCGCAAACGCAGCGCAGGGCGTCTATTCGTACGATGAACGATCTACTGCTGACGGCCTGAATCCAGCGGGATTCTGCGGTTTTAATCAGCTTGTCTATCCACCTTGTTAGGGGATTCTTCCATTAAAAAAATCACTTATTTTACTCGTAACATATGAAACAGACTATGTAACAACAATGCGAAGTGACTGGATCTTTAAATTTGTTACGTCGTTAGATCGAATATGGAAGTTTTTAAGACACCTTCAAATTTTGTTATAAAATAGTTTAGAACCGTATTGTTAGATGTTTATACAAAGTCTCAGGGGGTCAGGAAACTTCTCAGGCGACTTGAAGCTGGTATAACAAAAACTTTATACCAAAAAATATATACTCTTAATGCTGTGGTTGTCCTCCCAACCAACTATTTTATTTGTTTTCAAATAGTCACTTAATTGAAACATAATTAAATAAGTAAAAGAAAAAATATAAAGTTATTGTTACCGGCGCAGTAGATTAACACCTAGCTCTGTACCAGGTGTCGTAAAAAGTGACTGAGGTTTCAGAACCGACAGATTGCAGCAGCACATTCATCCGACAGACAGTGTAGCACAAATGTACAGAGCGTTCATAATCAACCTCTCTTTCGTCCTCACTCGCACATTGTACAAACCTTACAACAACAGGTTGGGAGAATGAGGCACCCCCTATGTTTACGACCTTTTATATGACATTTCATCAATACATCCATTGCTGGATATAGACCACCTCAAAAAGCCCCAATTACCCTTACTTGCGCTGGGCAAGCGTGTTGGCAATCACAGAGCGCAACTTTTGCGATGGGGTTGCTGTTGCCCACCCCCACCCTAAGAACTTGAACTACACTGTCTCGGATAGATATATCGCCATATGCCCGTTCTGGTACCCTAGTCGCCTCTTACAACACCTGGTACAGAGGCCTTCCTCTATAGTAGTAGAATAGCACCTTTACTATTCTACTCTGCCGGTACCACACGGTTTAATTACTGGGTAATGTGGCAGAAAAACTTCAAGTTACAAGATCAGCAATGCGCTAGTGATATCCTTGTGATATTACGAGCGTCTATAGGCTGCAGTGACGCATCGCGCGGACTGTATGATCATTTACGCGTTGGGAACACGGATGTCCAAGAAACAACGCCGCTGCCATCACATTGTATAAATTAAGTTTGTAAGTGACAAAAAACAAAGGGGCCTCACCCGATCACTTCCCCGGCGTCGTCGTAGAGTAATTCGAGCACGAGCGGCTTGATGTGGTTGGGTTTTTCAGTGATCTTAGGCAACCACAACCTCGCAGAGTTGTCCACCTGATCACTGAAAGTCAGTTGCGGTCGCGGAATGTCCTCTTCGTCAACAGCCCTCACCCACCTCGCCTGGAACAACAACACTCCTTCAATACTCAATATAGACTATAAGAAATGTTTCTTAGCGGGTAGACGGAAACCCAGAATGATCGTTATATTTCAAATTTCACTATCCCGCTGTTCATTTACCGTATGTTTCGTCAAATTGATATATCGTAAGAGAAACAGACGATTGACGAATTTCTCGGATCTCTGTTTTACCGAAAACCTTGGATCGTAACTAGGTACAATTTATATATAAATAGATAAAATATACGACAATATCTACCTATAATAGGACTTGGGAATTCAAGGAGCGAGAAAAGAAGTTAAATTGGAGAATCTATGAGAACTCACAAGCTAAATATCGGACCTGATAAAAATTTGCAATCATGAAATTTAGTTTTTAAACTCATGTTCTAAATGTGCAATAGAAAGTAAAAATGCATATCGTATAAGTTATAAGCATTAAGATTACGTTAGACTTACGTTGTTTGGCTCCATCGCTGGCTATTTATCTTCTACGATTCAAATGCACTGTGACTGACCTCGACGCCGTCGATTGTGAAATGGTGTCCAGTAAGTTCTTCCCGCGACGTGAGCTGTGCTTACGTCTACCCACATTTGAAAAATATCCAAAGTTGTGAGAAGTAACTACCGCTGTTTGGATTTGTTTAGAGTACTTTGCTGTCTTACGAATTCAACTCCTCATGCTTGGGATGGGAGTGGTTTGAATTCCAACCAGGATAAACAATTGTATGGTGGTATTTGTGTTAGTCCTGGGTGTAGGTGTATGTTGTGTATAAAAATATGTGAGTAAGTTTTATATTTGGGATTCATTTTTATTTATAGTATAATAATCATATCTCTAATTATAGAAAAAATCAAGAGTGACCTAAACTATTTTTTAAACTCATAAAAATATATTATTATAATATACTAGAGTATTTTGATGATAAACATAACGCTACAGAGCATGAACTTCAACGTCTCTTCTTCTTCATAAAGATAATTAACAAACAACCAACGTATCAATGTTGTGTTTTGTGTTAATCATCCTCATTATCATCTCACCAACAATTGGAAGTCCACTGCTGGACATAGACGTGCATTGTGGAGCACAAGAAAAGTTTTTTGCACATTGCACTGTTTCGTTCGAATGGATATACCTGCTGATAATCTGTCGGTTCTGGTACCTCAGTTGCCGCTTAAGACACCTGGTACAGGGAGGTACTATTCTACTCTGTCGGCAAATTAATTTATGTTAGTAAATAATGTACAAAGGTAACCCATAGTAGCTATTTAAAAAAAATACATTTTACAGCGCGGCAATTATGGGGAAAATTCCCCCTTTCTTGGGGAGGCCGATGTCCAGCAGTGGACTTCCAATGGCTGGTATGGCCTATGAATATTAAATTGGATAAATATCTTTATATACTATAAAATTGAGATATTTCTGCTGTCTGTGGATGGACATGGGCCTCCTTAAGAAAGGTTGAATTCTGCCCGTAGTTTCCGCGCTTAACAAGCGTGTTGGAAATCACAGGGCGCAGATTTCGCCGTGAGGTACCGACAGAGTAGAATAGAACCTCCCCCTGTGCCAGGTGTCGTAAAAGGTGATCAAGGTACCAGATCCACCAGATGGCGATATGTCCATCCGCAATAGAGTAGCTTAAATGAGGCGGGTATGGGCAGCAGCACCCCCGTCGCGAAAGCTGCGCTCGGCGACTAAATATTTATCTAAATAATATTTGAAACCGCGTCATCCATCATCAGACATCATTAAACTCCAATGAATTGTGACTGTATGTAGACGATGCCAGAACTCCTCCTGTGTCATATCATGTCCCACGGAAACATTTCCGGGATCAATTATCACTCATGTCCTGTCCATGCTTAGACTTAAACTGGGGAAAATGTGAAAGCGTTACAGACGAACAAAAAGACCATTGCATTTTTTACATCATCATGGCATATATCGTAGCTTAAAGCGTAAAATGGAAATTACACGTCATATTAAAATAAAATATTTCCTCGGAACTGACAGACGTTCTGGCCAGTTACAGCCCCCCGTCAAACAACAAACAGAGGGGGAGACATGTGAGCGAGCAGCCATTACGAGCAATCAGAGATTATAAGTGGAGTCCTCTATTTAGGGGATAAATTGAGGATACGACTTTAATTCGACTTTTGTATCAATAAATTTACAGTTATGTTGAACTTAGATTTTTAGAATGTCACGAGATACTCTATTTGAATAATGTGAGGAGACCAAAAACTCGTTAAAACTTTTTGGTCTCTTCACAAAATATCTACTCTAAAATTGTGAAGTGGAAAGATCTGCATGTAATGAATTAATTCAAAAACCACTCGGGCGACTTCATGAATTATACCACCATGACAAATCCACATCATCTCTAAGTACATCATCATAAGTATAAAAAATTCGTATCATGAAGCCTGTCCGGGATGAACTTTCAGACTCGATCGAGTTTTATCAATATTTGCTCACTGTGTAGTCTGATCCTTGATGATACAATGACTTGAGAGATACGATGGTTTATATCTCAATACATAGTCGCAAAATTTCTCACGATAAACATACCTATGTAGGTAGTCGAGGACAACGAATATAGTAAGGTACCAGCTTAGTAGAATAGTACTTCCCCCTGTGCCAGGTGTCGTAAGAGGCGACTAAGGTTGGTATTTTAGTCCGACAGATGGTGGAATATCTATCCGCAATAGTGTAGATCAAATGCACAGGGCGTGGATGGGCAGTAGCATCCCCGTCGTGAAAGCTGCTCGCTGCAATTGTCAACACGCTTGTCCAGCGCGGCAATTATGGGCAAAACTTCCCCTCTGTTGGGGATGATATGTTAATTAGGCAACACTTCAACTGTTTATTATTTAACTTCGCGGTCACAGTTTTAACGTTACCACCATGTTTTTATCACTTTATCTGATTTGAGTAGACATTAAACATTACGGTTGGATAATATATATAAAATCCGGATATTTCATTTGGCCGCACCGTATATATAGATGTATTACGAAGGTATATGAAGTTAGTATTATAATGAGTAAAATATTTTTAAAAGGAATCTTGAGATAGTTTGGACACGTAGTAAGGGTGGATGAAAGTAGAAAGCCAGCGCAGATATATAGAGCGGAAGAGAATGGAAGGGTTGGTATAGGGCGACCGAGGCGAACATATATAACCAGATAGAAGAGGAATTAAAGGGTCAAGTCAGAAGTACCAAGAATAAACGAGCGTGTATGATAGGACTAATTTGAGTAAGGATGCGAGAGAAGTATGCCGAGGCACACAGGCGTGATGTATGTATGTATGTAAATATTTTTGGATGTTTGTAACAAATAAACTAAAAAACGACTATTAGGTACGGCTTTTTTTCATAAATATCATTAATTATCTTTGAGTAACAAATTCTATATTAATTATAAGAAAATCACTACAAAGCATAGACCGAAGTCTCTTCCCGCAGTCTGTCTATTCATGCATGCAAAGATCTTTAAAGCTACTCAACGGCCTTTCAATTGCTTATGATAGATAGAATAATTCAAGATAAACCTTTTATATGTTTAATACATGCATAATATAGAAGAGAAACACTGATAATTTTTGAAGATTCTTATATATATATTCTTGCGATTACATCGCAATCGCAGGCTGAACCTGACGATATTGATCAAAATAATCTACTACAATATTGTACACTTTAAAAACGTATCCTTAATGCACGCGAACCCGGGAGGGGTTGCTTGTATGTAATTTAATCTCAGTCCCTCACTGCGTGCGTTGCTTTAAGTATTGATAATGGGCACATCAAAATAATTTTCCAAAGAGCATGTCCTCGCTAAATAATTGGTTGAGTGCACACAGAGCCATTGAAGGGCGGTGTATTTACTATCGGACAAGTTCGAGCTCGACTCGGCCACCGCGGGCCTCGTAGCTGCATGGGAAGGTGATTTTTGTATTGATTCTATTACAAATATGCAGTGTTTGGATTGTACTCTGCATTCCATGTACAAGACGATATACATCGCCAAATTTTATAGGTCTACGTCTACAGGATGTTCCTTATGCATATTAATTTAATTGAGAATGCGATTTTCGCTTGTCTCTTTCACTTACAAGCTACAATATTATATCTATTTCACAAGTCAAAGAGGTTGTATTTTTGTTGGACTTTCCTTCGGTTCCTTTATTTCCCTTTTGAGGCACGGGGCCCTAAAATTAGGGATTATGATGTGGGGCGTAACGTTTAATTTGTTGAGAGCATCGCAGCCCCGTCGCCACCCCACCACCCCCACTAGCCGCGGGCTACAAAGGGCTTTGCCGTTATTAAAACGCGCCCAAAATCCCCGCCTTTGTGTCAATCAATGGAAACCTCTCAATTTGCGATCACGAATGTGATTGTACATGCAAGGACTTGGATACGGAAAATTATTATCTCAAATTTTAAATAGTCCTAAAGTACAGCTGAAAAAAGCCAATAGATACCGGCAGAATAGAATAGTACCTCTACCTGTACGAGTGGTCGTAAAAGGCGACTGCGGTAGAGGCGATCCCGTGACTTTAAATCTTAAGTGATATTAAGAAACGTGCAGCGCCCCGCGCTTTAACCCGCGTTAAGTTCTTAAACTTTCATACTAACTTTTCATCCCCTATAACTTCCTTAATGGATAATTTAAAATATATATACAACGAGTTTCATGAATAATCTGCATACCGATTAATTTCGATTAACATTCAAAAAGCGCAAATATTTTCATAAATTCGCAATTTCTGATCCCCCTAGGAGGTAAATTTATAAGAATCCTTTGTTAGTTTAGGCCCTACGATGATGGGTCAGCCATCAGACAGCTTATTTATGTATATATATTTGTGACAGTAACTCGTACACGGATTGGTATTTATCGACTGAAAGACTGCAGTTTTCTATGGAGCATTTATAAGACCCATCAATGCTGTTTTAAAGTAGCAAACTCAAGGACCGATTTCTTCAAATGACTCTGATAAACCTTCAAGACATCAGGGTCATCGGTCCAATTGGTCCTATCTTAACTAAATACTTATCATGAAAAAATATTGCGATTATAAATCTAAATATACTCAAAAACTGTCGTATCTCTCGAGTTGGATCAAACTACGCAGTGGGTAGTAGCATCACGGGCAAACACCGTGACACAATTTTTATATATCATCATACCAGCCATTGGAGGTCCACTGCTGGACACAAAAGCCTCTCCAAAAAAGGAGGTACTTTGCCCATAATTGCCGCGCTGGCAAGCGTGTTGGCAATCGCAGAACGCTGCTATTGCGACGGGGATGCCGCTGCCCATCCTCGCCCAGTACATTTGAATATACCGCCATCTGACGGTTCTGGTACCTTAGTCGCCTCTTACGACACTTGTTGCAGTGGGAGGTACTATCTTAATCTACCAGTATCTTACGGATTTTTTTTATTTTAATAAATGAAGGTGTAGAAAAAATATTGTTAACAAGCGGCCCGCCCCGACTTTGCCCCGATGCATGGTAAAGTTTAGACCCGTATCTGGGAAAGATTAAATGGAGTACACAGCATGAAGATAAAAACCGCCCCAACCCACGACGCGTTGATCCCGCACACGCTTGCTCCTGACAACTGCAAACAAAACAATAATAGACTGAACCAATTCAGCGCCATCGTCCCAGGCTTATGCGCGTACATACACAGCGACTATCCATTTTTATTAATAAACATTTATTGAAGATGAATCTTACTAGGAAAACATCTATTTGTATCAGGTTGTTTGCATTTTTCATTGCATACTGGCATCTCGTCATGCAGACATCTAAGCACAAAAAGCCTTGTGGTACCAGCGGAGTAGAATAGTACCCCCCTGTGTACCAGGTGTCGTAAGATGCGATTAAGGTACCGGAACCGACAGATGGCGGTATATCCATCCAGAACAGTGTAGTTTAAATAAAAGGGGGGTAAGGGCAGCAGCGTTCCGCTCGGTCCACTTAATTGCTACGCTTACACATCAATCAAGAAGGAAACTGGACACATTAATTGCTACTAAATTCCGTGAAGGGTGCGTGGTCGGAGTATCGACCAGCTGCTTATTTATTGTAGGTCCACTTGCAGATTACTATCATATGTTATGTACATATGATAGTAATCTGCAAGTGGATATTAATATTTATAATTATATATAATATCAAGTAGACGGTAACCCAGGAGATGTGTACGAGACATGTTTTATTGAATTTATTTTATTTCTTTATTTATTTTTTTATCAAACCAGACGTAATAATGATAAAAAATGCAAGTGCATATATTTATATGAGAAATAGATTTTCTGTTGTTTTTGAGTCTGAGGTTCACTCGGCGTCAGAATTTTTGAAAGTTCCCTCTTAAAAGTAAGGAATCTAATATTAAACACTTCCATGTCTTCGCCACTGCGTTTCAGTTTATTGTTGGAACGACACATTCGCGTTATTGGGTCGTGGAAGGAAGTATTGTTTTTATACACCTTTAACGTGAAGGTATAGGACAAATTGATTTTAATTGTGTGCTTATTTTTATAGAATGGAAAAAGTCTGGTGACTCGATAGAAGAGTGGATTGTTTTGTGCAAACACATCAAGTCATACCGCTTGCGACCAACGGCATACAATGAGTTCATTTTAAGCTTTATTTTATTATACTTTACACACACACACGTATATATATAATGTGCAGGTTTACAGGAAGAACTATTACGAAGATAAAAACATTTTATCCCCCCACTAATATCAAGTTAATTTAATTGCACCACCATCCGTTCAATTCGTCCGTGTTTAAGTATAATGACTCAAGGGCGAAGTCCATTTTGAATGGAGCATTGGCGTTTCAGGGAAACCCACTTTAGTTTGCGAACTATTAATATATATTAAACTAGCTGTGCCCGCGACTTCGTCCGTCCGTCCGTGCAGTAGTTATTTGGGAACGATACCTTTTTACTTCGACTTATATAAACTTTAAATGTTATATTTATACCATTTAAAGTTTATATAAGTCAAAGTATATATATAGTTTTAAGCTTCTAGTACTTACGATAGTGATACTTCTATGCACTTTTCAATCCCCCCTTTCGACCCCTTGCAACTCTTATGTCGAATTAAAAAGTAGCCTATGTCTTTTCTAAGGCTTTAGACTATATGTGTTCCGAATTTCATTTAAATCAGTTCATTAGTTTAAGCTTGCTGGCGTAACAGACAGAGTTACTTTCGGATTTATAATATTAGCAAGGATATGTATTTCACACACACATCACGCCTGTACTCTATCGCGGTAGACAAAGACTATGGATCTCCACTTGTTACGATCTTGGCATACCTCTTTCGCTTCCTTTACTCGCATTAGTCTTTTCATACACGCTAGTTTATTCTTGGTTCTTCTAACTGGCCCATCTTTAATACCTCATCTACCTAGTTAAGATATGTTCTCCTCGGTCGTCCTATACCAACTCTTCCATTCACATCCGCTCTATATATTTGTACAGTCATTCTACTTTCACCCATCCTTTCTACAAGTCTAAACCATCCCAACATTCCTTTCTCTAATGTTGTCACAACTATTTACACAACACAGATCTCCTATATTATCATAATATTTCCAATCTGAAAATAGAACTTAAATTCAAACAGAACTTTCGAATCGTCATAAAAATTACTATTAGTGTATAAGATGCCATTATACTTTAAATACTGATGAACTTTAGGAACCTGTAGGACCATGAGGAATCATAGATAATAGAAAGAATAATTAAACATTCATGCCGTGCCGTGAGGTACCGGCAGTATATAATAGTACCAGGTGTCGTAAGAGGCAACTGAGGTACCAAAGCCAATCAATGGCGGTATCATCATAATAACAACCAATGGAAGTTTACTGCTGGACATAGGCCGCCCCAAAGAAGGTGGAATTTCGCCCATAATTACAGCGTCTTGGTTGGGCGGTAATTTTTCCCACAATTGCCGGGCTGGGCATGCGTCTCGGCAAAAATCCCCCTATGTTGGGGAGGCCTATGTCCATCTGTAGAATTTGTATGGCTGATATGAGAAGTTATAGATATCGACGGTGATAAATTCAATATTTATGCAGGTGTACGGTAAAAACAAAAAAGAAAATATGAACAAATAATTCTTTTTAACATTATTATTTGAAAATCTAATTTCATTTATTTTTGAGATGTTTTCAATTGCTGCAGCATCCCTGTTGCGAAAGTTACGCTTTGCGATGGTCAACACGCTTGCCCAGCGCGGCAATTATGGTTAACATACCCGCTTACTTGGGGAGGTCTATGTCTAATAGTGGACTTTTAATGGCTGGTATGATGATGATGACCTCACATATGGTGAACCTCGTACAGGAGGTCTTCTGCATCGGTACCTCACTCTTACCTATTTCTACCAACAAACAGCTGTGTTCGCATTGCTGCGTTTCTGTCTGAAAGGTGACAATGTCTTTCGCGAATTTTCTGGATAATGTGAGATAATATTCTCAAGTCACAAGGTTGGCGACGCGTTAGTGATATCCTTGTAATATCACGAGCGTGTACAGGCTGCAGTGACGCGTACTATCACGCGGACTGTGCGCTTGTTAGTCGAACTGGTTTAGTAAAAAAAAAGTTATTCAAAGATTAAATTGCTTTTCAAGTGACATGTTTGTGATCATGTTTGAGTTTAACCCATCTTTATTTGTTGCGCAGCGGGTTGCTATGCTTACATACTGACCCACATTAGGCGCGCACGTGTAGACCATGGTCCGGCCTTGCCCTTTTTACCATATAATGAACACCTGGACCCCTACAGAGGGAGCATCAAAATACTGCTAATGATCATGTGCAACGATAATTCCAAGGGACAGAACACATTAGGCTATCCTTCTGTTAATCTAGAATTATATACAAAAACAATTGTTATTACATTTTGAAATACTTATCCATACTCCTATGCTAATATAAAGCTGCCGATTTAAAAATCCTCCCAGTTTTAGATGGCCCAAGTATCGAGAAAGGATGTAGGCTATATAACATCACGCTAAAACCAATAAAAAATTAGCATAAACGACGCTAGGTGCAAACCTGGCGTCGATGCGAGCGATACAACTTAATCTACGGGCGCTGCTGATATTATAATATAATATTGCGTTTGTTTGTTTCAACTCGTTAATCTCAGAAAGTAATGGTTCGATTTGAAGAAATAATTTTGTGTATTATTGATAACATCTCGTTAAGACAAATATTGTTTGCAAAAAGTTTTGAAAAGATTATTACAATATAAGAGCTCCTGCCGCACGCGCTGCCCTATATTTTTATATCAAGTTAAAAGTTCCAAAAATAGAACAATATATGATCTTTTAAAGATTGATATTTTATTTTAAGGTATTTTATCGACATGGTACCTATTAATTCCTGTTCTTTTAGTAATGTAATTCCTACATTGTGCCGTGAGGTATGGGCGGAGTAGAATAGTACCTCTCTCTTCACCAGGTGTCGTAAGGGGCGACTAAGGTGCCGGAACCGGCAGACGGTGGTATATCCATCCGAGAACTGCGATTGCCACTACGCCTGCCCAGCGTGGCAGTTAGAGGCAAACATCCCTCCATTTTATTAAGGCCTATCCTATGTCCAGTAGTGGACTTTCTATTTCTGATATGATGATTATTTTCTATGCAATAAAATATGCCATCCATTATAAATATTTAATTGGAAATTAAATTGAAGTCTTAATATTGATTGATTTCAATCAATATCTTGGAGATATCATAATGTTCAAATAACTTCACAATAAAATTGCGCTCGACGTGCAGGCGGGTAGCTACGCTGGCCGTCGGGTAAGTTCGCACAAAGATGTAAATAGCTAAAAGATTTATTATTTTTATTACGAAGTTGGGCAACAAGCATACGGTCCGCTTGATGATATACGTAATACGATGATATACTCATGCCAACACAAGCGTATCACTCACATGTCACCAACCTCGTGAATGCATGTTTGTCAGCCTGGTCAATTATTGCAAGCTAAGTCTGTACCTAACCATAATAATAATACAAATAATATATAAATATTGATAAAAATCCCCACGTCGTTTGTCGCCATTCAGTTGTGGCCAGTGTCGTATTTCCACCACTGCCCACTATACATACACGCATGTTTCGTCGGTTCGCGCGGGCACCGCGACCCTTACAACCAAAACCCTTACGCCAAAATTGCCTCGTACAAAATTCGGTACTATTTACCAAACACTGGTAGGCGTTCCTAATGCGAGCCAATTTTAAAATGGTTTAAACGGAGTTTCTCGTTTCAGTTTTTAAGAAATCGTCTCATAACCGTTGGCAATTGAAGCAGCTGTCCTCGATGCCCCTTGCGGAATGACCCCTTTCAATGACCTGACCTTTGTATTGGATAGCACAACACTTTAATGTAAAACTGAACAACTGCAGTCCCGAGGATTGTAATACTGGATAGGTTTCTTCCTATGAACACGCAGGTGCGTCAATTAGATTTAAATACAAATTATTTTGTGTTTATGTATTTATTTCGAACGTTATCTGAAGATCGGTCAATTTCAAGTCGGACTCGCGCACCGACAGTTCTTTACAATAATAATTTTGTGATATTTAATTTTGGAATTGCAAATATAATACTTCCTCTTAAATCACTCTATCTATGAAAAAGAACCACATCAAAATCCGTAGCGTGGGTCACTAGTATAATATTCTCATGTTTTGTTAAAAAAAACGTATTTATTTATGAAGAATAGAGATGGAAACATCATTCTCATTTGGCTATAGGTACAGATAAATAACACCTAAACACAGAACAAACACAAGTATTTACCATATAAATATTTACTCAGTGGGAATCGAACCAGTGACCTTCGGATCACAATCTGCGCCATCGGGCCCGTCAAGATTCGCATCTCCGTCGCGAAATTTCCCCTTCCTACAGGAGGCCTATGTCCAGCAGTGGACTGATGATGATGAGGTCAACTAGCCAGGTCTTACCGGTATACCCTTATGTAATGCCCAGATGTTTTGACTCTTGGTGTATATTTAGCAAAGTAAGACAGGGAGGGTACACGAGTATCCCGAGCCGTGGTCCAGTGGACAGTTTTGGTAGTAGCCCTTGACATTGCACGCAGTAACGTGACCTACTTCGGACCCTCAGCATTTTGTATACGCGATATATATACAACTGGTTGAGTCACACCCGACCCTCGCATTGAATTAACCAGTACAATCTACTTTTCTTTAAGTATCTTTCGATGAATTGATACAGCGGGCAAAAATGTTTTTTGTTCCCTTTCTTATTTTATGAGGTCAGCATACTGTACTTCTGTGTCTGTAAAAAATGTTTATAACAAGGATTTCCACGACTATTCCGAGCTAAAATAACTACTAGACTGATGTTTTCCTCAGTGGGAATGTTTTCGATCAGCTTATTTTCTACATCTTGGTGTATTGCCTGAGGATAGATTTGGTGTTGGGCATATGAGTGCTAGATCTTATTGTGACAAGGTTTCTTTAACTTTGCGGATGCTGCAAGCTGTTTAGATGGCGATCTCCAGGGATTAGTTAATTACGAATTATTAAATAAATCACACAACATCTCGAACATTGACCTGACTCCGAAGTAAGTCGCTTAAAGCACTTGTGTTACGGACGAAAGATAATGCAGGAATCACAGAACAATCGCAAAAATCATTATAAATATTTGCGGTGGGTGGGAATTGAACCCACGACCTTTGGCGCACAAGATTGGTTCACGCAGTCATTGCTTACGAAAAAATGTTAAAGATGTTCATTGTAGTCTTCGGTTACCTCGCGAAATTGGTTGTCGAAAAATAATAATGAGATGTAAATTAACCCCTCTTCGATATTCGATGTCAGGTAGCCGACGGGGGTCCGCTGTGTAGCCCTTTGATTGCGAAGCCGAGGGCAGGGGATGTTTTGCACCCGCCTACCAAACAATACACAGAGGTTTGGTAATATCGACTAATAGGGGTAAACGTGAGGGGTGCGAGACTCCGCCCAATTTTGTTCCCCATCAGCGGGCTATTAGAAAAAAAATCAATCGAGCCGACCGACCGATGATATCGCGTTCTCACTCTAATTGCTACTAATCGGTTACAAGGGTGCTCTTAATTTTATACAAAAGAGTATATCAATATATTTTTTTAATATTATATTAGAGACTTAACTATGCGAATAAATATATCACGTTGAAGATTTGTAGAAAAAGACAGACCTAATTGTCATACCACTTTGTAAAAAATTGGATTTTTATCACCGCTCTGTTTGTAATTACTGCAACTGTAATAATAAAGATATATCAGAGTTTTAAAAAAGTGTAACATTAAACTGAAATGCTCATTCCCATATAATGTTTAGTATCGGTTTTAATGAAACATTTATTAATCAATTAGACAGTAACACGAGGAAGTTGAATATTGTCGCGGAATGTCTGGTGATGTTTCTAAACGCAAACTTTTGTCCGCTAGGTGAGGGTAAGTACATAATTTGTAAAAGTTAACAACCGGGCGGAGAACCAGAACGCCTGGGCTCGGGATGAAGCGAAGCAGCGTCCTCTAATTGGTAAGTGATCTTAATTACTGGTTTTGTTGGTGATTACCATATTCTGCATTGATTTCAATCATTACGAACAGATTCGTCTCAGTCAGTAAAGTGTTAGCCATGGTGCATCGGTTAAGTAACAGTGCGAATCCGACCAATGGATCAGTATCGGACCGTTGCAAGTGGTCATTGGTGGTTGGAGGCGACTGATCAGGAACACATAACCTCTCAAAACACACAATCATTAAGTTTTGTGTTCAGATATGTAGCACGTGGCCACTCATCAACTATACGTTTATTCGTTATAGCTTTAAATTCGATGACAAATGTACCGACATCTGACGAGTCTGATATCTAAGTCGCTTCACGATATTTGGTACAGCGGGAGGTACTGTTCTACTCTGCCGATACCTCACACCTAGTAATAACACCACCAGTAAATTTATAGAAACCTTGATCATCATCATATCAGCCGTAAGATCGGACCGATCGTGTGCAGCCTGCGCCAGCGCGATCCTGCGGTTTTTTATCAGATTGTCTGCCCACTCTGTGCGCTGCCCACTCTGTGCGCTGCCCACTGCCACTTCATATTGCTATTCCGCCAGGCTATGTCGGTAAAATTGGTTCTGTTACGGGTCTCCTCATTTCTAATTCCATCGCGCAAATAGACTCCGAGCTCTCTATATGAAAACCTTACAAAAATGATCTTTCTAGAACTGACCCCGTGGGGTGTCTGTAGTCCTGTAACCACAAGTACACATTCTAGCGCCCGATTTTGTTGGATATTCCATCTATCGAGAAGGGCTACTGTATATATATTTCTTCTATAGTCTGTAATAGTAGGTATATAGTTATTATATCCCTACTAATATTATAAATGCGAAAGTAACTCTGTCTGTCTGTCTGTCTGTCTGTCTGTCTGTCTGTCTGTCTGTTACGCTTTCCCGGTTAAACCTCTCAACCGATTTTGATGAAATCTGGCATAGACAATCTTTAGGCCTTGAGAAAGGACATAGGCTATTTTTGAACTCGAAATAAGGGTTGT
>JACJUM010003259.1:229644-246367 GCA_020976665.1 Heortia vitessoides | reverse complement strand
TACCCAAAAAACTATTCCACGCGGACGAAGTCGCGGGCACAGCTAGTCTATATATAATACAAACGACTCTGATGACCCAAGGGGTCATACAAGTCATCTAACACAGATAATATCATTAGCCCTGCCTTAAACTAGTCTGCCAGCACCAGACGAGTTTTAAAACTAAGTTTACTGCAGGTTCATAACGCGACCCACCAGAAAGGAAACCTGTAAGATAAACTGGTGGTGATAAAGGTTCTACCAAAACCATATGTGTAGTAGTTGGCGCTAATAAAACCCCCACCAGCGTCGGTGTTAACAAACCATTGTCTTTAAGCTTGTGGTTGAAGTCGATCGATTCCATCCCATTGTTATTAAATACAATTTTTTTGATTTGTGTGTCTATTGACGTATTCACTGCGCTCGCACTTGCACTTAGACCCTGCACGAATGTAGGGCAGCCACTCGGCGATCTTCATATTGGGCGAATGCGTATTTGGTGTATTTAATGAGCGAATTATTTATTTCTTTGCAAACATTTATTTTGTGGGCGTCCAAGCGAAAGTGGTATTAAACCTACAAACATAGTGAACGCTTCCAAACTTAAGTCTTGATCGAAGCGACGGATAGATAATAAAATGTCTGTAAAAAAGCTGTGCAACATTTTTTTAATTATTTACACATACAGAGAGAAGAAGTGGTCACCCCGGGATGGTCTAGCGCCCCCCCCCCCCCCAGGATGTTGGGCCACCTATTTGAAATTATATAATACTAATAGTTTACTTCAGGCCACTCTTCAGATGTATAGACCAAATATTTTAAAGTTTGCACCCGCGACCATTATTCACATATCAGCTGAAGCCTGATTGCCGCGCGCAATACTGCTTATCATTAATGAAAAGCTACATCAATCAAAACAGATTTAAACCAAAGCAAAATATCTGTTGCGGACGTCGTCACTTCATTAAACTGTTTTATTAGATATATTGTGAAACCAATTGTAATATGTTTGAGTGGCGGGTCAGCGTAACCGCATCTCCCGTGACATGGCAAGTGCCTGGCGTCTCCTGAAAATTACTCCTAGATATACACCACTTGCCGAGTGACAACGGCAGACTAGGGTAGTACCTCCCAGGGTAGTACCAAAGCCGACAGATGGCGGTAAAAAGTGTAACTCAAAAGCACAGGGCGGGAATGAGCAGCAGCATCCCCGTCGCGAAAGTTGCGCTCTGCGATTGCCGCACGCTCGCCGAACGCGGCAACTATGGGCGAAATTCACCCTTTTTAAAGGACTTTGCCGATCAACGATAAATGTAACCCTTTCTCTGTGCGCACCCAGCGACCTTAACCTGACCTTTGTGACCGCTTTATTCCCGATTATACTTAAGGGCAAGAATCATTCGCAATTTTTTGGGGGAATTTCGAAACTAGTTCTTTTTGTCCACTTTTCGTATCTGTGTGGGTTTATTTGGCTTTCAAAATACGTGTACAACGATACGCGAAGGGAAAGACGACGTAAAAGGAGCACAAAGGTAATTCTGTTAGAAGAACACCTTTGAAAAGATTAGATGACGAAAATCTAACTAGTTCAGGTTGGGATTATCGATAATGAGTATATTTTTACGTATTGACCGCGCAATGTACGCTGTTGCCTTGTTTGCTTGTGGCATCACTTAGTTGAAGTCATTTTATTTCGTCCTAATTGTCAGTTATAACTACTCGAAGGCGCGCGCGAATCCACATTTGTCACTTCAAGTTGCACACTATCTTTATACGTACAAAGATGTGTGCAACTTCCATCCATCTTTCTATTTTTTCTTTAATTAAAAATGTTTTCGTCGCGTGGCGTTCGCTTTCGTACTATTTCATATACTAGTAGTGAACTACGTGAAATGAAAACTAATTTACCAACGATTGTAAACATTTTTTAAATTCTTTTAAATAAATAATTCTGTGACCCGTAGCCCTAAGCACTTGTGTCACAAACATCAAACAACAGAGGGACCACAAATATACTACCTAAATAATATTTTTAACACCCAGACTCAGAATAAACATAAATATCATGATTATTTAATTTTTATTATTAAATCTTTGTCCCGGGTTGAGATCAAATTTGTTTCCAATAGAGTACATTTTTGATTTAATTTCTACTAGCTATGCCCGCGACCTTTTCCGCGTGGAATTGTGACTTTGGGCAGAATATTTTCTTTTGAACTGCAAACTTCTACACAGCGCACGCAGCGAACGTAAATTTTTCAACGATTTTTGCCACATTTTAGATCGATGCTCCGTTCCATTTAGTCGTAGCGTGATTTTATATAGATTAAATTACTCCTAATTACGTAAGCTATCTGGCAGTGACCAGTGACATTCCCGTCCTTATCAGTCCAGCCGTTTGAGATATGAACCGGGACAAATAGAGAGACAGCCAAAATTGTAAAAAAAAAATTTTGGTATGTGTACCGTATAAACATTCATATACATGTAGTAAACAGACACTCCAAATTTATTTATATGTATAGATAATCTGTCAAAAAGTTTGTCGGCAGCAATCTTTTTTTATCTTCATTTATACTTATCTTAGTTAGTACTTACTATTGATACACTACTTGTACACTAATTTGCAAATCTTAAAAAACTTCAACCTAATTTGAATCAAATTAAAAATATATTATTTTTGAATTTAATTAAAACCTGCGACGAGATTTGTGACAGTAATCATCATCACCGTCATTACAGCCGTTGGAAGTCCACTGCTGGACATGACCCCCCTAAGAAACGAGGAGTGAGCGCAGCTTTCGTGACGTGGGCTAAACTGTCTCGAATGGATGTACCGCCATCTGTCGGTTCTAGTATCTTAATAGCCTTTTACGACACCTGGTATAGGGAAAGGTACTATTCAACTTTGCCAGTACATCACGGCTCAGTAGTTTTAAAGGCTAAATCGACTTATTGCATTCGCTCTCATGAAATGCAAGAACAAGAACATAATATACAATATAACGTACGGTTCGACTGACGCGCGACTCCACCGCGACCAGCCGTTGGTGCATACGCGCACACCAATAGCTACGTTTATGGACTTAGAGACAAGCATTGTCTTCTGAGGATAGTTACCAAACGATATTTCGACGTCACATTGCGAACGCGGCCTTCTGGCAGTACATTATGTATTAGGTATAACCCGTCGCGTCAGACGCCGTTGTACAAGACTTTTTCGCTTTGATTTTTTTTAAGTTCACACTACATCTCTAACCTGCCTCCGTGGTAAGTCGCTTAAAGCACTTGTGTTACGGACATCAGACAACATACGAATATTAAATATAATGCTAATATGTATTTACATATATTATTACATTAAATGTTTAAATCGTGTCTTTAAAACAGACATTAGATTGTAAAAGTAAATTATTGTTAATTTTAGAATAAAATATACTAATTAGATCAAAACTGTTTAATTAGACTCAACAACGTAACCTTACTACCGAACAAAAGTTGAGAGAGATATATAATAATTTTTTTTTTCTTTCCATGGCTACCAACCTACAATTTTTGGTTCAGTAGTGCCAACACAGAAAAGTATTAACATTGCACAGATTATAATTTTAACATAAATAATTTCGAAAGTAGCTTATAAAAGTTCACTTCAAAGCTCATTCCACATCATCGGAACTCCAAATTGTAACCCTTTACGTCCTCTTGGCTGTCTCCAGTAACGCAAAGATTCTACGCACGGCTTGCACACGATGTTTGGCACCCAATACTTATTCCTTTTCACTAGTGGTATCCCGAAATATTCTCGGTAGACTGTTTTTACAAACTCTGTGATCTCTTTTCTTTGCTTTTGTAAGCTAAACTTGCCACAAATAAAGCAAAAACTGTTAGGATCGTTTAAACAAGGTTTACGTGGAAAACTCATGTTTTTGAAACGAAAAATGCACTTTAACACAAAACAACCGATTTATAACTGATAACTACAGGTCTGATAGCTATAAAGTTAAGTTGTTGCGAACAAATCCGTGAAAAGATACCAAACGTAAGTGAAAACAAATCAATGAACCACAACGTTTGTAGGGTAGTTTGAAATTTTCAATTATTTCTTAGTTCCAGAGCGAATCAAAAATAAATAAGCATGCAGCGTGAAGGTCTAATATGAGTATTAACAAAAACCATTAACAAAATCCCTGCCGCAGATTTTTTTGTATAGCAGTCCTTTTTATCGACTAATAGTTTTAATATTCTTACCTTATTGTTTATTTATTTCAATAGAAAACCAACTCCGTTTTATATTATTAAATTAAATACTTTTATATTATTGATTCTGAGAACAATAAGAGGTTTTTTTATAAGTATAATGACAATATTGCCAGTTATAAGTGGCAAAACAAACGTTATAAGAAAAAAAATCAGGTTTTTATGAGTATTTAACAGTGTCCAAATAATTAATGACTTCGGTTTTAAATATTTCTTTGGAGTAACGTTAATGGTGTGAATTATACTTATAGAGATATGATTTTGTTTATGTAAGTCGGTAGAGAACTTGAGCCGGAATCAATTGTAGCTTATGCGTGTGTGTAAAACAATAAACGCAGTATTATTTTTTTACCATATACTTCAGAAGAAACAGTTGATCCAAGCAATGCATTTATTTCCAAGATGAGTTCTCCATACAAGATGTTTGTCTACCGTCAATCCAAGGTATTTGTAAGTGTCGGCACATTCCAGTTACTACGCTGTATTGTTATACAATTTCGTATAGTTGTCCTTTAATTATAATATTAGGTTTTATTTGACGGTTGTAAGAAGAGGATTTCAAGACACGTTTTTCTTTGTCTACGTTTATTATGGTTCCGTTGGTGTGTGCACATTTTGTCATGTTATCGAATTTCTGTTGCACTTTGTTTGGTGGTCAGATTCTTATTGTACATATGACCTGTATCATCAGCATACATATAAACATTCATCATCATCAAACCAGCCTTGAAGGTCCACTGCTGGACATAGACCTCTCCAAGAAAGGTTTTGTTGCCCATAAATGCCGCGCTGGGCAAGAATGTTGGCAATCGCTGGGCGCAGCTTTCTCGACGGGGATTCTAGTGCTGTAAACATTATTACCCGCCTTTTACCAGGTGTCTTAAGAGGCGGCTAACAGACCAGAACCAGCTGTTGGTGGTATATCAATCCGAAATAGTGTAGCTAAAATGCTGAGGGTGTGGATGGGCAGCGGCATCCCCGTCGTGAAAGCTGTGCTCTGCCATTGCCAACACGCTTACCTAGCGCAGCAATCATAGGCAAAATCCCCTCTTTTGGGGTGGCCTATGTCTATGACCTAGACTTAAACTTATTAGATATTGATTCTGAGATAGTTGATAATTCGAATTGCAGATCTGTATTGATCCCCACCCAGGACAAACATTTAAGTGATGATATTTTCACGTTAGGCAACCAAGTCATTGACCGCACAGACACTATGCAAGACCTGGGTGTGACATTTGACCCTTTCCTTACATTTAACGAAAACATTTCCGCTCTCAATCGTCGTTGTTTTAATTTTTTAGAAATTGTATTACAAAATTCGCGTCATTTCCATAATCCAAATATCTCCAAGAACTATTATAAAAGGGTATACGGCTATTATACCTTTATGTACCCAAATAAGTTCTTATTGGGAATGTTGGGTTGAATTCCCTGGTAACCAGGAGAGCATGAGTAGAGCTGTCAACATCTACGAGTACAGCAATATTGGGTGGAGATGTGGACTCGCCTGAATGTGTGAAATGCAATTGTCACGCATCTTTGTGCATGACAACCATTTGCGCATTCAATCCGGACGAAGACATCGGCTGGTTGTGCCTCTGCCATGACGGACTATAGCGCGTGCGCAATCGCCTTCATGCCCCAAGCAGCAGGCACTTAACGCTCTTCTTATGTCTTACCCGGATTTTGACGTATTTTTCGTCAACGTGAAATCATTGATAATTGAGTTCGATGTAGAATAATTAAATTGTTGTTATAACTTCATTAATGTGTAGTTGGGGTAACCCGTGCAATTATGTTGATTATAATAAGACAAATAAATAAAAATTGTTTGTTCTGTATCTCGGTGTCCCGGAGTTTTGGAGTATTTATGATTCCTCAATAGTCTGATGTCTGTAACACGCTTGCTTTAAGCGACTTATCACGGGATCAGGTATGAGATGTAGTGGGATTATATTAATTAATTTATTTATTGGTATTTGTATGAGAATGCTTCGTAGCTACGACGAGGTTTAGCATAGATGAGCCTCGACAGCGAAGACAGATGTTCAAATCACGTTTGTGTGCTTTCAGTTTCCTGGAATAAGTGATCGTTGACATGAACTCGAACCACACTACCAACCAGCTCCCCTTTTATATCTTGGGAAAGGCGGCCACCAGCGGTCTCCAATTCCAGAACATGCCTGTGAACTTAAAGTCGACAGCACCGATCACCAAGACTGAGGTATGCGCCGTCGACATTGATTCCCACCATGCCGCGACAGGTGCATCAAATGGAGTCTGCTTCTCAGTGTAGTATTTCGAGTAGACATATATTTGTACCTACACGTGCTTTTGAAGGGCCCGATGGGGCAGATAGTAGTGATCCTATCTTGTGAGTCAAAGGTAGTGGGTTCGATTCTCACCCAGGACAAATATTTACATAATGATATTTATGTTTGTTCTGTGTGTGTGCGTTAAATATATGCATTTAAGTATGTAGTATGTTTAAGGTTCCTCTGTTGTCTGATATCCGTAACACATTTGCTTTAAGCGACTCATCATGGAGTCAGGTCAGTGTATGACGTGTTATGGGTGTTTATTATTATGCCAGAATGGACATGTCATCTGATTCTCACCATGCAGGTAAAGAGGTAAGCCGGAGCGGCATTTACTTGGAAGAGGTAAGTGTAGGATTTCGACGGAGTAGAATAATACCTACCTCTGCACCAGGTGTCGTGAGAGACGACTGAGGTACCAGAACCGACGGTGGGTATATTCATCCGAAACAGCGCAGCTTAAATACTACGGGGTGAGGATGTGCAGCAGCGTCCTCGTCGCGAAATTGCTCTCTACGATTGCGACCACCTCAGCGTAGTACGGAGAATCTGTTGGATTTGGTGCCGCAGTCGCCGCTTACGACACCTGGTACAGAGGGAGGTACTGTTCTATTCTGCCTCACGTCTAAAAATATAAAAAAATCCATCTGATTCTATATGCTTTGCGTTGCAACGTAAAAGATTTTGATATTTGATAAGATTTTAAGATTTGATAATTGATAAAAGTGGTTCAACAGAAATAGTGAGGCTGAACCCGACAAGATATATCTATCCATCAAGATATATATATTTTAGAGATAACCCTAATTTTTACCCTCATTGTCCGTCCGTCAAAAGTCAAAAACATGTAACAATACATAGCAAGAATTTCAAGAAAGGGGATATGTTACCAATAATTGCCGCACTGGGCAAGCGGGTTGGCAATCGCAGAGCGCAGCTCTCGCGACGGGGATTCTGCTGCCCATCCCCGCCTTATGCATTTGAGTTGCACAGTTTTGTTTGGATATACAGCCTTCTTTCTATTCTGGTACCTTATTCGCCGCTTACCACACCTGGTACAGGGGAGGTTAATATACTGTTCTACTATGCCGGTACCTGTCGTGTGAGCTAAACACAGTTTAATATTATTCTTCTGCTACAGTTTCAAGCAGCCAACAAGCCGTTCGAGTACTTGAGGCACCTGTGGCCCGAGAACGAAGACACGCCCAACAGCGCCAGGCCATTTGGCCCCAACAGCACGCCCGGCGACGAGGGTCAGGCAGTCAGGTGAGTCCCTTTTAGCCCGCACTTCTATGAGGACTCTTGTCAGATGAATCTCTTGCCTATGTCTGTGTTTGTTTATATTGCAGTTGGCTTAATCTAGAAAACGTTTTTCAACCGATGTAATCACATAATTACAACTCTTCCGACCTTGAAAGCTGATGGTGCTTCTGAAATCACAGCTTAATTTTTAAAATTTCAATTTTCAGAATTTTAAGCGATTCGGATTTCCGAAAATCGTTAATTCAATTTATTACAAATCGTATTGTTAAGAAACCGGTATTTCATAATTCCTAATTTGTATGATTACGTTTCTTAGGATGCAGAAATTTAAAATGTCGTTTCGTAAAAAAACTGAATCAATAATAATCCAGAACACGATTTATCTTTTCATAAACTCAGCAAGAATTTTCAAAAACAAGAAATTGTAATTCGTACATTAAATATATAGGAATCTTTGGGTGTTCCCAATTCATTATATTTATTTATATAAACATGACGAGGGACATACTACATATTTTTAAATATTTTTTGTAAATTCCTAAGAAGTGTTCTAATCAGAGACTTATTTCTGACGCCCGCATATGCACATAGAAATCGCAAGCGAGCACTTTTTAGTCCTTGTACCACACACAACACAAACAACACCAGCGCAGAACCACTCCAGAGACAACTTATGCCAGAACTGGCTGTTGCCATTATGTCTCCTTTGTATTCTAGAGTCCAAAGGGCTGTAGGTCGCGGACGTGGCAGTAATGCTGGCGTGTGCTTGCAGGCCCGAGCACCCGTTCAAGTCAGAGTTAGAGTTGTACAGGCCCCTGGAAGAGTATGTAAGCGACACCTACGTATCCCAGCCACCCCCACAGTTCACCCCTCTGACGATAGTTCTCTCGGAACTCCAAATGGACGCGCTGGTCCGCAAACTCGCGAGCGTGCGCGAGATCGTCGCCGACACGACGCAGCAAATGGAGCGGGACAACCAGGGTGAGTGACCTCGCCGAGTGAAAGTGGATTTAGATTTATTCAATATCACCTCTCCATCTCTTCTTACTCGCTTCGAGAGTTGAACTTGAAGATATCTGCTTAAAACACACGATGGATAAAAATAAATAATTTTACTCCTACAATGTGTATAACATTATAGATTTTTTATAATTTGAAAAAAAAATCAAAGCGCCGTTGGATTACATACTACCTAACCATACAGGATACATTGCGCTCTCCGCTAAATTCATATCCAACAACAACATAGTCTTATTTAGTTTTGGTTATTGAGCCGCGAGGTACCGGTAAAGTAGAATAGTGCCTCCACCTACGCCAGGTGCCGAAAGAGGCGATTGAGATACCAAAACCGATAGATAGCACTATATCCGCAGCAGTGTAGCTCGAAAACACAGGGCGGGGATGAGTAGCAGCATCACAGTCGTAAAAGCTCTCTGTGATTGCCAACAAGCCTGCCGAGCGCGGCAAATATGGGCAAGTTCCCCTTTTCTAGGGCCTATGTGCTTAACTAAAGTTAATTTAACAATAAAAATATAGTTCTTAATAATTGAGTTTCAAAGAAGAGTATGAACGGACGTTTCCCTCACAGCTGTAACTCGACCAGCCGGTCACACCTCAAGTTAAGATTACTGCTTGCGCCGACACGGTCATCCTTAAAAAAATTAAAGGCTTTTAATTTGGGAGCCATCGTCGTAGAACAAAATCTGGCATAATTTAATGATAATAATAAATCCCCACAACAGCCCGGCCTGTGGTAAGTCGCTTGAAGCGTTTAAAGCTACATGGCGTACAAGGTGGGATCACTACGAGCTGCGCCATTGGGCCCGTCATTAATTAAATAATAATCACACCAGTAATTAATTCTACACTTAATCAACTCCAATCACACTACCTGGGTATTGAACCCTTGATTACTCCACCACGGCACCAACAGTGATATATATTCCAGCAAGGCCGGTGACCAACTGCCGATTGGTGTCCAATTAACTTTCTGGACCTCTAGGATTTCCTCGCACACTATTCGTTTTGCGACTCCGCTGGAGCCCGCAGCTCGCGGCGGTCGGACCGGATGCTCTCATTATTTGGAATGATTACACAGACGTAATCTTATTGAAAAACAATATTTTGTTTATCCCTTGTTAAATCTTCTCTGCTTACATATATATGGGAAATATTTTCTACAGCCCCCACCAGAACACGATCAAGGTTTTAAAATATGAATTCGCACACTGTGTTGCGGATTCGTACGTTTACATTAAACACAAAAATAGTGTTTCTTTTCACTGATAGTGGTCGAATTTAACTATTTATATATTCTCCCGCATTATATTGTAGAAATATCTAACTTTGCACCCCTCTTTTATACCCTTTGAGGGACAATTATATATATATAAATTATACTTAAAGATGATAACAGCACACAATGGTTCACAAACGTATCGGCCATTGCCAACACGCTTGGTGTTCGGGGATAGTAAGTGGTGAATAAGGTACAAGAATCGACATATATGGAAATATATGTCGGTTCTTACAACACCTGGTGCAGTGGGAGGTACTATTCTATTCTGCCGGTGCCCAAATGCTTAAAAAGCTTTATTAGGGAGGGTGTTTGTATGTATAAGACAATTAATTGTAAATTAATCTCAGAAGAAAAATAAAACTCCAATTTGTTTCTCTGTAAATAAAGATAGCAATTTTATTTAAGTATATCGAGTAGATATCACACAGTTACATAATATTTACACAACTAACCAAAAATCTTACCTGTAAATTAAGAAACGCCATTTACAGTTTATAATTATGGCCTCTCAATTTATGCAACTTAATATTAATTAATTAAACTAAAAGAAAATTATAATGACAGCTAGATTGACGCTAACGGTGCGCGCGGATTTACCGATTAAGAAAATATATTTCTTCACATATATGTGTGTGTGTGTGTGTGTGTGTTGGCAGATATAACATGCCTCGTCCAGATCACGACGATGGAGAGCGGCGACTACATCGTGGAAACACGCGCCGCGCGCGACCACGTGCAAAAGCTCAACCTCGTCTTCACCGATCCCAGAATACTGAAGGTCTGTACATTGCAGACTTGAAAACGCATCGACAAACCGCCTAGTACGTTTTACACGGGCCATATTCACTCTGCTCTTAGACATTGACTTATTTGCCGATATTTCAGGATAAACCGCATGTAGACATTACAATTTTTCAAATTTGTATTCATTGATTTTTTGACATTGTATCTTTATTATTGATGTTTTGTATAAATTTTTTCATTTATTGTTCAACTACTGTGTTAATTAATGTTCTTGATGTGAATAAAGTTTCCGTGATTTTGTATTGTTTATGGTCAAAATTCATTGTTAATTATCGTTTGAAATTTTTCTGCAAGATTTTCTGTGAGCTACATGTTTTTTGATAAAGATACATAATATTGAAGGAGGTGCAAGATGTACAATCTTGCAATTTAAAGAAGAGCCATGACCTTGTAGACCGCGTCACGTCTTAGACGACCCGCCCGATAAAATTACCGCGAGAATCACAGCCCTTCCCCGCCCTCTCACTGGCACAACTCTATCACTAACACTGCACTTGCATTCTTATAATAGAGCAGTACACCGCGTTCGCCGGCGAACGCTTGCAGTCCCTGTCGCAACGAGCGATAACCGACCCTAGAGCTGCCGGGCTCACTCCATCCGTCCACTTTTGCTGAATTTTAAAATTAAATTCACCCCAACGATAGCCGCCCGAGGTTAGGTCGAGCCTCTAAAGGCGCCCTCGGGCGCTCGCCCCCGCTCCTGCTCACAGCCCGAGAGCCTATCGGGCGCGACCGTAGCTAAACGCGCGGTCGTGGCCGCGGGGTACGCATAATATTTTTACCTACTACTTTTACTCCGTACTTTATTTACTGATGCTGCTTCTCTAACTTTATAAATATATATACATCATATTTATATCATATGCATTTATTGCGTTTATTTATACATATATGTATGCCACGTTTATTTATTTAGTATATATATTGCCTGCACCACTATATATACATATATATATATATATATATATATATATATATATATATATATATATATTTCTGTTTTGTGTAATGGTTGACTGGGAGATAATGCCATCTGGCATTAAGTCCGCCAAATAATTACAGCGATGCCCGTAATTTTCATGCGACCATCATCATCTATAAGAAGCCGATGCCGCCCTCTTTTTTCAGTGGCGCTAAATTGCCGTCCGAGTCCAGCAATAGGTTCGTCCGAAAAAGAATCGTGACCGCCATTGGCCTGTGCAGGTATTCCACGGTTCCGTGAGGGACGTACTTTGGCTGCACCTGGAGTCCGGCATCTACATCGTTGGGATGTTCGACACGACCAATGGGGCGCGCCCGCTGCAGATGCCGATAAGCTCATTGCGAGATCTGCTGAATCACTACAGCAAATTGAAGGCTATTAGACTGTACGTATACCACCGGTGTCTTCAGAATTCTTATCAGCTGTGGTAGTAGCGGTGTAAGGATGTATAAACTCAGTAGTTATAAATAGTGAAGGTCGCGTGTGTCGCAGGCCCCACAAACCGGACTGGCACATGCAGCCGCTGTCCGAGGAGGTAGTGGGCTACGCGCCCCACGGAAACTGCTACCTAGTGTACGTGTGGAGGCACATGCGAGGCGAGCTGGTGTACATGCACGGCAGTACCACGCACCGCACCGTGTACGACAGCTCGCAGCTCGTCTGCTTAATGACAAACAACAAGCCCAAGCTGGCCGAGAGCGCGCATCTACCGGTCTACCAGCGTTCTGGCAAAATATTTGACGCGCGCCAAATGATGGCATTCCAAATTCTGTTCAACTGGCGCGAACACCACGCGCGCGACATGAGCGTGAGCACCCAGTGAGTACATTCTTATATACGAGTGTTTGTTTTGTGAACTATATATTGTACTTCACTACACTGCTGGACATAGGTTTAACATAGGCACTTGGAGAGCCAAGAAAGAGAAATTTTGCCCATAGCTGCCGCGCTACGCAAGCGTGTTAGCAATCGCAGAGCGCAGCTTTCACGGCGGGGATACTGCAGCCCATCCCTGCTCTGAGTATTTATATACCGCCTTCTGCCTTCGCCTTCTGGATAGATATACCGCCATCTGCTGGTTTTGGTACCTTAGTCGCTTCTTACAACACCTAGTACGGAGGTTGGTGTACAGCGCCGGTACCCCACGTCACGACATGGATACGAAAATGTTGATTTTTGTTCACTCATATCCGAGTCGCACATATCAGGACCTGGCGGGGTCTGTTCTACTTTAGCATGACTGACAGTAAAAAACTTCTGCAATGGTGTTACACAGTATTTTGATATTTTTCTCTACAAGCATAATCGTGCCGTGAGATAACGGCAGAGTAGAATAGTACCTCCCCTGTACCAAGTGTCGTAAGAGGCGATTAAGGTACCAGTGCCGACACATGGCAATATATCTATCCGAAAAAACGTAGCTCAGACACTCAGGACAGGGATGGGCAGCAGCGGTCTGCAATTGCCAACATGCTTGCCCATTGCAGCAATATGGGCAAAAAACCTCCTTGCTTAGAAAGGTCTATGTCCAGCCGTGGACTTCCAATGGCTGGTATGATGAGACATAATCTGTTGTTCACTTCAAATTATATAGTGCGTGACGTCACTTGTGGGTAACGTCAATGTGTTCTCTTCTTCTTGTATCTCTGTTCGCGAACATTATGACATATACTGAGTGTATAAGAAAGCGGGTGTGATTGTGATGCAGGCTCCTCCTGCCAGACAACATGTTGCTGGCCATGGCGGAGAGACTGCCGTGCGACGAGCAGGACATGCAAGCGTGCTGTTCCCCCATGCCCCTCTTCATACAACAGCACCTGTTCGCCGTGCAAGGCATACTGCTCACGGTCAGTGCCGCACCATCCCTGCATGTTCCATTAAAAAAGTCTATACACCATATGTTGGAAGTAGTAGTAGTACCTAGCAACCCCATAGTTCTGTCAGAGAGCTTTACAGAAGTCTATTGTATTGATTCATAATGGCATCATTTATATAATTTTTTTTATTTATTTATTGAGACCACAAATAAGTTTACAATATTAAATTAAAGCTTAATATTAATCTATATATATCAAAATAAATCCCTATTTCCCTGGACCAATTTCACTATTTATTTTGTTGTGTTTGTTATTGCCAGGAGATGATTCTTATGAAAGAAAAAACAAAGATTTCGAGTAAAGTTATAAAATTTAGGAATACATACTTATTTCTTATATTTATATGGCAGAACGATGTTTTTCAGGATAGCTAGCATCATATAAATAATTGTAAACCACATATCTGGTCATATATTACATTTAAGAGTTACATATGGCAATACCTGTGTAATACAGTTGTGCAATAATGTAAAAATATTGATGTACGCAATAAAACTAAGGTATGTATGTATGAGCGTAGTAGTAAGTAGTGCACGATAAACAAGATAATCATTCAAATCATTATAATAGAATGGAAAGATGCCGGTTCTGTTTGGGACATGTCATTACATCAATCACACCTAAGCATCGAGCTTTTACCTTGGAGACCTGTATATATATACAGGCGCGAGTTCTAAATTGTTTGGTTAAATTCTTAATTCTTTTTTGTTTAAGGTGCAAGCTACACAATTCCCTGAATCTATAATAGTTTTCGGGTCAGTCGGAAGAGTCCCCGACCACTGGTCCCACCGCCCAGCCTCTGAAATCCGACATCCTCGGGAGCGTACGTACTAGTCTGGTCGAGGCACTTGCCGCCTAATTTTTAAAAACTTTCCAATGATAATAGGTAATTCTGCCGTACAATGTACAATGACTATTTAGTTAATCATTATTTTCATAAACATGTGAAAATAATGTCGCTTTGAAGGCAAACGTTTTTAAGCGAAGCAGGGTGGGGAGGTCGGCACCAAAATTGCTCCCTCAAACTCAGCACAATCACTAACATTTCACACATGCTTTTTATGAAGCAGTTACCATCGCTACGCTACGGACGTTACTGCCTATTCCCACCCTGTGCATTTGAACTACGCTGTTTCGGATTGAAATTGCGCCATCTGTCGGTTTTGGTATCTTAGAATCTTCTCACGACACCTGGTGCAGAGAGAGGAACTATTCTACTCTGCGGATACCTTTTAGTTTTATAAAGCAGTATACAGCCTTAACCGATCGCATTTTACAAGAAATTTCACAATTATTTTTGTCGCAGTTTTCCGAGGTGCAAGCCGAGGATCAGCTTTTCCTTTTCAAGCAGGAATATTAAGACCAGCAACAATAGCTGGAAGTGGTAAGTACTGACGCTCCCCCTTTCATTTATTTTGCGCATATCAAGGATTTCAAAAGTATTTTTAAAAACCTCAAACTACATCATTCCAAAACGAACACCGAGATGCAGCTGTTCTTCCTGCTGCACAAGAGGACATCTGGAGCTAGAACCGATATGTCCCTTCCTCCCGGGTATCGGAGGAGACCAGACGTGATGTTCATTACCCACAGTTAAATTAATTTCTGAAATGAAATATAATATTTTTTGCATAATCAGCTTAAATAATTTGATCGATGATGCATCTGTGGTAGTTCTCGCACCATTCAGGCGAAAAATAACTGCAAATAATTTAAGCGAGATAGTTACTATGACAAGGTGCTCGTCTTGATGAAGGTCAAGTAATACTGGAGTATAAACTTTGCATAAAGATGCCGATTAGGTCCAGATAACGTTAATCCCTCACATAAACTGCGTCAGACTACAATATTTGTGTACCGTCTTAGTCAGTTTGCTCATATATTTCGTTTTTATTTCAGGGAATGACGAAAATGTTCTAAAATGTATGTACCTATGTACTAATACTAGTACACACTATCATTTTCATTGTGATTATATTGTTTTATTTTTTTTTGTTTGTTTACTAGTATAATAAGTTACATAGTTGAATTGATCTCTAGCGCAGATAAAAATTATTGCATTTTGGAAGGAATCAGCTCCTGGCACACAGAATATACTATTTTATTATTAGTATTTTGGATTGTGACAATAAATTATAATTATTATTATGTACTTGCACTCCTTTCTTCTACTGCCAGTACATCAATGAATCCAAACTTGTTGTTGTTGCAGCATACCAATATCAGCGCCAACGTGTAGCTGTTTCTTCTACTGAACAGGTGGTTCCACAGTCAACAGATTGTGAAGCCGGTAAGCACTCACGCTCCCTTTTTCCTCTCTTTAGAGCATATTAAGGAATTAAATCTATTAGTGGTGCAGCTCACGAAGTTGAATTATGAAAGCACAGAATTTAATTACATATGTAATGTAAATTACACCTCACTCGTTACATTATGTAGTATTTACATGCTCAAAAATCACAAATCAAACACACACGCAAGCGCACACATACACACACTCACAGAGAGAGAGAGGGAGAGATACACTACCATTTTCTTTTTAAATATTTTGTTTGTTCACACTAGTGTAACAAGTTACAAAGTTGATATGTTTCTCTTTCCTCTACTTCGATTATATCAAAGAATCCGAACCTATTGTTGTTGCAGCGTTACAATCTCAGCGCGAAGGCGTAGCTGTTTCTTCTACTGTACGGGCGGCTCCACATACGACAAATGGTGAAGCCGGTAAGCACTGACGCTCCTACTTTCCTCTCTTTAGAGCATATTAAGGAATTAAAACTATTTGTGTCTACAGCTCATGAAGTTGAATTATGAAAGCACAGAGAATTTAATTACATTTGTAATGTAAATTAAACATGACTCCTTACATTATGTATTACGTGTATGCTCACAAATTACAAATACACACACACACACATACACACACGCACACATACACACA
>JACJUM010003259.1:197527-229634 GCA_020976665.1 Heortia vitessoides | reverse complement strand
TTACAAATACACACACACACACATACACACACGCACACATACACACACGCACACATACACACACGCACACACAAACACACACACACACATAGATGACACTATCATTTTCATTTTAATTATTTTGTTTGTTCTTATTAGTGTAATAACTTACAAAGAAGAATTATTCTCGAACCCAAATAAAAATTGTAATATTTTGGAAACTACAGGAACTAGCTCCTGACACACAAATTCTGTATTTAGGATTGCAACAGTAAACTGTTATTATTATTATGTGCTCGCGCTCTCTCTTTCGTCTACTTCGAGGCTATCAAGGAATCAGAACCTATTGTTGTTGCAGCGCTCCAAAATCAGTGCCAGAGTGCAGCTGTTTCTAATAGTGTACAGGCGGCTGCACAGTCGAGACAAAATGGAGCCGGTGAGTACTGACAATCATCCTCTCCTCTTCTTAGAGAATATCAAGAACTTCAAAGCTGTTTTATTGCAGATTATGAAGTTGAATTAAGAAAGCACAGATAATTTAATTCCATCTATATCATAATCACTCCTCACTCTTTATCGTTTGTAGTATGTGCATGCTCAAATATCACAAACACACACAAACACCACAAAACGCACACTCAGATATGCACACGCACACACAAACATACTCACAAACAAATACACGCACACACACATTGCAGACTATCGTTTTCATTATATTTACTTTATTTTTATATCTTTTGTTTATTTATCTAACAGTGTAAGATACAAAGTAGAATTGTTCTCTAGCCTAAATAAAATTATTGCATTTTGGAAGGAAATAGCCCCCGACACACAAGTTATTCTATTTTGGGAGCCAGGGCTACATTGTTCTTTATTTTGGATTACGACAATGAACTTTTTTTGTTGCTAGCATTAGAGAGTGAGCGCCGAGATGTAGCTGTCCCTCTTGCTGTTCAGGTCACGGCACGGCAACCACGAACTGGCCCCGGTAAGTACTGACGCTCTCTCTTTTCCTTTACTTAATTTTTAGTATTATTTTAAAGTATAACTAAGCTGAGCTAAGCTCCACGGACTTCGGGAGCTGGAACCGGTATGAATTGAATTTGGAGATTGTAAACAAAGGGGAATCGTGAATGTGTGGTTACTGACCATCACTTGGATGGAAACTATAAGAATTACATTATAAATATGCAAACGACACGGGGACTGAAGCATGAGCCCGTGGCTATCGCAGAGCTATATAAACACCTCCACGGCCAACCATGGGAAACGGACAGCACCACTAAGTATGTAGTTTGGTCCTGTGGCAGGCTTCCTTTCCAATATGCAGTAAACAATGGACGCTTCAGCTTTTTAGCAGCATCTGTTAATGGAATTGTCCACTCGGCTGGAAAAGTATTTGAACGCATAATCTACTACAGTATAGGAACAACAGTATAAAGGACGATCCACCCTGGACGCTGTTCATTTGGTTAGCAGTACAGCTGATAATACGATCGTAGGTACACGATGGAAGGGCGATAAGAATAAATATTGCACGGTGGCCAATCTGGATATCAACAATGCCTTTAGTTTCGCAAAATGGGACTGCATCATGCGGGGCCTCGAAAATAAGAGAGCTCCAGGATACCTCTGTAAAATTGTAGCAAGCTACCTTGCGAATAGGGTCCAGAAATATAACACAAAGAACGGTACAAAGTAGTACGTCGCTACTGGAGGAGTTCCACAAGGTTAAGTCCTTGGTCCGCTCCTGTGGAACATCATATATGACAGACTTTTAAGACTGACTCCACCTAGAAGCGTTAGACTGGTTGTATATGTGACGACGTAGCCGTGGTTATGGTGGCCAAGTACTTTGATGAAATAAACTATCACCTTCGAGAGAGTAACTTGGTGGATGGACATAATGAACCTGGAATTGGCTCAGCACAAAACCCAATCTGTGCTAATCACCAACAGAAAACAAGGGAACACTATGAAGCTGAAATTCGAAGAGTAAGAAATCACAGCACAACCGTATTTTTGGTACTTGGAACTTGAAGGTGAAGCTAGATGCCCGACTGAACTTCAAGCAGCAAGTTGAGCACGTCAGTGCCAAGCGTCAGTAGTGAGAGCTAGTGTTGCACGGCAGATGCCTAACGTTAGAGGCCCAAAGCAGAGCAGGAAGTGGCTGCCATCATTAAAAGTTGAATTGATCCCAAGTTTAAATTAAAATTGCTGCATTTTCGAAGAAACTAGCGCCTGGCACACAGGTTATCCTATTTTGGGAGATAGAGCTACATGAGGCCTGTGTTTTGGATTACGATAGTAAACTACTTTTGTTACAGCATTCCAGAACGAATCCCGGGATGAAACTGTTCCTCCTGATGTTAAGGATACGACTAAGTGGAAAACGCGACCTGGAACCGGTTAGTACTAATGCTCTTCTTTTCCTTTACTTTAGAGCATATCAAGGGATTCAAAACTATTTTTCAGTACTATTTTAACTATAAATACCGAGGTGCAGCTGTTTCTTATGCTGTATAAGTGACTCCATTGACTTCGGGAGCTGGAACCAGTATAATTTGAATATAGAGATGATTAACGACGTAACCGTTAATGTGCGGCCTAGAATCCAGGGCCTTACATATTCAATACCCCAAGGTAATGTCCTGGGATGTCTGTTTTATATACAAACACACAGATGCACACACTCAGTCACACGCGCAAAGGCACGCACACACACTCATTCACACACAAAATTCACAGATTATAATCACAATTTAAATTATATACTCGTAAGTATATAATCAGTTATAAAGCGAGAGCTCGCTTCTTGAAGTTGTTGACTCGTATGTATACCTAGGATAAATAGTCCAATTAGGTAAGGCTAACTTCAAATCCAACTCGGCTGGGCTGCGTTTGGAAAATTGCGAAACATTTTCTCGTGCGACACACCTCAGCGATGACCTGCGTCTCTTACCTTTCTGCCATCTAACACAACTCGAAATGGCTCAATGAGCTATGGAGAGAGCAATGCTCGGGGTCTCTTTGCGCGATTGAATCAGGAATGAGAAGATTAGAAACAGAACCAAAGTGACCGACATTGCTCGGAGGATTAGTGAAGTGAAGTGGCAGTGGGCAGGACATTTGATACGTAGGCTGATCTAGTCGCGGTATTCAGGACGTCTTATGGCCGATGTAATGATTAAGAATAGTTCCTTATTAATCATAGATATATATTACAATAATACAAAAATAGAGATCGAAAATTCATTTAATATCTTAGGTCTAAAGATATAGTTTACAAAAATTCATACACGCCCTAATACTGTCACTGCCCTGCCGGCCCACCGCCGACGCCCACGCGTGGCTCAAACACGGTGTCGTGTTATGAGGAAATGGTTTAAGTATGATACTAAATACTGCAAGGTGTCAACACACCACATGTTCCTGCAATTATATAATCGTCTATTCTTTACCAGGTCAAAGAGACTAAGGAGACTCAGGGTCTCTAGCACAAAATGCACCTACGCAAGAATGTTGAGCGAGGCGCGGTACAACCGCGCTCCCCCCGAAGCGGACATCACCCGCCACCGCAATATTAACAAAAATTATTTATTTTTTATATGCTTAATTATAAAATATATGGCCATAATTTGAATAAGTAAAGATAAGTATTTTAAGGTTTTATGAAATTAAATTTCCGTGGTCTACCATGACTTTTTAAAATCAGCATTTTTCTTGGTGCATTTGCTAATAACTTCTTAAAGATTTTTTATTATTCCTCTGTGTGTTCAATGGCAATTTTGATTCGAATAGCGTTTTATTTTTATTTTATATTCAAAATGATGCGCCTGCGCTCGACTGACCGTGCTCGGAATGAGTATCCAACAATAAGTCTAAGCAGGCCAGACCTGGGCTCGCTGGCCCTAGCTAGAGTTAATGCTCTAGTTGATTCCTGCGTTTGTGTGTTTTTGAGATGTTAAAGTGGCTGGGTTAGGTGCGACCTCCTATAGCATTATTGAAATCTTTTTTAAAAACTTATATTTAACATGTAAAATGTAAGTAACAATAATTTGACAAAAATACAGTTCCATTTAGTAATTTCAATGCAACATACTTTGACAATAAGCCCTAAGTATATTCAACCAAAGCACAATCCCAGCCCTTTTAATTTTATTATGTATGTTTAATTTTTTTAGAAATAAATTTATTTTGAGTTATATTTTCTATTATTTCTTATAATTAAATATACCACCTCGATAAACATAAATTAATCATTTCTCTGAAGGAATGCAGTGACGGACAGAAAAAAATATTAATAATACTCTATAATACACTAGTAAAGAAAAAAAAAAGGATACAAATTAAAAAAATATATACAATGGACGGCTTTATCGCATAGAGCGATCTCTTTCAGAAAACAGAAAAAAATACAGAAAGAAAATAGGTACTTTGGGCCGTACCGAAGTTACCTACCTACCGAAGTTAGAGAAATACATAATAAATAATTAAACAAAAAATAACTTGCAATTTGATTTATTTATTTCACTCATAAGCCTCCACTAAGCTAAGAATAAATAGTATAGATGATAAATATTGCTACGAGGCACCAGCAGAGTAGAATAGAACTCCCTTCAGCACCAGGTCGCGTCACAGGCGACTATGGAACACAGATCTTTCGATAGTGGATTGTCGTAAGACGCCTGATATGTGTCACATTTATGGATTATTTAATTCTACAAGTGACTATCTATTTAATTTATTTACTCGACAGACTACGTCTCCATTACATAAGGCACACTTCATACCAAAAGTTCGTCTGCACCGCGGAACCGTCGGCCACTCACCTGTATCTACCGCCAAATAGCAGTGTTCGCATTTCTGTGTTCCGGTCTGAAGGGTAGAGAAGCAGTGAACCTACTGGATGATGCGGCGTAATATCCTCAAGTGATGAGGTCAGGTGGGCTGCAGTAACGCTTACTATCACGAGGACTGTATGCTGCTTTATCGACCTGGTCTAATATTGGCACTCTTGTGGAGTTATCCCCTGTTGGTAGTAAGTTTTAATCAATCCGAAAAAATCCAACCCGAACACCAGGTAGCTGCTACGCGCCGCTAAGTGGTCCTTTCTTAGTTATTTCCAACGCCAAATTCTAGTCCGATAATGAAATAGCTTTGGTTAATCTCAGGGTGACTTGTCATCCGCTGTACTTCCAAAATGCTATGAAGGTACGATGTACAAAATTATATCGCTATAGGTTTTCTGAATAAAATCTCAACAATGAAAATCACCCCCAAATCCCAGATTGATGACCCAGCTTCCCAAAGACGGTAAGAATTTTGCTCATTATTGCCGCGCTGGGTAAGCGTGTAGGCAATCGCAGAGCGCAACTTTCACAACGGGGATACTGCTGCCTATCCCCGCCCTGTGCATTTGAGATACGCTTTTTCAGATATACCGCCATCGGTCGGTACTGGTACCTTACCTCTGACGATACCTGGTATGGAGGAGATACTATTCTACTCTGCCGGTATGCTCGGCACGGGAGTGAATTTAGGGTTTTCTGTAATTGTTGCGACGCCAAACAACGAGTTGTGTGTTGTGTTCACTGATTTTGTGCTTGTTGCAAATTCGAGATACCACGAGGTCCTGTGCATATTATGGACTGTAATAATACTGTGAAAACAATATGTACCTGACATTATTATATAAAAAAAAATGTAACAAAAAGTGGCAAAGTGAAGTTTGAAGCGATACATTTTTCATTTTTAAACGGAGTATATCCGACCTTTTTTTATCAAAGCTTTGCATATAAACATGAGCTAAAATCCTTTAAATGCAGCAGCTTGGTTGCCATATAAATGTAATGACTACTGTTTATTTACTTCAGTTTGGTTTCAAATCTTAATATAGGTATAATAGCGAAAAGCCACAGTCATTCACTCGTCACAAAATTTTAGAATTTGCGAGTTCCGAAAATATCTAAATTTGCATGCTAATTCCTTTTAGAAAATCGGTACTCACTACCAAGGGGCTATGTGAAATTCGACCCCAAGAGGGTAAAAGAGGGTAGCAATGTTTGCATAAAACTTCTATAGTTTTTAAAAGCACGGTTTTCAAATAATAATCAAAAAGTATTTCCTTATTGCCTCTAAAAAAGAAGTTATAACACTAGAATAGCCCAGGTTGTATCTCAAAGTCTTCTAGAAAATACTTCACACCAATACTGCTCTCAACAATTGACGGTCCCGACGGCGCATTTGATAGCGATCCTATCATGTACGCCAAAGGTCGTGGGTTCGATCGCTACCCATGACAATTTTGTATAAGGTCGTATTTGTGTTTTTTTTCTGTTTCCGTATGTTAAATCTATGTATTTTGGTGTTATATTTGTGATGAAGACAAAGAATAACACAATATACATAACAAACATAATCAAATATGTTGTCTGGAATCTTGATGTACGTAATGTTGTGCGAATTTATTAGTTTAGTTTTTTTTGGATCAGCTTCGAGTATACCATTTTTTTGTCCTAACATCCATCTACCTTCATACCAAGACGTATGTGTTTGTGATGTGGTGTGTATCAAAACTGGGTATGGAGTTTAGCCGTCACCGCGTAACAGACAGACAGCGGGGATGCATTACAAAGTGCTATACTTTCCGAATTGAGTTACACAAATCTGATGTGATAAGGTGACATCGAAAAGAGCAATCCACCCGAATCGAACACAACACGATGATATGCAGATTTGCGGATGGAATTTGGCAGGGGCTTGGCGAGTGTGTTATATATTTGTTAATTATAGCCCTTATGGCGATGTGTTTACGAGCTGTATTATCGAAGTTTCATTCAAATTTCTCAACAGTTTTGGTATGACTTGGGCCTTTTTGTGCTTCCGTACGCGTTATTTGATTCAGCTTCATTGGATCCGTACAGATATTCTGTAATAATGTGTAATGAAACGACAAGTTAGCACTTAATTAAATATATTGAGGAGAAGTCACTCTTGTTGGTGGCACCAGACGCGCGCGGCAAGCGTCGTGCGGCATGCATGCCATCAACTGCACTCCCACGGAAGCAGACTACTCCGAGATATCATCGGAGATATCTTCGCGCACCTTGATCTTGTTGTCGACTAGCCGCCGGCTGTAACCCGAGTCGTTCCGCTCGCGCTCCTTGATCACACCTTTGCCCTCCACGGTCTTGACGCGGGGCCTCAGATGGAATTTCTTGCGAGGCGCTGGGTGGGTGGCGGCGGCTTCTTCGTGGTGCGGGTGACGGGGCGCCCGCGGCCGCACCGTCGGCTTGAGCTCCTCGTCGACGGGTGACTCGCGCTTCAGAGCACTCTTGAACGTTTGCCCGCGACTCGGCTCGTGCAGCGAAAAAGTTATTCTGTCGTGGTGGATCTGCGCGTGGAACGTATTGTTGCTGTTATAATCAATTAAGTATTTGTATTTGACAAAGGTTGAAGGTAATGCAAGAGTCCGTGGTATCGAAATTTGTTACACACAGAAAAATAAAGCCTGCGCCGGACAACCGGCGAGGTGCGCCGCGACGGACACTTGAACCTTGTCAAAAACAAAAAAAGTAAGACACAAGTAAGAATCGGGATCGGGACTTTAGACATGTGGTTGCATAAAAAATGAAATGAGGAGTCACGCAGACAACGGGGTATGGATACGGCTTACATTTTTAAAACTTACAAGCGACAATTACGAATAACGACGTAGACCTCATGGGAGAGCCTGGACAGATCTTGCGCACAGAATCTGACGTGAGGTAGACCTCATACAAAAGGTCGTCTGCATCAGTACCTCACTCTCACCTATTTCTACCGCCAAATAACAGTGTTTGCGCAAAGCAAACGGTGTTCCGGTCTGAAGGGTGAGAGAGGCGGTGAATTTGCTAGGTAATGTGGCATGATATCATCAACTCGCAAGATTGGCAACGCGTTATTAATATCATTGTGAAATTACGAGCGTGTATTGGCTACAGCGTCGCTCACTAACACGCGGACTGTATGCTTTTCGATTTGGTCTATTAACAAAAATCACGTATCGAAGTAATGTTTCATTGAAAGTATTTATTATTGAAACGTGGCCCAGCTTTCAAATCTAGTCTTCGGCACCGGGTGTAAAAGACTTTGACACCACCGTTCCACTCAGGGAGCGACATTCTTATCACAACGTGAGGGAGTTTAAGCAGTTACCCGGTACTCGACGGTGATGTAGCACTCCTCCTCGTCCTCGCACAGCAGCGAGTTGACGTCGGCCGGCTTGGCGGCAGCGGCGGCGCGGTGCCCGGCCCGCACAAACCGCCACAGCGAGCGTATGCGCGGCCCGCACGCTCGCACCACGTCGCTCACCTGCGCAATACACTCAACATACGCTCACGAACGCCAGTTAACGAGGAGACCCAGTCTACTGGAACTGAAGATATCTTCTAAATGACTAAAGTGTCTAGTGGAGCTAACATGGGTGAAAGTTCCATTTTAGATTGAAATGTACTATTTGTAGATTAACGCGATCGGCCGTCGGTCGTCCTCTGATCATATTTTTACGAAAACAGAATTATTCACCAAAACCTTTTATTTACTATTCGAGATCTGAGAAATCAGAAAAAGCAGACGTTTAGAAATACTTCCGTAATGGTAGACGTGGAGCCTTACGATATCGTATCGTAGATTTACTCAATGCAGAAGAGATTTTAGTCAGTCTGCTGTCCTGTATTAGTTTCAGTTCATTTCCACTGGATCCATGGTGTTGGGGGTCTCCGCTGCACGCTGGTCCAGCGCAGACTCTAGACGTCATTATTACAATTTATATGCATGCATGCATATCTCGCGCTCTAGCACGCGCGCCCAAGTAAATGGGATTTTTGCCCATTATTGCAAGCTTGTTGGCAATCGCAAAGCGCAACTTTTGCAACAGGGTTGCAGCTGCCTATAAGTTTATTATTAGTAGTGGACGCGTAAATGTTAAAAAAGACGTACCCTCATCTGCTCGGCGCCGTCACAGGCGCCGGCGGCGCGCGGCTCCACTCCGAACGGGTTGACACACACGCGGTCCTCTGCGGTCAGCGAGTCGATCTGGAACGCGCAGTTCGGCAGAGCGTCCGTGCGTTCCTGGACAACCAACAGCCAGAAGCTAAAGTTGCAGCGATTCAATACTATTACAGAAAACAACCGCAGAGTTTGCCATGATAACATTTTGTGCAAGAAAGTAAACCAAATCGTGCTTTACCCAGCCGATGTCGTCGCAGCGCTTGGGCTCCTCGTGGCAGATGTAGTAGTTGATAGCCTTGGAGCCGTCCGTGCGTTTCTCCGTGGCCCAGGTGTACCAGCTCTCGCCGAACTTGAACATGGAGTTTATGTGGCTCTGGCGGTAGATGAGTGGGAAGATCAGCTCGTTAGGGTGCGACGGGCGCGGCTTATCAGTAACAGCCGCATCGTCGAACTCCAACGGCTTGTCGTCGGCGGGTGGGGCAGTGGAGGCGGCAGGAAGGGCGCCGGAGGTGTGTGAAGGGCCGGCGGCGGGTGCAGAGTGCTTGCGCGGGCGCCTCACGAAGGGCAGCGTTGTGGCGTCGTGGTGGCGGTGACCTAGTGGCTCCACGCGGTCCTCCTCCTCCAGCCGCGAGTCCTCGTCGGAGCGCATCACCACCTTAACTTTGACGGCGAGCGCAGCTGCCGTCAGGCACGCAGCCCACACACACACGATCTCCGCCACTCGACACATCTCTGCCTCTGGAGATGTTGAGTTCCAGTTGAATGTTTTGTGCGGCGGAAACGAGCCGGCCTATCGCTACCGATAAGGGTTCCGTTTGTAAACACGCGCCGCAGCCTCCATTCACAGCGCGACAAATAGTCGATATGGTTTTTTGTTGTTTTTGCGGTCGTTTATTTAGAGGTGCGCCGGCGCACTGGAACCGCCGAATTGAGCTCAATCCAATGTGAATGATTGTATTCGTGCAAACAAGAGCAAAATAATGATTGCAGCCAGATCTCATTTTAGATTTAAGCCATTGAAACTTATGTTTGTTTAACAGCCGATTCGACTGCGCCTTATCATTTTTTTCGTATCCGTAGCTTCTATAAACTGGACTGGTTAAATTCCCGGGGTCGTTCGGAAACGTAACTCGCCTGTTGAACAGTTGCTTTCTTTTTGTTACTTTGTAATTTATTACGAATACTTAATTTATTATATATTACATACTATATATTACAAATTTAACAATCAAGACATACCAGCAATCTCCCGCTACTTCGCTCCCCACGTCACCAGAATCTGTGAGTTTCTAATGATCTGTGAAAAGTACCCGTACCTATAACTCCAAAGTTCGTAGAGTTCAAATATAGACAACAAATATCTACATATTAGTTATAGATTAGCTTATTATGGTATTATGTCAAATGCGTCCTTATTATTGGAAAAAGACGCATTATTTAAAAATGATTCCTGTTTCGCTGACTCAATAGCGCCCCCATATTGTGTGTGTATTAAAGTGAACCGGATATAGCATGATCTGACACATTCATATTTATCGTGGTTATGTGTTCAAGTCGTGTCTTAAGGTCACCAGCTTATCACCACCAAATTAAACAGTAGGAATGCCAGGTAGTCGTGCGATTCCGCACCCACGTAGTTGCCTTGTCCTTTGTGAAACTCATAATTGTTGTTTCCAGTTCACTCCAATTCACACATTCCAGGACGTGAGTAAGTAACAGCGATTATAGCTAAAACTGGTCAGCGGTGCAGGATTTTGGAACAGTATAGTTGTGGACTGTTCCTAGTATTCCTGCCCGACGAAGGAAGACTAGAAAATAGGTACATTTGGTTCAGATACACATATCAAATGTATTATACTAAGACCGAACTTAAAGTTCGGATCTCGGTACGAGTGCGAGTTCAGTTTCAGATGGAATTTCGTTTTTGAAACCAGTGTAGGTTGCCCTTTCAAAGGCATTGTGACAGATATAGTTTCTCTGTTGAACCAAGTTCAAATTTGGAGCAGGATAAACCATACTAGGTTTAAAACATTCCTAGAGTATCGAACCTAGTGCACAGTACAGTGTTTAAACACTTGTTTAACACACAGAAATGCACTTAATATGATGTCCAATCAATTCGAAAGATCCATTTGAATATCATTAGGTACCAAGCTAACAGAGCTGGAAAGTTATCAGAGACTCATCTTGAAGATATATTTCTTCAAACCGAGACTTTGCCCAACAACATCACTATATCAAGATGCGTAGGTTCTTAACTCTTCATTCTCTCCACGATACCTAAGCAAACTCTTGTGGATGGTACGTAAAATATCATAGGAATCAGAGGAAATTATGACGTTGAACGATCATATACCTCGTTTGCCCATTTTACATATTAGCCAAAACAAATTGACTACATAAACAAATTTAATAATACGTTTTGGAAGTGAGTGTAAACCAAAACGTGAGTGTAGCGAATTGGATCCCTCAAGACATAAATCATGATGAGACAAAAAATATATTTGAGTCCTAATTCCTCAAGTTGATGCCATAAATACCAGCACAGAAACTTTTATTACTTAATTGAAACACCACATGTGCCACGCCCACGCACACACAAGTCTTCAATATTGTATTATAGTATTAAATATATAATGTAATATAATAAATAAGAGGGTTGGAGGCCTGCTTCTCTAAAATACAACTAGATCACTGCCTTGTTTAGAATCCAGTCTCCCACAAATTATAGATCCAAAGATTTATTGTTTTAGCATAAGAATAATGTAATGTTAGAATAGTACCTCCCCCTGCACCAGGTGTCGTAAGAGGCGATTAAGGTACCAGAACCGACCGATGGCAGTATATACATCCGAGACAGTGTAGCTCGAGTATGCAGTCCGCGTAGTAGTAAACGTCACAGCAGCCTATAGACGGAAATACAAGAATATCACTAACGCGTTGCCAACCTTATGACTTGAGGATATCATGCCTTAATGAGGCATGATATCCTCCAGTAAATTCACCTGCTATCTCAACCTTCAGACCGGAACACAGCAATGTGAACACTACTATTTGGCGGTAGAAATAGGTGAGTGAGGTACCAACGCAGACAACCTTTTTTACGAGGTCTACCGCATCTTCGCGACGAAGACGCTGCTGCCCATCCCCACCCTGTAGTGTTTAAGATGCGCTGTTTTGGGTGGATACACCGCCATCTGTCGGTTTTAACTTACTGGTATTTAAGTAAGGCTTTCATCTTAAAATTAGGAAATAAAACCACAAGTTGTATAGATTATTGCTTTATTCGGGTACAAAGATGTAGAGTACAAAATAAAAATACTGCATTTGGTATCGACCTCTTCCATAAAACTTTGATTATGAAAATTAAGCACTCCGACAAATACATGATGTAACGTCTAATAAAATTAAATTAAAGCATAAGTTTTATCTCTAGACTAATTATTATTTTTATCTATATAGAAATTGTATAATCGTATAGTACAAATAAAAAAGCGAGTGAAGTTTGGACCATTGTTAGGAATTAAAGTTTTCCATAGTGCTCAATACATGACACGTCAGCCGTAAGAGTTCGTATTTACAAGTATAAAGTTTCTAGAGTGATATCGTCGTAGCATTAGGGGTAAGAATAGCATCACTAAGGCAGAGAGGGTGTTATTGTACATCGTTATTAGCGCTACCGACGCGCGACCGGCCGACGACCGCACGGTGACCGGACGGCGACCGGGCGGCGACCGGGCGGCGACCGGGCGGCGACCGGCCGGCGCACGCTCGCTTACAATAATCCTACTTAGAAAATAATTAGACCTCTTTATATTCGATTAGCCTAGTCAACATTGGTTCCGTCAGTGAGTCGGGCGCACCCGCCGCGCACCGCGCCCCTAAACTATACTCTACTCCTACCCTTATCTACCCCCCCCCCTCCCGCGTACCCCGCCGGTAGACCACACTCTACAACCATTCTCGTAATACTGCTCATAGAACCAACGAAAGCACATGCTTTCCCACATTGCAACTTGCCTTACAAATTGGCAGTCGCATAAGGGCCATCACTTGGACACGTGCGTGCGGGGCGGGTGTGGGGTGCGGGGTGCGGGGTGCGGGGCGGCGCGGGCGCGGCGGGGCGGACCCGCGGTGAGTTAACTCCTACATAGCAACTAAACAGCTTAAGACTAGAGTGCTGAGAGCGGGCCGCGCACCCAGTAACACCTACACTACAAGCTTACATCCAGACACGTGTGCGCACGCCACTATAGAACAGTCGACAGCAGCCTCGCTGGCCGCCGCCACCGCCACATCACTCCGACACGAGGGCGCGGCGGGGAGGACGGGGGGGCGGTGTCGCGGGGTCTACCACCATACCAACTGTTAATCCTATGCCTTACTATAATTTAGACCGAGTGTGGCTATCCTTAACATTACAGAAGTTAACGCAAGTGTACACTCGTATAAACAAGAAAGCTCGGAGAGCGGGGCGGGGCGGGGGGTGGGCGAGTCTATTTATTGGTTCCATCGTCCGCCCGCCGCCCACCGCCGCCCATGCATACTACAAATTCGTTGGCAATCATTAGACCGACGTTCGAGCTGGTGTGCGCGTGCGCCACCGCCACGTGACCACACCATATACCTACCTAATACATAAACAACCTCCTTTATTCGGCCAGCGGCCGTGATACATAACATGTGAAGGGAGCGGTCTGGTCCGAGAGAGTAAACTACGGGAAGAACAACGGGACAACTTACCTACACGCTGCACGACACGCGTCCGGCGACGACCGGCGCCGGCGCCGGCGGCGCGCGCCGGACCGTACAGAACTAGATCTGTCAGATTATCGTATTGCACCAAGATTGCACAAATTGTCCAGAGGAGCTGGGTGAAGAAACATCTCAAGCACGTGCGACGTGCGACCTGCGACGTGCGACGTGCGACCTGCGACGTGCGACCTGCGGCCTGCGACCTGCGACGCACGCCTCGCTCGGCGCGCGCTATCACTAAACTTCGCTATGCAATGTAACAACTATTCATATGTTTTAGAGAAATATTTTACCAAAATAAACCACTATCCAGTCGGTAACTCTAAGGGCGCGACCGCCGCGACCGCCGCGACCGCCGCGACCGCCGCGACCTCCACTATCAAGACATTACGCCATCTGTATTCACTATCTAAAGGATAAAACTTTTTATATACTCTATTGAGATTACATGTAATTATTGTACGAATATTTGTGCTCCTTATTACTATTTAACTTTAAGGTGGAGCCGAACGAGGCGCGCACACACGCACGTGCGCATGCGCCGAGCAGTGTGCCCGCTCGTGGCACACAACAGGGGCAGACTAGGATGGCCCGACACGTCCATGAAACGACACTAAGCGAGGGCCATCGGACCACAGCACCCGGGCGACGAACCTGCGAGGACAACCAGAGCGCGCTTTTGGGGGATAACCTCGGTCAACGGATACAGATACAATAAACAGTGGATAAAATATCACAGTTAAATTAGTGTTCTGGGAGTGAATGGGGAAACCAAGACGAACGACGTAATCTGCTCGCAAGTCGCCTGCCTCCGGGGACGTTGTCTTCTTCTAGCAGCCGCCGCCGCGGAAAGCGAGCGGACCCACCACAAACTTGCTTGCACAACACTCCCCATTCAAAACAACACACGACTACCACTACCGGGGCAAATGAACAGACAACAGAAACTATACTAACTAATCAGCGAAGGAAACTTTGTTGCCACCAGATTTTTTTTGTAGGTTTTTTTCTGGTGGCTCTGGTGAACCTACATTAAACTTAGTTTTAAGACCCGCCTGGTGTCGGCAAACTAGTATAAGATAGGCCTAATTTAAATGTTAGGTGTCTCTCGCGGTCCCGTCGGGGCGCCAGTGTTGTGAATATAATACAATTTATTACTTTTGACGATTGGAAGGTGCGTGTAGTGGGTCTACTTGAATAAAGAATATTTCCATTTGATCACAAACAATGCGGTCGTCAACACGCGACCCCCGTTTAGAATGACAGACAATTGGCATAATAAGTCGATATTAACATGGTTGATATTAAAATAGTTTCAAATATAAGGCATATTTCAATGAAATCGGCATAAAATTTAAATATTAGATTATAAACGCAGATGTGAAGACAATCATCTTTAATAATAGAAATCATACTTTTAAGAGTGAAATTTCAAAAATTACGGCGGCCGAGTCATCCTCGACCTCCGAAATTATCATAATCGTCTAAAGAGCAAAAGAACATTTTTTATTAATCTTTATCATTATTTGTCATAATCGATTCGCTTAAGTCGATCATCACGTCCCCGGCGCAACACTAGTGACACAAGATTGACAGCTGTCATTCTAATCAAGCTATGATTCGAGAACAGTAATGTGCACACAATAGGCCGTGTCATTCTTGGAACGTCAAAATTCAATTGGCGTAAGAGCAACCATTTTTGTGTTATTTACTTTTACTTTAGTTTAAAGTAGAAGTGAATAAAATTTCAGCTTAAACATCATTTAAAAATAATAGCTTATCAGAAATAAAGAAATAACAAATTAATTGTTTTAATAATTTGATTGTTCTTGTTGTAAACCTGCACATTGTCCTTAATGACAATTGAATTGATGACCGTCGGAATAGTCGGGGTCGGCGCAAACAACAGACCCAGCAGCAGGCCCGACCCTCGTAACAGATCGATGGAACATTTCCTAGACTAAGTGGCGGCGCTCCGCCCGCGCGTCACATCCTCACAACGCTTAACCTATACAATATAAATATTTTAATTCAAACTAACAACATAATTTAATATTACAATACAATTTGAACGTCGGTAAGTACAATCATCAAGTTCAGCGCGGGGCGTTGGTTGGTCGAACGGTACATTGAGCATTCTTATGACAGCTACCAACACGGCGCAGCGTGCTGCACCCGCCGGCGACCTCCCGCGGGTCCGGGCCGAGGGTGGCAGCCCCGAACCGTGCGGTTCGAGCCCTCGACCTTAACCTGCACCGGTAACTTCTAAAGAGTTGGCTTACTTCGCTCTTATAACTTAAAACAGTGTCTCGAGTTGACGTGTCGCGCGTCGTCGTGCAATTTCGTTCACCACAGAGTCATTACACAATTCTTAAAGGTACGCAGAAACAAATGTAATTGTGCCGGGACCTATGGGTCCATCGCACATGTAAATAACAAACAAGAACACAGGCCATGGACCGAAAACTCGACCGCACGGTAATATTGAAATGAGTAAGTGGTGGTGTGGGGGAAAAGGCCCCGGTACAAGCGAGTGATCGTATAACATACACAACTCTTAATTGACCTAAGAAACGTTCAAATGCGCCACAGGCGCGGTCGGTGCGGCGGGCTTGCCTCAGTCGAGGCGGCAGTGGGCGCAGGCGCGGCCGTGCGCGGGGGGCGCGTATCACGCGAGCGGGTGCGGGTGCGGGAGCGGGTAGGGGCGGCGGCGCGCGAAGAAGTCGTGCAGGCTGGCGAAGGAGGGGCGCGCGCGCTCGTCGCGCCGCCAACACGCCAGCATCACGTCGTACACGTCGCGCGGGCACGCCGCCGCGCGCTCCACCGGGCAGAACGTGCCGTCGTCCGCCTCCAGCCGGGACAGGTTGTCCAGCACCTGCGCACACGCACACGCACACACACGTGACTCGGTACACGAACTTATATTATACTTTTCTTTCCTAAACGAGTATATTCATGGAATAAATTCCGATACTATGATTGATGATGATTACGGTACTAAAAACAGCCACTTCAAAAATTATCACACAAATTCTATGACGTCACTAAACACCATCGTCATACTTATGGTGGTATAATGACGTCACACTCCACTAATGTCAAAAGGTACAGAGTAAACATTTATTATAAACGTGTATATAATATTTTATATGCATATTTATTATGCACTTTCTACCTCAGATCCTCTCAAAGTAATTAAGAAACTATTTCGTCTTTATCGTTTGCTCCAAACGTAAAAAGTTTGACATTGGTAGACAGTCACCACCAACAGTAAACAAGTGACGCTCCTCAAAACAAAAAGGACACTCGGAAACATTCAAAAAGACCGTTAAGTTCTCGATAGCACTTCAGCAGTGTATTATAAAGTTTAAGAGTTTATTTGTTTGTTTATTTTAACACACTAATCTCAGGAACCGCTGGTCCGATTTGAAAAAAAAATTCAGTGTTGAATAGTCCATTTATCGAGGCTACAGGCTAAAAAATATCATGTTAGGACCAATAACAACAGACAAATGTACAATTGCACAATATGTATCTTTGTTCGCGAAGTCGTTCAGGATTGTTTAGGTTTGCGGGCGAAGATGGATACCTCTCTATCGGTGAGGCGGTCGTAGGGCCGGCGACGGCACAGGCCGTAGATCTCGTGTAGCGTGACGCCGAAGGCCCAGGAGTCAGCGCGCGTGGAGTGGCGCGCGCGCAGCGCCGCCTCCCACGCCGCCCACCGCAGCGGCAGCAGCCGCCCGTCCACGCGGTAATAGTCGCTCGCGTACGCCTCGTTGTCCGTGCCGAAGTCGCTGATCTTTATCTGGTAGTTGTTGCCGATCAGGACGTTCCTGCACAACGCCGCACCACGTACACTCACCAGGACAGGCAATCGCACAAATTCATACACCCGATGTGTCTTGAGAGTGTAGGAAAGGATTTGAGCACGCTATAATGTATGTGTGCGTGATAACTCTATCCGAAGGATTCTGTATGGTTGGGTGTCGAAGGTTGACATATCATATATTGAAGAAAATAAAGACAATCAATTCGCTATCTGCCGTAAGGTACCGGCTGAGTAGAAAGCACACACACTTCACCAGGTGTCGTTAGAGGAGACAAAGGTACCAGAACTGATAGATGGCGGTATATCCAACCGCGAAACTGCTGATTGATTGCACAGAGCGGGGATGGGCGGCGGCATCCCCGTCGCCACAATTATGGGCGAGATCCCACTCGAGATGGACTCTCGATGACTAATATGATTGACGATGATTAAAGAAAGTATTTTGTGAAGTATCCAATAAATGCGGATATGTACGTCAAAAGTTGAGTCGAGAGAGTGAGTCAAGACCGGGAAGGTCGTATAAATTCGGTCGAAGTCCGCGGTGCGAGTGAATCTATGTCCCAGTTTTGTAAACAGTGTTAGTAATTATTTATTACATTAACGGTATGCATATTTTACATTTTTTTATATATTATCATCATAGTAGCCGTAAGCCCACAGCTGGACATAGAATTCCCTAAGAAAGAGGGATTGTTACCGTAAGTGATGATCGAGTTGTACGTGTCCTTTCATACATTAACCAAAAATAGATATCTTTTAAATTATATATTAACTAACAATGCTACAAGACTTCAATTACAGTTCATCAGCCATTGTAAGTCCACTGTTGGATATAGGCTTCTTTATGATAGAGGGAATTTTGCCCATATTACTGCATTGGGCAAGCATGCATTTGAGCTGCCTTGTGTCGGGTGTATATACTGCTATCTGTCGGTTCCGATACCTTAGTCGCTTCTTACGACATCTGGTGCAGTGGGAAGGACTATTCTATTTTGCCGGTACCTCGCGGCATGAGAGAACGAGTACATTCGTATATGTAAATTACTAGCTTGCAGCAAAGGTTTAAAGTAGGTGTTCTTTTAAGATGAAAACACGAATTATTCGTTCCGCAGTTATACAAAGAGTGAGTTCTAGGTAATTAATATAAAATAAAGACACATTATAACATATTACAAGTTAGTGAATGTGCCGAGTGCAAATCGATGTACAATGTTTATGTGATTAATCTGTTCTAAATATTTGATACATACATGGCTGCATGATGAGTTCATAAGAAATAAAATAATTACAGGTATGTAGGCACTAGCTCATTTATATAGTGTGTAGGGTGTGTGCGGCGGCGTACCTGGCGGCGAGGTCCCGGTGCACGAAGCTGAGCGACTCGAGGTAGCGCATGCCGGCGGCGAGCTGGAGCGCGATGTGGTCGAGCGCGGGCGGCGGCGGGCCGGGCGGCGGCGCGGCGCGCAGCGCGGCGCACAGGTCGCCGCCCAGGTACTCCAGCACCACCGCCACCGGCGGCGAGCGGCACGCGCCCACCACGCGCGCCAGGTGGGGCGACGACAGGCAAGCCAGGATGCGCACGTCCCGCTCGAACTCCTCCCTACACGCGCGCGCACTCTCGTACACGTATACATACACATGCACGTGCACGTGCACGCACACATACATGCATGTGCACGCACACAACCAGCATCCAGGAACACAAACCGACGGCAGAAACTTCTTCCGTCAGGACACAAATTCAATCGTTGTAAAAGATAATGCGCAAGCTTGCAGGTGGAACAAAAAAAGAAAATAAAAACAAATCGTTCCGTACTTTATTATTTGAAAAGTCATTTATATTAAGCTGTTTGTAACAAATATAAATGAAATTGAATCCTCTTTTATTTAAAGTTTAACAAAAATCGGATACAAATAAATACAAAGATTTTGACCACATGTCTCTTACACCAATTGAATATTTGACCGTCGATACATGAACAGAGATCTATCCTTTATATTTTACTAATCTATCTTAATTTTTTTTATCATATGGAATAATTTTTTAGAATAACAAATAATATGTATTAATTTTGTTATATAAATTTAAAGATGTAACAATGTAATATATGTAAAAAAAATCATTTGGAATGTAAACATTTGGACTATTCATATACAACAAGCAAATTCAATGTGTTTGTAAAAAATAGAGGAAGGTGCTATTCCACCAACAAAAGTGGTACAACCCGCACCTCTCAGCGTCGGTGGCGTCGTTGGAGAGGAACTTGACGGCGACGAGGCGCTTGTCGTGCGTGGGCCCGCCGTCGTAGTCAGGCACGCCGTCCGCCTCCGCGATGTACACGGTGCCGAACGCGCCCTCCGCCAGCTTGCTCACCATGCGCAGCCGGTGTCGCGGCAGCTCGGGCACCGCGCGCATCTCCAGCCGCCGCTGCAGCTCCACCACTGCCTCCTGCTGGCTCGACACCTGCCCGCACCACACACGGTTGGTGCCACATTCTTAAACGTCAAGATGGTGGGCGTTTAAGAATGTGGCATTATATAACATAGCATTTCCGGTCCGAGTATATCAAGGTGAATGGTTATTCGTCATCATCACATCTACCATTTGAAGTCCACTGCTGGACATCATATTTGCCGTTTTGGGGAAACGTGTTAGCAAACGCAGAACGCCACTTTTGCGACGGGATGCTGCTTCCCATCCCCTTTAGCAGCTGGATATACCGCCATCTTTCGGTATATAATACCTCACGGCTCACGGCTTATACCTCACGGCTTAAAATTGGTCATCACAAAAATTAATCAGGTCAAATGGGCAGTCAGAATTCCTTTTTTATTTATCGTATAAAGATATACATATATTTGTAGAGCCACACAACAACTTTTAGGTGTCGCGCGGCTCAATTTCATCCTTTTCAATCATTGGTCTTACTTATATTTACTTTCTTATCTTTCCATTTAAAGGAATGTTGCAAAATCGTTACGATTTCTTGCAATTCTTCAGCTGACCATCAGTGTAAAAAATCCATTTGATGAGTAACCCGTTCATGTTTAATCCACATTTACTGACTTTCAAATCCAATAGACAGTTGTCTAAATAAGTTAACCTGCACAACCCTGTCTCACACCTCTATGGATGTCAAACATTCAGTGTAGGCGCCGTTTATTATAACGCAAGTGCCACAATCCTTGTAAAGGGATTGGAACGCTTGAATCAGGCGGTCATTCACCCCATATACTGACATAATCTTCCACAACTCCGCAAGACCTTTTGACTTTTTCGGCTATGCAGCGCAGGGATGAATTGATTTTTGACCATGCACCTCATTCCCTTTCTAAAACCAGATTGCACCATCCAAATCTTTCCTTTTTCCTTTTTCCAACTCAGTCACAGCTCTTCTTACAACTCTTCAGCTTTATAATATTAGTATAGATAATAATAATAACAAATAAATAAATTCATGCATCCCTTACGTTGACCTGACTGTCGTCGGTCGAGATCTGTGGGTAAAATCATTTGCTACGAACACGAATAAAAAATAAAATACTATTAGATCATTACACGCATTAGATATTACCAAATGCATCATCGGATCTGTCAATTTAAGTTACTTGGAAAATAAGGATCTAAAGTGAATTTCCACGTACAAAAAGGAAGGTAATAAGGTTTATATTCCCGATCGTTATTATAGTAAAATGTACTGAGTATTTAAAAAGAACAAAAATAACAAACTAGGGGGGATATGCTTACCGAGGGCTCCCGGCGCGAGCGCACCGAGGGCGGCGCGGAGGCGCGCGACAGCGGCGGCGGCGTGGAGGGCGGCGCGGGGGGCGCGTGCGCGTGCGCATGCGTGTGCGCGTGCGCATGTGCGTGCGCCGGCAGCGAGGCGTGCGCGCGCGGGCCGCGCAGCAGCGGCTCCGAGCTCACCTCTGGCACCGCGTACTCGTAGTTGGAGCTGTCTGCTCGCACACACGCACACAACCACGTTACAACGACGTCCGCATATAAGCAAAACACTGGCTACTCTAGATTAGTGGCTAGCCACTAAATTTGATATGATTCAAACAACTGACTGCATCCAAAACTAAAACAGCTATTTGAGAAGAGTCGCTGGCAATGACGATATAAAAATGTTTAAGATTTTTTCGCCAATCAAGCACACAACAGTCCGCGTGAAGGTAAGCGTCGCTGCAGCCTATTGACGCTCATAAAATCACAAAGATATCACCAACGTTACCATCCTTGTGACTTGAGGATATTATGCCACATTACCCAGTAAATTCCCTGCCTCTCACCCTTTAGACCAGAACAAAGCAATGTGAACACTGCTATTTGGGACATTTTGTATGAGGTCTACCTCATGATATTGATAGATACTTTTAAAAACCAACAGAATACATATTTTCAGAAATATCAAACTTTGTTGTCCATCTGCTATGCTCGTATATCAGTTAACACTTGAAACTAAAACTATTACAACTTGTGCGTTGATGCTAAATACCACGGGAATTCCACTGCTGGACATAGGTCTTTTACAAAAAAATTGAATTTTTACATTACATTAGTCGCCTCTTACTAATATGCATATTATTACTTTATTTATATGTTATGTATGTAACGTTTATTTATTGTACTATCTATATATATTGTGTGCACAACTATATATATACATATCATTTTCTCTTTAGTGTAATGGTTGGCTAAGAGATGATGCCAACGGGCATTAAGCCCGCCATTTGTAAATTTTGTCATATTATGAGCAATAAAGTTCAATAAATAAATACATATGGAGGTATTATTCTACTCTAGCGATGGCTCACGACTCAAAATAAGGAACTTGGTAATTTCTCGGACATAATTAGGGAGTTAGGGAGTTAGAGACTTAGGGAGGCAAGAAGAGTGATACCTGAGAGCGCAGGCTGATCAAGGTTGGGCAGCTGCTTCATCTCCAGCAGCACGGTGCTGCACGTGAAGTAGTGCGGCTGGTACGGCTCCTGGTACTCGTCCGACTTCACCTCGCCGCACTCCAGCACCATCTTGTCCTGGATCGACGAGCCGCACCCGTACGCCTCCGCGCCCTGATCGCGACATCACGCATAGACAAGTTAAGTTGGATCACAATACATTTAATAGGGGCATACGCGTGCTCTGCCAGGACAGTTTATAGTAAATCATCATATCAGCCATTGAAGTCCACTGTCAGGCACAGGCCTTCCCGAGAGAGGCGGAATTTTGCCCTCAATTGCCGCACTCGGCAAGCGCTGTTGTTAATTGCAGAGCGCAGCTTTCGCAACGGAGATGCTGCTGCAATGACGTGGGGATTGAGCTACACTATCTCAGATGGACATACCACCATCTGTCGGTTTGGTACTCTAGTTGCCTCGTGTGCGACTTATTTATTAAGTTTCCATTAAACAGTTCGCGTGCTTTAGTCGAGCTATGGCCGAGCATAGACGATGACCCAAAAACGGATTTATTTATTTGGATGGCAGTTTCATCCGGAAGTGGGGAGCAGAACCAAATGGCACACACAATCTTTTGACCTACATTAGTTCCACTGCAAAATGGATTTTTTATTCGCCGTAGCCATAGAAGCGTCATTTCAATGTGGAGGCACAGAGATCCTTCAATCCCAACAGTGATCGAAGGCTATTTCAAAACGTTGCTACCGCATCGAAGTTTAGTGTGTATAGGTTCCAACAGTGACATGTGGGAGTGAATTGGGTAAGATAGAAGTACATACGAGTAGAATAAATGCTGTTGAGATGAGAGCACTTCGAAGTTTTTATGGTGTGAGTTTGAGAGATTGAATAAAGAATAGAGTGACAACAATAGAGAATGGAATGTTGAGATGATTTGTACTTTTAGAAAGGATGGGTAAAAGTAGAATGACTGCACAAATATATAGAGAGGAAGTGAATGGAAGAGTTGGTTGGAGAAAACGACCGAGGCAAACATATCATAACCAGGTAAAAGAGGTATTAAAGAAGGGCCAGGTCAGAAATACTAAGAATAAATAAGCGTGAATGATAATTAATGCGAGTAAGAGACGCGAGAGGTACGCCAAGATCGTAGTAAGTGGAGATCTATAGCCCCTACGCCGGTGGGACACCGACGTCATGTGTACATAATTTAAAATGTGGAAAATTATTCAGTTCTGCCTGAATACCTGTCGCAGCTGCGCAGCGGTGAGCGGCGAGGCGCAGCACTTGCGGTGCCTGTGGCGGCGAACCAGCAGAAGCACGGCGGCCGCGGCCAGCACCGCCAGCGCCGTCAGCACGCCCACCACCACCGCCATGTACAGCGGGTCCTGCTGGTGCGCGCTCCACACCGGCGATTCGGCGCCACCCGCCCCGGCGCCCGCGCCTGCTCCGCCCGCGCCTGCACCCGCCCCCGCCCCCGCGCCTGCCTTGCTACCCGCGCCCCCACTCGCGCCCACCGGCTTTAAGCTCTCCAGGCTGTAGTTTCCTTGCGCCACGTCTGTACATAAACATTGCCTGCTTCACTGACCTTTACAGATATACTTTTGGATATGAACACAGACAATTGTCGATTATTCTGAATAACGGGCCCGATGGCGCAGTTGGTAGTGCACCCACCTTGTACGCAAAAGGTAGTAGATCCCTACCCAGAACAAATATTCATATAGTGATATTTGTGTTTGTTCTGTGTCTGTAAATATAATGTATTCAAGTATTATAATTGTAATTCCTCTATTATCTGACGTCCGTAACACAAGTGCTTTAAACGTCTTATCTCGGAGTCACGTCAATGTATGAGATGTTGTGGGAATTAATATGAACAACCAACTCGTTACAATTATGCGATCTAACAAAAATGAGACTTCATAATTTACTTAAAACAGTAATCGAATCCTGGACCCGCATAGTCTAAACGAAAGATGCATCTACGGTTGAGAGCGTTGAGAGCGTTTTGTAAACCGAGGTGAGGTAGACACTGACCGCTGTCGAAGACCACCTCGCTGAGCAGAATCCAGCGCGCGGCGAAGTACAGCTCCAAGCGCACCCACTTGCCGATGCGATGGTGCAGCTTGATGGACACGTTGCGGCTGTTCTCGAAGATGTGGTCCGGCTCCGGCGCGAACCGCACCGCCTCCTCCTGGAAGTGTTGCCCGCCCACGGAGAACGTCACCACCGCCTCCGAAAATACCTGCGCGCAAACACAACACAAAATGTCACTAGCAATATATACTTACATGTAAATAATAAACGAGCGTGTATGAAAGGACTGATGCGAGTGAGGGAAGCGAGAGACGTATGCCGAAATCGTAACAAGTGAAGATCTATAGTCTCTGCCTACCCCGGTGGGACACAGGCGTGATGTATGTATGTATATTTATTTATCAACATATTAAGTTAACTGTTTGTTAGCGCAGGCGCCGGTATGGAGTCCAATAATTACTACCATCAGGTAGGACACATATCACCATCAGTTTTTCTTGAAGGTTCATTTCTGGTGGCTCGCGTAACGAACCAGCTATAAACTGGGTTAAAAGACCCGTCTGGTGCCGGCAGAATTGTATTATAATAGGACACTCAATGACCTATTTGTTTAAATGACTCTTGTAACACCAAAAGGTTGTCAGGGTCATTTGTGTAAAATTCTAATTAGCAAATATATACAATTTTTTTGATGTTTTAAAAGTGCCTATCATCATCATTACGCCAGCTTTTAGAAGTACGCTGCGTCCAGCGGCGAACTGTAATATAAGCCTCTCAAAGAAAATACTATTTAAATAAAGATATATTCGTTTTTGACATAGTATACGAATTGTCATAAAACACTTTCACAATTAGGGCTACGATGAGGAGTCTCCTAATCCTGGAGAAGATAGTTGATGACTGCAGCGCCGTCTCTCGGTACGAAACTTATCGTGAAACTTTCACTATCGGATGTAGATCTTCAAGAGATTTTCACCAACATAGATTTAATCCAGCTTCAGACCACCGTGTGTACGTTAACAACTATCCTAATATATTAAAGGTACTACTAACATTATGAAGCTGAGAGTTTGTTTGTTTGTTGAAACTTAAAGTTCTATCCGTTTTGGATAGTACAATTTTCGAAGAAAGCTATAGGCTGTACAACGTCATGCTAGGATCAATCACAGTGTAGCATAAACGACGCTAGGTTTGTTTTACAACTTAACGCTGCTAGTATCGAATGTAGGCTACTTGAAATGGAATAAGAAATGATTTATAGTAGCCTTCTCCGATAACTGGACTAACGAACAATGAAAGAATTTTTCAAGTCAAACCAGCTGTTCCTGAGACGAGCGCGTTCCGACAAACAAGCGCTTCATTTTAATAATATCAATCTAGATTATATTATTTGATATCACAGATATCGTGAATCTGAATGGAACTGACAGATCCATCTGTAATGCATAACGCTACCCACTCCCGCGCACAGACGCAATCACGCACATAGCCCCATCAACCTCGGGCAGGCCTACGTCCGCAGTGGACGTCCCGAGTGTATATAACTGAACACGCTGTCGTTGCATCTGTACGAGCGGCGTTCCGCCAAACACGTGTCAGTTATGAATCACCGGTGCGAATACAAAATATTGATGCATTGTGAGGTGACACACGACCTTATAAACGTCACCGGAGTCCGCCACACGCGCGGCCGACACTCGCCCGTGACTACACCGCGCGTGCATTCTTATTGCAATCAAATCAAACCAAAATATTCTTTATAAAGCCCATAACAAGCACTTTCGAATCGTCAAAAATAACATACAAAACAATTTAAATCAGAAATATGAAGTCTTAAATGGTATTACATTCATGACACTGACGACCGTAAGAGACACCTAACATTAAAATTATACCAGTCTGCCAACACCAGACGGGTCTGAAAAACTAAGTTAATTGCAGGTTCGTTACACAAGCCACCGGAAATGAAACTACAAAAAAACTAGTGGTGATAAAGGTTCCATCAATACCAAATAGTTAGTGGTAATGGAGCCCCGACCGGCGTCAGCGCTAACAAACCTTTGTCTTAAAGCTGAGTTGGAGCAATTCAATCGCAGGCAGTTTTATCATTAATGTAACCTTTATCACTATAATATGCTTTAGAAATAAGCGTTCTCTTTACTGCCTGGTTTTATAGTGAGATCTTATGCAGGTTCCCTCGAATGAATTATTTATTTCATGGGGCCGTGGGGCGCTGCGAGTTTATATTTGCTTCTGGTAGTAACATTATGTTAAAGTTGTTCTTAAAACTGTTTTTATAGACATACATAATGTTTTCATATACATATGAGCTGTGTACAGTCATAATATTAATTTCTTAATTTCTTCTTGCATTAAGTCTACTGTATGTTGATTAGAGAGCTAATATTAATTATGGAGAAATTACGCGCTCACACGACTCAGTGCGACGTCGACAGCAAATGTGCTGCACATTTGCTGTCGACGTCGCACTGAGTCGTTGCTATCTGTATGATGGAACATTCTATCTTTAACATCTTTATTTGGGTAATCATTTTTCAGGGTGCAAAATAAACGGTAATAGTATTTTGTTTATTGCACCAGATCGACAAACAAGCACACAGTCCACGTGATAGTACGCGTCACCGCAGCCTATACACGCGCGTAATATCACAAGGATATCACTAGCGCGTTGCCAATCTTATGACCCGAGGTGAATGATCGATTACCCAGTTCATCAACAACATACCAGCCATTGGAAGTCCACTGCTGCAGTGCACAACTGCTGCTCGGGATGTGCAGGTGGGGTGGTAAGAGGTAGGTGGCCCGGAATGTGGATCGACTAACCTGCACGTCACGCATGAATCGGTTGTTGCAGTAGAGGTGCACGGCGCTGAACTCGCGCACGCGGTCGAACTCGAAGACAAGGGCGGGCGGCGAGGGGCGCGAGTCGTTGCGCCAGCCCACCCAGGCGGAGTGGCGCGCCGCCTCGCGGATCTCGTCGCCACCGAAGCGGCCGTCCACCAGCTGGCCCAGCCCGCCGCGCAGCTGCTCGCCCCATGACCCGTCGTACGTCACGTCCGACAACTCCACCCCGTTGCTGCGCTTGTTGCCGCGCGGCATTGAGTACGACACGATGCCAGCTGTCACCACATACGCGCTCCATTAATTATACATACAACCTTCGCACACCTACCTACATAATACCGTGTTGGTAGGTACAAGCGGCGGAATACCGACGACAAAATCTCCCTCCATCATGTCAGCCATAGAAAGTCCACTGAAGGACATAGACCTCCCCGAAGAGTCCGGCAGATACCTAATCCAAACTTGGCGATGAGGACGGTGCTGCTTATCCCCACCCTGTAGTAGTATTTAAGCTGCGCTGTTTCGGATACCTCCATCTATCGGTGCCGGTATTAGTACATAGTGAGGTACTATTATACTCCGCCGGTACCCCAATTAACAATCTAATTCACGATCATCAACCACGGCTAGGGTGTACACGCTATAACAAATTATTTTCTAAATGTCTTTTGATTTGTACCAAACTTTAATTTATACTAGTAAATTAGTGTAATTCACCAGGATTACTTTGGTATAAGTTATTATTTTATTATTGTAGTTTCGCTTTGTAATTATCGTCAATTGAGGTGGTCTAATTGAAGAAAGCTTTTGGATAGATACATAGTAGAGTCATTGATATATTTGGAGTCAGTGTAGTAGATAATATTAAAGCACTTAAGATACAGACATCAGACAAATGAGGAATCACAGGTATACTAGTTAAATACATATATTTGATACCCAGACAGGAAAAGCACAATTATCATCGTGTAAACATCGTGTAACATCCTGGGTGGGGATTGAACCCAAGACCCCTGGTGCATAAGATAGGATCACTACCATCTGCGCCACCGGGTCTGTCAATTGTCATGAAGGTCACACAGCAACAGATCAACCTCCCCAATTCTGACTTTGCAATCTTTGCAGTCGATATCACATAGTATAAAACAGAGTGGCGTTCTCTGTCCTTATATCTCTATGTGTATGTACTTAGATCTTTGAAACTCGCGCGCGGGTTTCGATCCGGTTTTTGTAATAGATACGGCGATGTCAGCGGAAGGTTTGTATGTGCAATACATGCACAATGTGTTAGAGAAACACTGATAAGTTTAGAAGTTTCTAATGTGAGGTCGGAAATAAACATTTCTTTTGCGATTACATTGCAAACGCTCGCTGAACCCGACGAGGTAGATCAAAAAGTGTACTACAGTATTGTACACCTTAAAAAGGTCACCAAAAATTTCCACTCTTAGGAATAACCCACAATAACCAATTTTCATCCTGATTGCCCCCGTGCAGATCCGGGGCAGGTCGGTAATAATTAAATATAATATTAACTAGACCTAGGAGATGTGCACGCGACATGTTTTATTTTTTAAATATTTTTATTAAACAAGACGTAAATAATAAAAACGAATAGAAGCAAATTATCTTTGTGCTCTCTATCCGATTATGATATTACGAGTGGCGGTCGAGGACGACTCGGCGCCGGAACTTTACAATTTCCCTGTTAAATTTATTATTAACAAGATTACTGCCTTTAGTGATCGGAAAATATCGATGTGAACGCAACGCTGGTTATATTATTCATATAACAGCCCAGGTCCAGCGAACGGAGCTCGGGCCGACAGGTGCTTAATTGATTTATCGATCGTAGGAGCGCTGAGTGCGCGGTCGGTGGCATTTCTAATTTTATACAAACAACTAGCTGTGCCCACGACTTCGACCGCGCAGAATACACTTTCAGAATTTATTCATCCAACATTTTTCGACAATATAATATAGCCTATAGCCTTCCTCGATAAATTGACTATCCAACACTAAGAATCTTTCAAATCAGACCAGCGGTTCTTGAAGTTAGCGCGTTCAAACTCTTTAGTTTTATATATCAGTTATTAAAACAGTTTAATATATCGGCACACATATATATTAGTATATATATATGTGTGCGGATATGGAATGTCGGTTTTGATCGATCTTTTTACCGGCGAGTGCGGACGGAAACTGTATACAGACACAGGTTCGATCCCCGTCCATATTTATATTTTTTCTGTGTTAAATATATACAATTTAAGTAGTATATTTGTGATTCCTCTGTTGTCTGATGTACGTAACACAGGTGTTTTAAGCGACTAATAACGGAATCAGGTCAATATATGAGATGTTGTTGAGAAAAAAGAAATGAGATACATAATCCGGCGTACGGACACGTTTTCTTATAAGCAAATATTAAATGTACACGCATCGTACAAGTCCGTCGAAAACGTCAGTGATTCGTCAAACTTGACACTTGTTTTGTTTATATACGACTATGACAAAAAACATAAGTTGTGTAAGAGGTGGCACACACGAATGGGCCAAGTTTGGCGGACGCTTGCGCACGCGGCGAGCGAGCTGCGCGCGCATCCCCGGCCTGCTCAGCACCAGTGACTCATACACTCGTATTGGTATTCCGCGCACACCGGCGCACCACTGGCCGTCGCCGGCCGGCGCCGCACGACGCTCAGACCCCGTTGCGGTGCTGAATTTTTTAGCTAGGGACGCCTGTACCGCCTTGAATTTTTAGCTCGTCTAGGTGCGCTCTCGGCCCTACTCCAGCTCACAAGATAAATCGCTTCGCCTTCCTTCGGCATTCTAAATGAGACGAAACGTCAGGCCTTATCAATTAAACAGTCGCGTTAACTCAATGAACGCTCTCTATTGACCTGGCCGATAAAATTAATCAATCTATGAATAATTACTAGTATCATTGAAAGACGGGTCCAAGGGCGCAGACGTTAGTGTCCTATCTTGTGCGACAAGAGTCGTGGGTTCGATTCCTCACTCTGGACAAATATTTATATGCTGATATTTGTGTTTATTTTGTGTCTGGGTGTAAAAATATGTATTATGCAAGTACTCTTGCACAATACATATTTATATATCTCCGTGGTAAGTCGCTTAAAGCACTTGTTTTTAATTTATTTATTCACTTACACATCTGATACGCAATTACAGTTATGGTACTCTGAATCTATAACTTGCGTTCCGACGGTGGTTATGAACAACCACGTGGTGGAGACCGCGGTCTAGGTGAGTTTCATTTATTTCCTCAAGTCAGATCCGTCGCCGCCAAAACGAGAATGACGTCGACTAAGGTATGCCACATTGATCGGTGAACAGTTCTTACTATGGCAAACATTATTCCTTCGAGACGTCGCTGGTCACGCCTCGCCTCAACGAGTCGATCACTTCGTGTCGGCTGTGACCATCTCAGTCTTGTGTCTTAAGACATAAGATGCTCACTCGGACATGTAGAGACAGATATATGATCTGATATACATCTTGCTTCATCTATGATGAGAGCAGTTTTCATATATCTGATGTAACCTATACTCACCACCATGCTCTACTTTTGCGTGCGATTAACATTCCAAAAAGGTATTCAAGGTGGTTGAAGTGTTCAAGGTATAGACGAGGACCTTAGGCGGGGAGGATTGATTGGCGCCGGCGCCGGCGGCGACCGGTGACCGGCGGCCGCGGTAGCGTGCCCGCGCAGCCCTGTCATTACGGCGATATCGTTAACTCGCTAGCGTGCACCCAAACTTCTAGGAAACAAATCCCACCACCACCACTGCTGCACTTACAGTAACCACCTCTATAACACGCCTGCTCAATCAACACAAGCCTACACGATTGTGTGTATCCGTGCGATAACACCGGACGAATGCATCGTGTGCAGAGGCGCGGCCATCTTGTTTCCTATCACTAAACTGATAACAGATATCCAACAGTGCCTTAAGGGCGACGGCGAATGTTTATTTACGATTTTTTACTGATAGCGGCCGGCGGAGCGCGACTTGCACACGTCGTGCGATCTTTATAATCATATCAGCCATTGGAAGTCCACTGCTAGGCATAGCCCATAACTGCCGCACTGGGCAAGCGTGTTGGCCATCGCAGAGCGCTGCTTTCGCGATGGGGATGCTGCTGCCCAAATCCGCCCTGTGCATTTGAGCTGCAGTTCTGGTACCTTAACCGCCTCTTACGATTTCTAGTACAAGAGGTGATACTATTCCACTCCGCCGGTGCCTCACTGTACGTGATCTTCTTATTACACACAAAAATTTGCTTTCTTCAAACATTTATCAACTAGCATTGCCCCACGGTTTTACCCCCGTAAACTGTAAAACTTTCATAGTAACTTTAGATCCCCTCTTTATCCCCTTAAGTGTTCATTTGCAATAAAATATTTCACACATGCTCCATAAATTACAATGAAAGACTGACTCTTTTACTGAATTTCATTCGAAAACCTTCAAAAACAGCTAGGTTTCATACTAACTTCACACACCCGTTTCACCCCCTTTATTGGATAATTTATAAAAATCCGTTCCTAGAGCTCCCCTATATTAAAAAAGGAACGCCTGAGCAAAACTTCAAGTTAGTAACACTTGTAGTTGAGGCCCTACCTACCTATATATATATATATATATATATATATTGGGGATGCTGCTGCCCAAATCCGCCCTGTGCATTTGAGCT